>CM055268.1:115238739-115826644 GCA_029237695.1 Conchocele bisecta | reverse complement strand
CAGTATGTAGTTCAAACAGTAGAACACTATAAGTATACCAGCCTGACATGGCGTTGTTTACATGCTTTGTTTATATAAACATTGGTGTATAAATAAACATGGAATTTCCCTGTTTATTATGGCGCGTCGCTATAGTCATGATCGATATATTGCGATTGACAAAACAGTTTCTCATACTGGAGCAGTGGGTAAACTGGCGGCCAATGGTAGAATTTGATTTTAATTTTGCACTGCATGCGTTCGATCCTCACTTTGGCCATTATATATATATTTTTCTTTTTTTTAAATATTGTTTTTGTGTTTTCTTTTTCTTTTTAAAGGCACATGCCCACGCAGTAGGCACACAATGTTCTTTATAGGAATTAAATAAGTGTATAATTATGTCACTATTCCACCAGTTCGAAAAATTACGAGTGCCCGCTATACAAATATAATCATCATGATCATGTATTAATTATCAATTTATTGTTAGCGACGCGCGGCGGTAACAGTTTATTTTGATAATGTGCGGGGGCGATGACTTTCACATCACGGCTTGCGGTGCGCATGCGCAGCTTACTACGCGCGCCAGTAGGCTTCCCAATATGTAAACAAGAATACATGTCGAAACGTCCAGGACGGAAATTGTATGAAACGGCGTCGGCCAAAAATAAGGCGAAATGTATGAGGGACAGGCAGTACAGAGAGAGAGTGGTTAATATTGGCGACCAGATCACCAAATGGAAAGAGTTACGTGGAGATTTAGATTTGGACTCGGAACAGATATTTTTCTTCTCAACTTCCGATACTTCACAGCGCATGTCAAAGATGTGATATGATTGACCGTGTCACGTGACACGTATTGGTAAAAATAGCACGAGATCGGAAAATACCCTTTCTGGTCGCGGCATATAAAATGCGATTTAACACCAATTAACACGCGCCGTAATTGAAAATAACTCGTTAGTGGGTAGACAAATGGCTCATATAAGGCATGACAGAAAATTAAAAGTTGTAGTACAGTGTAACCTGTTGCGTGGGCATGTACCTTTAATGCATCTTTATTACATGTAACCACAATTGACATGGTAATATGAACCACATGTATCCACGTTTATTTATTTATTTGTTTATTATCTGAAGTGAGAGGTTTATTTTTCGACATGGTGTTCTCCGTAACATATTTGCATTTGTAATGAGTCGAGGTGGACTTTCACAATAACACACGAATGTGCAGAATGCATTTCACAATGATTAGGTTCAAAGTGAAGTGTTTTATAATGTTGTGTAAAAGTAAATGCATGACTGTTTCGGGATGTGTGCGTTACCTCTGGCGCCAAAATAGTAAAAGCAAGAGAAAAATGTATGCCTTTGGCAGGATTCGAACTCACGACCGTCCGATCACCAAACAGCAGATCTACCCAATAGAGCACTAAACGATGTTACTATTATTAGCAATTCTATCGAATGTTAATGCGTTTGCGCTGGTATACAAATACCATGTCTGCAACATATGACGTAAACTATTTAAAAATAGCACGTGTTTACAATAATATTTACAATATTAACGCGCCAGCTCAAAGCGGTACACATCTAGTCGAACATTGCCTGATTCAGGTGACACGACTATGAGTAGGAGAGTTAGCCTACGTTATCTTCTGCTGTGCGATATCTCATGAAAACTGTTTACAAATATTATCTGTAAATGACGTCGAAAGTTGACTGATTGTTCATCGCAAATGCTTCATGTACTGTGAAATATTCGTCACCTTGCGACGTAATTTGCAGGAAATATCAGTTTCTGTAAATAGTTTTCATGACAATCGGCCATCTTTGTACTCACATGGCTAGTTTCTATTGAGTATGCATTGGCATGCCAATAAACAGAGCTACCACATATAAACATGATTGGTGTGGTTACGGTTTTAACCCTTTGAACCCGAAAGCCCGATATAGCTGTTTGTGCAAACAGTGCAGATCCAGATGAGCCGGCTCGTAACGAGCCGTCTCATCAAGATCTGCACTTTTTGAAAGTAATTTTCATATTTTTGAGAGCCAAAAAATACCACCTTTTCATAAATGGACTAGTCTGAAAATATTTGTGTGATGATTGGATTGGCTGCAAAAGTAATATATCAAAATCCATTCCAGTTACCTAGGGGTGAAAGGGTTAAGATCCCCACTGAACATTAGAAATACACAATTTATTTTTCAAAAGATTGACTACTAGTAATGGTAGCCAATGCAAATTCCCTGACTGGAGCTCTGGGTTAATCCAGACCAAGATTCGAACAAGTGAACTACAGTACGAAAGGCACTTGCTCTGTCCGTTGTATGACACCGATAAATTGATACAATATGCTCTTTAGTGCAGGGTACATGTAAGTGTTACAGTGTGATGGAGTGGGGATTCGCTGGACTCGACCCGTATCGACGGCTTAATAGTTTATTTTGCGATCGGAAATAATGTGAAAGCAAATTTACAAAAACATGTAAATTTATTACTGTTCTGGCTGGAGTCTCACGGCGGAATGCCCAAAATCTCGCAAACACGGTAGATATATATTCATGAATGCCTGACATGGACTACGATCCAACTCCAGTGTACATTACTGAACACTTTCTTGAACGAACGTAGTGTTTATAAATGAGTGTATGAATGACATTGCACATACTAGTCTCCATATAGAATGTAGATTCACAATCGTTCAGCCGCTAATAATAATGACGCCGGTCGACAAAATAAACCTAATGACATGTGCGACCAACGTAGCCCCAGATAAGCCTGCGCATTTACACAGTCTGATCATGATCTGCGTTGATCAATATGTAACTGATCTTATAGTGTGTATGTGTTTAATCTCTACCAGCATGTTACATACATATGTACATTGTATGTGGGAATGCACATTATGACCAGGAACTACACTGCAGACATATATCGTAAAGGTATATTTATCGACCGGGGCCTACATGTAATAACCATGGGATACTATAGGAATGAATGAAGTGGAGGATGAGTTTCACTATAGGAATGAATGGCCTTTTTGTGGAATTTATCGGGGTATAAACTTGGAAAAGTCGCGGGAATACTGGACGAAGGCCGGAAGGCCTCGTCCAGTATTCCCGCGACTTTTCCAAGTTTATATCCCCGATAAATTTCACAAAAAGGCCATTCATTCCTTATAATTCCAGCATTTGAAATAAATTCATCAAGAAAATGTGTTTATTTTCCGTTTTCTTAAGAATTATTTCAACTGCACCTGACGGTTACGGAAAGTAGTTCGGCATGGGAGTTTACTGGGATATAAATTTTGGACAGAGACTTGCTACGGACCAATCAAATGTTAGGGAATTGTGTAAATATTGTTGTGTTGGAATTATAAGTATTTACAATTCGCTAGTGGTAGGTTCAAGTTATATTCAGGTAGAATCGTGTCAATGAGAGAATTATATATGGCACTAAACTTGACCAAGCCGGGGGAATAATTATGGGCACGCATGGGACAGGTAAATCTACTCACAGATGTTCCGCACAAATAGTACAAATACTATCCGCTAGTAATGACTAATATTATTCTCTCATGAAAGGGGATGCAGGCCCGTAGCCAGGGGGGGTCGGAGCCGTCGAACGCCCCCCCCCCCCCGCCCAGCCTCGAGGTCCACTTTTTTAGCCTCAAAGTCCACTTTTTTAGACCCCCTAGATATCTCAGGCCCCTTCGGCCTTCCAACCGACCCCCCCCCCCCCCCCCCCCCCCACTTCAAAACAGGTCTGGTTACGGGCCTGGGATGTCTTCATGCACAATGTCAGTGTGTTACAACAGACGGGCCCGCGGCCGGCAAAGAATAAAAGAAAACATATAATTTACGTTGTCGTACGCAATCATTGCATCAATACAAGGGAAAACATTATGTGGAATAATACATGAAACATGTTGATAAGATAACAAAAGACAGAAGTGGTTACCTGGAATAGTGTGAAAGAAAACAAATTTACAAAAGCATGAAAATAAATTTATTGCTGCTCTTGCTGGCGTCTCGTGCCGGAATCCGCCACGATCTCGTAGATCGCGGCCGAAATTCAACTCCGAACGATATTCTACGAGATGTCAGTCAGAACAATAAAATTGCCCCAGGCACCACATACGGCATTAAATAGCGAAAAGTAAACAGTGCAAATACTATTATGTGCTTATAATATACATATGGGATGTAGAATAGGTGAGGTACGAATAATATGGGATAGTATGGAGCTATAGCTCTATATTGGATATTATAGGGTAGGTTTGGAGAGTGTTTTGGGGTTGGGAGAGGTAAATATCGCGCGGTCTAAAACATTAAAACAACTCCGGTTACATAAGCAAATAACACTTCGTTTTTGTCATTAGATAATCAAGAAAAACCGTTCAGGTCACGTTTATGTCGTTAGATGACCAATAAAAATCTTCCCGTCACGTTTAATATCGTTAGCTGACCAAGGAAAACATTTGTATCGTTAGATGACTAACGAAAACCATCACGCCATTTTACAAGGCAAGCTTACCTTGATTGGTGGATCTAGTGGAATTGTCGTGACGTCACCACTGTTCTCGACAGCGGCAAGTTCCTCACCGAGTAGTTGAGTAGAGAGCAGGGAGGAGTACGCCGTCCATAGTAAATTGTCCTCGCTTCAACGTGAAATACAACAATGATTAGTAGGCAAGACAAGAATTCCGCCACGGAAGCAGTGTCGCACCTGCCAAGGCATTTCATCGTAAACGCACTAAATGTGTGACCTTGACCTTGGGACTGGTGGGATTCGGTGGGGCGTGGATTCTTCACTGAATAAAAGACGACCATCATGATTAAAATATCAAGAAGTTCCGTGAAAGGAATCAGAAGGAATAAGAAATTTACCAGAAATTTAAGTGTTGGTGACCTTGGCCTGGTGATTAGCTGGGGCGCAGGATGCTGGATTTACCGGGGCGTAGTAATCAAGGGAATCACGGTGACGTAACGGGCACCTGCTATTTGTGTAGGTTCCCTACTGTCTTTAATATCTCGGAGCAATTATCAACTATATGTGTCAGTAAGCGGTGCTTACGGAATACCCCCCACGTGGGCACAGCTACCCCTAAAAATACCCAATGACCTTGACCCTGAGCTTATCATATGGTTGTAGAGGTATAAACATAATTTATAAGCCATTTACCAGAGCGTTAAGGTTTCGAACGCACCAAGTACGTGACCTTGACCTCGGGATCAGCGGGGTCGGACGGTCGTGGACTTGTCATAGCATGATAGTGGACCCTTAGAGGAATTCATGCGTGACATTTTAAGAATTTACGATGAAGGAAATAGAAGTTATAACCGATTTCTCCGATGTTAAGTTTTCTAAAGAGATTAAGTATGTGATCTTGACCTCGGGATCAGCGGCGGTAGGACGGTTGTGAATTTGGCACATCATGATAGTAGACCCTTAGAGGAACGCATACGTGGAATATAGAAACTTTTCGATGAAGGAAATATAAGTTATAACAGATTTCTCCGTTGTTACGTGTTGTGAAGAGACGAAGTATGTGACCTTGACCATGTGATCAGCTGGGGTCGGACGGTCATGGATTTGTCACAGTATGATAGTAGAGCCTTAGAGGAAAGCATGCGGGAAATATTAAGAATTTTCTACGAAGGAAATAGAAGTTATAACATAATTCTTTGATGTTAAGTTTTGTAAAGAGACTTAGTCTGTGACCTTGAACTTGGGATCAGCGGGGGTTGAACGGTCGTGGATTGTCACAGCATGATAGAAGAGCCTTAGAGGAATGCATGCGTGAAATATTAAGAATTTTCGATAAAGGACATAGAAGTTATAACATATTTCTCTTATCTTAAGTTTAGTGACGGACGGACGGACGGACGGACAACATGACCAAAGTATACCCCCACAACTTGTTGCGGGGGTATAATTAGTAAGCCAGCTCGATGCAATAAAGCGCAGATACCCGACAATTAAATAGGAACACTGCCGATATCGCCGTCCTCGTAGAACTAGTTATTTCGAGAAAAAAATACATTTTCCCGTTCGATTGGGTTAAATGTTTCATTGTGATATTTTCTGGGGTGTACATGTGTACATGTAATGTGAAACACGTGTAGTTCAAGCTGTGTTTACTACTATAAGACAATATGGGTCATTGTGTTTGATCAACAAATCTGCCCACGAGGTAGTACCCGAAACTAAATTTGATTTTCACGGCTATCATGGCTATGGTTAGAGACATTTGCATGTATCTTGCATATAGTTATCAGACCAGAATTGTGAAAAGAATTTGTGAATTATTTTCTACCAACAAATCAGTTATTCACCTACCAATGTGTTCACCACCAGAATGATCGGGACAGTATTAGATAACCACATGCCCAATATGACATATGTACAAACTGTTATCACACTCATCTGGATTACACACATATAATGTTGGAATACGGGCACAACATTAGTCTAATTATACGAAGGCCGCACCTCTAATTACATAGGTGGTAACTGCATTATCATGTTGATTTGCTCAACAATGTACCTTCTTCATGGCTTATACTGTTCGCATGTCGATTAATTCTTATTCATTACAATAACTGTACTGTCCAACAAACATTAACTTGTGATTAAAATGAAGTCATGTTCACAATTATACCGAACAAAAAACATAATTATGTTTTCAATATCAAAACAAATATCATGC
The DNA here is from genome assembly GCA_029237695.1 of Conchocele bisecta. Taxonomy (NCBI): domain Eukaryota; kingdom Metazoa; phylum Mollusca; class Bivalvia; order Lucinida; family Thyasiridae; genus Conchocele; species Conchocele bisecta. Next base: position 115,819,946 of record CM055268.1, on the reverse strand, counting down.
TGAATTACCTACAAACTACTGCATTTTGATCTTGAAGATAATGACTCATTGAAACATATTGATTAACAGCATCACCGTCAAAGTTCCATGCAGATAGATAGTCATTCTTGCGTGTCGATATGGCTTGTTTCTCGTTTTGAGCATGCTATTCAAGGATTTGTGAGCGTACTACGTTGCCATTTGTATCATTCGATGTGATCCAAATAATTTAATTTGATATGTTACAGACACGGTTTAGCCTTACTGTATTACAGTTTACGTGTACCTGATATTATGTTTAGTGCTTCATTCGACGACAGCTTTCCCTAACATGAACGGTGCATGATATGCGGAAGCCGTCGCAGCCACTTCATGCATTGAAGGGAAGAAGACAATTTTCCCCGGGTATAGTATGTGTGATAAGTATATGACCATCCATGGGAGTATGGCATTGTTTGCATATTGCCTACTAGAATGACACTCGTTTATGTAACGTTCTATAATAAGGAAATAAGGTTTTATACTTCACTATTTTTCCTGTCAAATTGTGACCTAAATTCATCATGTGTATGGAGCTCCAGACAATTATGGATACAGCATAGCTCTGACATAGCGGCAACAAACTATCTCTATATCGATGCATTACAGTTGTCACAGTGGTAGTAATACACACTGCTAAAATGATCCTAACACTCTGCTATTTCAAGTAACCTCCATAACTGAATCACCACATATGATGAGAGCTACATCCATGTATGTCCAGATGCGGTGTTGAATATTATGATGTGGCATTCATCATTCATCATATTCCTGTGCTATTCTCTCCAAGAAGTCACACTATACCCAGCCACATACCAGTCATGCATGTTACAGGTGTCTGACATTCACTTCTAGGAGGTGAAACAATATGTATATATCTCCAAGTAACACATAGACATTTCTATATATAATGGGATGTGTTTGCAATAGTGCATTAATTGTGTTGTATTTTCCAGTGGCTGGTCAACTACAACTACAAGTACAATACAATTATTTGCCGAATATATGTACCTTCAAAATGCTAATAGAAACAGCAAAACAAAAACACAAACAACGAGACACAGCCAACCATGACAATGGGTAAAGAGGTATACGCCCCACCCACCCCACCCCAAAAAAACCCCCCCCCCAAAAAAAAAAAACGCAATCTTATATAAAATTGATAAATAAAACAATAACAACGTTTAGTAATGTTGATAATCCGATGCATTACAGTTGTCACAGTGGTATTGTTATCTGCAGATGTCTGGAGAATCTCAAGCATTCTTATTGAAGATCAATTCTGCAGATTACTTAGTCCACACTAATATATAAGAGACCGCATATGTTTCTTCATTGCTGATTTTGATACAGAAATATTTCATGCAAGTGCTTTGTGTTGTCATGTTGCAATTCGTATAAACTGGAAAGTATTGTCCTACTGTTTCTTTCATGACAACCATGTGGACATGAACAAGTTCTATCAAATGGCCATGTTGAGTGACTTGAGTATCAGCCTGTCCAATGCCTACATGCTTTCTTTCAATGGATTACTAATTCCTACAAATACATACAGACATTCAGAAACATGCACATACTCAAGTTTGTATCTAGTTTGTCAATACACACTATATAATTATAGTGTATATTAGATACGTTGCGGTGGGTGGTTGGTTGGTTGCGAGCACGTGGAGGGTAATATAACGATCAGCGTTCCTCTTCACCGGAATGCCTATGTTGTTTATACCACATTTACATGTTCGGCCTTCTGGTACTTTAGCGGGAAATCCAGTCATGTCCCATTAAAAGGTAATACGACTAGTACTAATCTGATTACTTTCTGAGATAGAACAAAGTGACTATGGTGTGGTATGTACCTGACATCAGGTCCTGTCATTTTAATTTTACGGTTGAGTATACATTTTCTTGATGAAAACAGTTAGTTCTGATTTTGGTATTGATCCCCAGCACATTTAGGTTAAATACGAGATGTACCATGTTGTTCCGGCCTTAAACGACCTTAGCTGTTAATAGGCCGTTATATACAGCACTCAATCATTAGATATATGGCAAGATGTATCAAAGATTTATGATTCTGGAGGGTGGAGAGAGCTTATATTCAAATATGGTTCTAAAAGTTAGAAAGTTACCATTTATAAGGATTTCCATGCTCTAATTAGTTGTAACACATGGTGTGTCAGCTATTTTCGCATACATATTGTATTATATGTTTATCAAGAGTATCTGGACACGCGATGGGTCGATTTGTGCAATGTTGCAAAACAACAAGATCGTCCGCAACATCACACAAAAAAACAGACCTGACTGTACTCAACGCTGGAATCAGGGTTGCGATGGCACACGAGATTGATACTTCACAATAAACAATTTCAATACATATACATACACAATGTATAAATGACAGACGATAATAAGTTGCTGGAGGTCAATCGATGAGTCCAAATATAGGTAGACCAGGTATGTATTATCATATCATAGCCTCGTTTTCGTGTATACTAACTACATGATAAAGTGCACGTGCATGCATGTCAATATAATAGAGTATCTTGGTGCGCAAAATAGACATGTAGTGTGGCTCAGTGGTATCGAAGCGGGAGAATATCCATACGTTAGCGAAACTTTTGTTCATTTTATCTGGTCGAGAGTTCGAACCTCACAAAACGCATTACTTTTGTGATATCATTCTGGTTTTTTTTATGACTGCTTGCTGGAGAAGGGAATAAGTGAAACGGTGAGGGTTGACCTCAATATGATATGATCTGCGAGAACATACTCCAAGATTCTTCATGTACACACGTATGTGCATTTAGTTATTAGTTTTCTTCAAAGTGAGAGACTAACGTTCTACATGTAATCTATCTCATGCTTAGTTCATGTAATTTGTAATAGCAACACACATACAAAAGAAATATATAATAAAATATAAACAAATAAAAATATATGTGTATACATGTATGAAAAACTAAGATTCGAACTCACTACCTACGGCATTGTTATCTTCACTGTAACCCCTCGACTACATAACACTTGATGACAAATCTCAAAAATCAATATTGAAAAGGAATATTGCACGGGTATATTTACCTGTCTCACCTATTCTGTGTTTTGTTTATGATCGGTTTGTATGTAAACAAGTAGCAAGTTATCGTCTGCGGACTTTTTTTTATACGTACAATTGTTATTCATCACGACCCTAGTATCCATAAATAGCGGTGACATATGATCAGTGTTTTCCCTCGTCTATATATAACTTACACACCCACTGGCAGACGTATTTATACTCACGACACGACCTGCAAGCTAGTCGAGATAGCACGGACTAACCTCAGTGTACATACGTTATTGAGACACAACTACCTGCAAACACGACATATTCCGTACCTGTACAATCTAACCAGCACCGGAATCACGCGACTATATATATACTCAGTGTACCAGGCTATGTTATCGCGAGTGGATCGATCGAGTTAACATGGACTAAAGTGATCGGGGATTTATCCCGTCAACACAGTGCGTATGTGCCGTGAAACACGGTGCCGGGAAACATTTTTATGCCCCCGCCGCTACCGAAAGGTACAGGGGCATATAGTGTTACCGGCGTCCGTCCGTCCGTACGTCCGTCCCGTCCGTCCGTCCGTCCGTCCGTCTGTACGTCCCGATATTACCATCTTATTTAGTAACTTCTACATGGCTTCACATATTATGGCAATATTTATGCACGTGATACATATGAACATGCCTTACACACTCCACCCCCCAGTACTTCGACCTTGACCTTTGGCCTTGACCTTTTCCACTTTAAATGTTTGCTTGGCACTTTGGGACAAATCTACGTGCACGTTTCTCAATCCTACACTAACTTCTCAATGCTTTTGCCAATCGCTTAAATATGTATACACATGATACATATGAACATGCCCTACACACTCCATCACCCAGTACTTCGACCTTGACCTTTGGCCTTGACCTTTTCCACTTTAAATGTTTGCTTGGCACTTTTGGACAAATCTACGTGCACGTTTCTCAATCCTACACTAACTTCTCAATACGTTTGCCAATCGCTTAAATATTTATACACATAATACATATGAACATGCCCTACACACTCCACCACCCAGTACTTCGACCTTGACCTTTGGCCTTGACCTTTTCCACTTTAAATGTTTGCTTGGCACTTTGGGACAAATCTACGTGCACGTTTCTCAATCCTACAATAACTTCTCAATACTGCCAATCGCTTAAATATTTTTATACACAATACTGCCAATCGCTTAAATATTTTTATACACATGATACATATGAACATGCCTTACACACTCCACCACCCATTACTTCGACATTCACCTTTGACCTTCACCTTTTCCACTTTAATTGTTTACTTGCCAATTTGGGACAAATCTACGTGCGCGTTTCTCAATCCTACACTAACTTTCACACACGCATTGCTCCAATGGTCCTCTACCGCCCTGTGACAAATCCACATTCGTCCTGCCCCCGCTAAGCACAGGGCCAAGGTCACATACTTTGAAACCTTAACATTCAGTTAAATGGCTTATAATTTGTGTTTCCTTGCTCGGATCTGCTTCACATTTCACACACGCATTGCTACAATGGTCCTCTACCGCCCTGTGACAAATCCACATTCGTCCCGCCCCCACTAAGTCCACGGTCAAGGTGCGTTCAAAACCTTAACGCTCGGGTAAATGGCTTATAATCAAATATGCCTCGTTTTCTTTGGCTGCCAGCGGGGGCATTCGTGTGCCGACAGGCCACATTTCTAGTTGATATCCTGTTATTACGACCTACTCACGGCGTATGAATATGTGCGGTGGCTGGGGTTATTTGTTTTTGCATTTTAAAGCCATTTGTATGTGTTGACGGGATAAATAGAATAGTAGGTTAGTGCCGTGAATGGGAAAAATATCTGGCGAGCTCGGAAACGGGATGTGCTCGGCAGAGCCTCGCCCATCCCGTTTCCTAAGCCTTGCCAGATATTTTTTTCCATTCACGGCACTAACCTACTATTCTCTATATACTGCCTCAAATATTCATTCTCATTACCGGTAATTTCACACAAGTCAGTGTGTAGCTATTGCGTTAAATGAATACCATGTTGTTTCTGTTTCTTTGAAATTTGACTTTCGCTATAATTGACAACAATTGGAGATGTGGTTCCGTCTGCACACTCACAAACTATGATTATATTATAATCGTTGTGTTGCTGTTATTGGCCCTTACACTGCTGAGTTAGATGTTGTCGTCTGCTGTTTATGTTATATGTTTTCCATTTTTCTCATGGGGGACATGGGTTGGCGGGGTTTTAGAATCATTTCCAACGGATTTCTGTTTCCCGCATACTAGGAGTTAATGCTGCTACATTGACGGATTGGCGAATATCGTAGGCCCTGATCAGACTGTGCAGACGCACGGGCTTATCCAGGACTGGCATTTCGCATATCCCGTGGGCTTCACTTTTTTCAGTCGATTTTTTCAGACCAGCCCACACATGTGTGTAAGCTGGTCGTGAGAGACATTATTCACATAATAAAAATGAATAGAATAACGATTAACGTTGTCAAGTACACGAACTGTTATATACTCTTAAATGTGTAAACAACAAACGTGTATATATAGTTTAATAATATGTTGTTTTTCCATCAGATCACCAACTGAAAATTATAAATGAAACGTGTCTCAAAATGTTTTAAATATACAGTGTCAAACCTATATGGCGCCCTGTGTGGAGTCGTTGCACTGTAGTTCATACATGTCATATTATTGTGTGCAATGGAAAAAACAATGTAGTCCTGGATCGGACTGCATATGTGTGCAGCCTGATCATGACCTGCATTGCAAGCAAAACAATAATTAAATAATCGGATTGCTTTATCCTTTCATCACCGTAGACCTGTATAGTGGTATTGGCAAACAGTGTAGATCAAGATGAGCCGGCTCGTAACGAGCTGTCTCATCCGGCTCGTGACGAGCTGTCTCACCAGGATCTGCTCTGCATAACTTTCGTTGTTTTGAGAGCAAAAACAACCCCTTTTCATAAGTGGGCTAGTCCGATGGTCATTTTATGACGATTGGATTGGTTGCAAAACGAACATATTACAGTAAATTCCAGTTACGTAGGGGTGAACGGGTTAACGTTTCATCAAAAGGTATATGAGTGTGTTTCTACATGTATGTGTGTAAACATGAAACATGTGTGTATATTCAGTGAGCTGTCTATTCACCCAAACATAACAAGAGCTGTAGGAGAACAGCGTAGCTCGACTACGAGGGTTGTCGATGTACATATAGCTTGACAAAGAAGGTGGCTGCGGCCTGCATACAAACCTTAACCAAGGTTGACTAAAAACATTAACCAAGGGAAATTAAGTAAGTAATTCAAGGTTAAATGTAGGTCAATGTCAGATATAGGTCAGGGTTTATTGATGTACATCACTAGGAGATAAAGTTGTCCAAGTATGGTTGCTGTAGGCCCAGGAGTGTTCCATATACAAGCTTGAGTAAAAACCGTAACCAAGGGGAGATAACTAAGTAATCCAAGGATAAAAGTAGGTCAAGGTCAAATATAGGTCAGGGATTATTGATGTACATCACTAGGAGATGAAGTTGTCCAAGTATGGTTGGTGTAGGGCTATGAGTATTCCATCTACAAGCTTGACTAAAAACCTTAACCAAAGAGAATTAAGTAAGTAATTCAAGAGGAAATGTAGGTCAAGGTCAAATGTAGATCAGGGGTTATTGATGTACATCACTATGAGAAAAGGTTGTCCCAGTATGGTGTCTGTATGCACAATAGTATTCCATGTACAAGCTTGAGTAAAAAGCTTAACCAAGGTCGAGTAAAAACCTTAACCAAGGGGAATTAAGTAAGTAATTCAAGGTTAAATGTAGGTCAAGGTAAAATATACGTCAGGTGTTGTTGATGTACATCACTAGGAGATGAAGTTGTCCAAGTATGGTTGGTGTAGGGCCAGGAGTATTCCATCTGCAAGCTTGGCTAAAAACGTTAACCAAGGGGAATTAAGTAAGTAATTCAAGAGGAAATGTAGGTCAAGGTCAAATATAGATCAGGGGTTGTTGATGTACATCACTAGGAGATGAATTTGTCCAAGTATGGTTGGTGTAGGGCCAGTAGTATTCCATATAGAAGGTTGACTAAAAACCTTAACCAAAAGGAATTCAGTAAGTAATTGAAGAGGAAATGTAGGTCAAGGTCAAATATAGATGAGGGGTTATTGATGTACATACCTATGAGAAAAGGTTGTCGAAGTATGGTGTCTGGATGCACAATAGTATTCAATGTACAAGCTTGAAAAAAAAACCTTAACCAAGGTTGAGTAAAAACCTTAACCAAGGGTAATTAAGTAAGTAATTCAAGAGGAAATGTAGGTCAAGGTCAAATATAGATGAGGTTTTATTGATGTGCATCACTAGGAGATGAAGTTGTCCAAGTATGGTGGGTGTAGGGCCAGTAGTATTGCATATACAAGCTTGACTAAAAACCTTAACCAAGGTTGACTAAAAACCTTAACCAAGGGGAATTAAGTAAGTAATTCAAGGTTAAATGTAGGTCAAGGTCAAGGTCAAATATACGTCAGGTGTTGTTGATGTACATCACTAGGAGATGAAGTTGTCCAAGTATGGTTGGTGTAGGGCCAGGAGTATTCCATCTACAAGCTTGACTAAAAACGTTAACCAAGGGGAATTAAGTAAGTAATTCAAGAGGAAATGTAGGTCAAGGTCAAATATATATCAGGGGTTGTTGATGTACATCACTAGGAGATGAAGTTGTCCAAGTATGGTGGGTGTAGGGCCAGTAGTATTCCATATAGAAGGTTGACTAAAAACCTTAACCAAAAGGAATTAAGTAAGTAATTGAAGAGGAAATGTAGGTCAAGGTCAAATATAGATCAGGGGTTATTGATGTACATGCCTATGAGAAAAGGTTGTCGAAGTATGGTGTCTGGATGCACAATAGTATTCAATGTACAAGCTTGACAAAAAACCTTAACCAAGGTTGAGTAAAAACCTTAACCAAGGGGAATTAAGTAAGTAATTCAAGAGGAAATGTAGGTCAAGGTCAAATATAGATGAGGTGTTATTGATGTGCATCACTAGGATATGAAGTTGTCCAAGTATGGTGGGTGTAGTGCCAGTAGTATTGCATATACAAGCTTGACTAAAAACCTTAACCAAGGTTGACTAAAAACCTTAACCAAGGGGAATTAAGTAAGTAATTCAAGGTTAAATGTAGGTCAAGGTCAAATATAGATCAGGGGTTATTGATGTACATCACTAGGAGATGAAGTTGTCCAAGTATGGTGGGTGTAGGGCCAGTAGTATTCCATATACAAACTTGACTAAAAACCTTAACCAAGGCGTGACGGTGACGCCGACGCCGACGCCGACGCCGACGCCGACGCCGACGCCGGGGTGACAACATAAGCTCTACTTATTCTTCGAATAGTCGAGGTAAAAATACTCAAGTAGAACATGTTTCCAAATGTTTAAACTATGCGCGATGGTGTCTTTGAATAACCTTTGGTAGAAGGACACCTGCACCAATATTTGTACAAATTAGTACACAGTGGCGTCTCTACACCACACACCCTGACAAATATATGTTAGTCCCTGTTTTAGAGAGATCGCACTGTAATGCAGCCAGGATATGATTTGATTGGCCACAGTAATCTTTGACGTCAATGACCAACGTGGCGGTGCGCGCGACCCGCTCACGTATATAGTCCGATCGCGATCTGCATTGTTCGCAAAATAAAATCGAACTGTGTGAGGTACAATAAACAAAATATATCTCCAAGTATTGTCAATTAACGCAATTGTCGTAAGGTCTCTTATCTCAGCCGGCGGCCCATCAACTGTCAAGGAGAAGAATTCACATAAGCTTTTACGAAGCTTGTTTTCTAATCCTTTTATCACTTGTCTTGTATACATGTAACCTGCTATATATGAAATAAAATATTGTTTAAACTAATCTGGCAAATAATGCAGTACCGGATGATACTGCAGATACGTAGGGTAGCCTGGTTTTTTTTCCGCATATTTGAACTGCTCAACTATTAAAATTCAACTTTATTTGTGATATTGTCACTACTCAGCTTGAGAATCAATGCGTATTTTCACATTGCAGTGAGTGTTTTGTACTCCCACCTGTGGTGATCAGTGCGTGTTCTGCTAAAGTGGGTGCGTGAAGCACGCCAATACACACCTTATCTGGAGCGCTGATTATTAACGCATCCTATGCTGTTTTTTAAGTTATATGAATTATTATGCTGCAATGTACCCTTGTAACCGTGTCACCTTTGTAGTCTCATACTGTTTTAACCTTGTATAAATTATTCTCGCTGGCAATGTAATCCTTCAGCCGATCACCTTCAAGTAGAAATGTAGCTATTGTTTTTCTTGGGGTTATTATTAGCCGATCTATTTATAGATCGGCTAATATGTTGGTTATCCATCGAATTCTGAAAAAGTTTGTAGCAACCCTTTTCTCCGCTATTCGGTAATCTACGAACGCGAATTTTTCTGTATCACTTCCAAATTGCATCAACCGATAAAGTTTGCATTTTTGGCAATTATCTCCGTTTAAAACTTTACTTATAGCCAAATAACACAATTTTGAATACTTAATGAGCTGAACGCCTGAAGAGATTTAACCCGGAAGTTATTGTTGTTGAAGTCCATAGTTGGCTCTAATGGCCATATACGCTTTTATTTATTAAACAGAACAAGTTTCAGCCACGTATAATCGCGTAAAATGTGTTTATTCGGCTAATTTATAATCGACCTCTGCTCAAAATCTCCTTACTAGCAACCCCCGCATTTTCCGGTTTATCCCAGCATCTCGGGTTTATCCCATTGGATCGCGTATGCGCGTCATTTGACGCTAGTTAATATTCACAAAATTTCCACCATCAAAACGAAGAATTGCCCTTCATAGCCAACTTTGATTTGTTTACATATCATGCAGGGATGGCAGGGATCATCCAGCACGCGCGATTGCGGCAATCCCCCTTAATTATTGTCAATGCCGCAAATTATTGATTGTCTTGCGCCCGACATCGCGCAAAAAATCACGGATGGGGCACATTAGGCCAATCTGGGCATGTGCCTGAATACGCAGGAGCTTGCGTCTATTTTTAGATGACACTGTAACCGCTAGATATATATAGACCCTGGTAGCTCCGCCCACTGCATGCTGCCACAGAATTCGGACACACACACACAGTGACTACAACTGTGTGTATTGCGGAGTGTAATTTGTAGATAAATAGAGCATACAGTACAGGTGTTACGCTGGAATATTTCGCAACATAATGGTGACAACAAAACATTGCTGCTATGGCATTGCTGCTATTGGATGGATTTGGGAACGGGTTTCCAAAACCTGCACAAAATCGAGAAAAATGTCAACGCTGGGTACAGAACTGTGGTCGAAAATAGTTTACCATTGACAATGTTACCATAGACACCTACATATGTTCGATGCACTTTACCCTGATTTGATCGGCTAATAACATCATGCTCTGCATGACTTTTCATTTTGTGTGTTTTTCTTCTTTTATTTTATTTTTGTTTGGCCTTTTTGTGTTTTGTTTCTTGTTGGTTTTTTTGCTGTTTTTTTATGCTACATGAATAATCAGCTGATGGCAACTATGACCAATGTAATCCTGGATCGGTCCGCGCACGTATACAGTCTGATCATGATCTGCATTGTTCGCAAAATAAAACCATTAATATACTGATTTATTGAGGGTGTATGCTCACTCAGTAGGCACAGACTGTTCTTTATATCAGATACACCATCTGGGACGTTTTCTGGCAAAATAAATATTAACTCACCATTACCCCACGTATTGATTGGCATTATTATACATTTTATATCGGACGTAAATGTCTACACTGATATCGGGGGCGGTGGCCGTGTTTTCTTGGGATGTTGACGGACATTGCTATTTGTTGTCTGTATCTATGTTTTGATGTGCAATGCTCATACTTTGTGGTCTGTCTAAAATAATATTTGTTTAGGTCATGCATTTAGTTATAAATAATTAAACTAGATGGCCGCGGCCTGCATGTCGCGCCTTGTGGCGAGGCATGGACACTAACAAAAAAGATATAGTATAACGAAAAACTTTAACGAAAAACTTTAGCCAAAAACTTCAAAGTTATTTGACCTTGACATTGGGCACAGGGGCCGCACGGGAGGGGGGTAGAATGAAAATATAGATGATGATAAACACCCATGTGAAGTTTCAAGGTAATGGGCAAAGCAGTTGCAGAGATATAGTATAACAAAAAAATTTAAACAAAAAACTTTAACCAAAAAACTTAACCAAAAAACTTAACCAAAAAACTTAACCAAAAACTTTAACCAAAAAACTTAACCAAAAACTTCAAAGTAATTTGACCTTGACATTGGGCAAAAAAATTAACCAAAAAACTTAACCAAACAACTTAACCAAAAACTTTAACAGGACACACGTATGTACGTACGTACGTACGTACGTACGTACGCCAAAGTGCCGACTATATCGCGCTTTCCGCAAGCGGGCGCGACAAAAACTTAACCAAAAACTTTAACCAAAAAACTTAAACAAAAACTTCAAAGTAATTTGACCTTGACATTGGGCACAGGGGCCGCACGGAAGGGGGGTACAATGAAAATATAGATGATGATAAGCACCCATGTGAAGTTTCAAGGTAATGGGCAAAGAAGTTGCAGAGACATAGTATAACGAAAAACTTTAACCAACAAACTTAACCAAAAACTTTAAACAAAAAACATAACCAAAATCTTCAAAGTAATTTGACCTTGACATTGGGCACAGGGGCCGCACGGGAGGGGGGTAGAATGAAAATATTGATGATGATAAACACCCATGTGAAGTTTCAAGGTAATGGGCAAAGCAGTTGCAGAGATATAGTATAACAAAAAACTTTAATAAAAAAACTTAACCAAAATACTTAACCAAAAACTTTAACCATAAAACTTAACCAAAAAACATTAACCAAAAACTTTAACCAAAAAACTTAACCAAACACTTCAAAGTAATTTGACCTTGACATTGGGCACAGGGGCCGCACGGAAGGAGGGTAGAATGAAAATATAGATGATGATAAACACCCATGTGAAGTGTCAAGGTAATGGGCAAAGCAGTTGCAGGGATATAGTATAACGAAAAACTTTAACCCAAAACATTAACCAAAAAACTTGAGCAAAAAACTTAACCAAAAACTTTAACCAAAAAACTTAACCAAAAACTTCAAAGTAATTTGACCTTGACATTGGGCACAGGGGCAGCACGGGAGGGCGGTAGAATGAAAATATAGATGATGATAAACACCCATGTGAAGTTTCAAGGTAATGGGCAAAGCAGTTGCAGAGATATAGTATAACGAAAAACTTTAACCAAAAAACTTAACCAAAAACCTTAACCAAAAACTTTAACCAAAGAACTTAACCAAAAACTTCAAAGTAATTTGACCTTGACATTGGGCACAGGGGCACATACGTGTGTCCTGTTAAAGTTTTTGGTTAAGTTTTTTGGTTAACTAAAAAACTTAGCCAAAAAACTTAACCAAAAACTTTAACCAAAGAACTTAGCCAAAAACTTCAAAGTAATTTGACCTTGACATTGGGCACAGGGGCCGCACAGGAGGGGTAGAATGAAAATATAGATGATGATAAACACCCATATGAAATTTCAAGGTAATGGGCAAAGCAGTTGCAGAGATGTAGTATAACGAAAAACTTTAACCAAAAACTTAAGCAAAAAACTTAACCAAAAACTTTAAACCAAATATTACCAAAAACTTCAAAATAATTTGACCTTGACATTGGCACAGGGGGCCGACATGCGGGGTAGAATGAAAATATAGATGATGAATAAACACCCATATAAATTTCAAGGTAATGGCAACGCAGTTGCGGAGATGTAGTATAGACGAAAAACTTTAACCAAAAACTTAAGCAAAAATAAAAAAACTTAACCAAAAACTTTAACCAAATTATTAAACCAAAAACAACAAAAAAATAATTTGACCTTGACATTGGGTTGGGCACAGGGGCCGCACGGGAGGGTGGTAGAATGAAAATATAGATGATGATATACACCATGTGAAGTTTTAAATTTTCAAGGTAATGGGCAAAGCAGTTGCAGAGATTATAGTATACCGAAAAAACTTTAACCAAAAAAAAAAAAAAAAACTTTAACAAAAAAAATTAACTTAACCCAAAAACTTAACCAAAAAACTTTAACCAAAGAACTTAACCAAAAAACTTTAACCAAAAAACTTAACCAAACAACTTAACCAAAAAACTTAACCAAAAACTTTAACCAAAGAACTTAACCAAAAACTTTAACCAAAAAATTTAACCAAACAACTTAACCAAACAACTGAACCAAACAACTTAACCAAAAACTTTAACCGGACACACGTACGTACGTACGTACGTACGTACGTACGTACGCCAAACGGCCGACTATATCGCGCTTTCCGCAAGCGGGCGCGACGAAAATAGCATGCCTCATTTGCATATGAAAATAGCCTGATACCACCGCGCGTCACTGTCGGTAAAATGCATGTTACAAAATGATTATGTATGTGTGGCGGGCACTTCTTTTTTTAACACTGGTGGAATAGTGACACAAGTATACACTCATTCAATTCCTATAAAGAGCATTGTGTGCCTGCTGAGTGGGCATGTACTTTTAACGAGCCTTTACCAATGTATACGAATGGGTTTCTACAAGCAAATGTGTAAAAATAAACATTATGTATGAAGCCAATATCTGCTTCTTCACCCAACCACAGTCCCTGGAGTTCACTGTAGTGAGTTACACTGTAAGCTGTAAATTCAATCTCTGAAGTATAACCAGCAAAACGAATGTGACTGTAGAAGAGAAGAAAAATAATTATGCCCCAACATTTGCAAGTGCTGTAATAACCTTTTCACCAGCCTACGGTACACAGGTACTATTAAAGTCACCTTCCATGGAGAATTTCCTTATGAACACGTAGCTCTGTGCCAATTATGTGTCTATGGGTTGTATTGTAAACTGGCCTATTATGTCTCACTATGCCTATAGTGTTTTCTTTTTTTCCATTTTTGTTTAATTATTTATTGGTTACTATGTTGATACATGTATCATTACCGTCATGTGACTTGTTAGGCTATGGCCAGACATTTTTTATGATACCAGTTTTCCATGCTACTTCCCGTGTTGTTTTTCTTTGATATGTATATATTTTGTGATGTTCCATTTAATTAAGCCAGTATCTGGGGAACAACACAATTTAATAAGCCCCAACTCTGATAGGACTGTTGCAGACCATGTATATGCGGTGTCTACATGTTTCACTATGACTAAATACCACCACACTTGTGCGCCAGCAAGTCTGATAACATAACCTTATAGTTATGGAGGAAAGCATCACATTTATTTATGTGAACTGTCAGGGTATGTCTCAACTAGAAAAACGAAGAGATGTATTACATTTTTTTGAAGGATAAAAAGTAGTCCGTGTATCTCCTACAAGACACTCATTTTACGGAAAAAGAACACACTTATATTAGATCATTGTGGGGATATGAATGCTTTTTTAGCTCATATACAAGCCAATCACGTGGCGTGGCAATTATATTTATAATACATTCGAATACACACTTCATAATACAATAACGGATCATATTGGAAATAAATTAGACGTGACAATAAGTGGCCGCCGCACAACCTTAATTACCATAGGACCAAACAATGATTCACCTGTTTTTTGTAATTTCCTTTTTTATTTCTCTTTGTTACACATAATATACACATATACATACATGCATTATACAATTACAATTCAGTTGTACAAGTATTCAACCGATCTGACTATATTCTGACAAAAAACATATATATGTTAAATTATTGTCAGAGTACCGCCTTATCGGCACGATAAATGACATGCAGGAATGTACCAGTATCTATGAGGGCAACAATGAGTTTATTATAGTATAGTATATGGGTTATTGTATATATAAATATATATACACACAAACATACATACATATATACATACATATATATACACGTACACACACATATATATTGGGATTACGGGTATATTATAGGGCAGTTATTGGGCTTAATATGATCACTGTGGAAGAAAAATAATAAGGTAATATTAGGCAACCTTATTATAATATGCACTATGTTACTTATATAGTTTAGTTATAATAGCCATTCAATTTTGACTTAAACTGTTCATGTTTGTTTTTCATAATTTCTATTGTTTCTTCAATCGAAATTGTTTGTAGAAGGCAGAGATTAAATGAGTTTAAAGTAGGTATTGTTGAAGAACATTTTCATTTGAAAATAAAGTATTTTGCTAACAGAATAATGAAACTGATTAAGATAGATTTCTGTTTGGATAATATGTTAATATTGCAAAATGAGATGTTAAATTCATGTTATATCCCAGTACATTTGATTTTATCAGTTGATTTATATCCGTCCAAAATGATTGAATGATTAAACATTCTCAAAACGTGTTTATTAGAGTCCACTGACATATATGGCAAAATTCACACAAGTTGCATGGTTTTATCTTGCATTTGAATAAAAAAATAATTGTTTGGAATGATTCTCTTTAGGTATTTATACTGAAATACTCTCAGTTTGGTACTTATAGTACATTTGTAAGGTAGCGAAAAGATACTTTTCCAATCAATATTCTGAACGTTCAATTCATTTTCCCATTTTGCAACGTGTTTTAATGTGTTTAATCTCATCGATTGTATCTGTATATTGTATAATATTTTATTGGGGTTTTCAGCTGATATGATTTTCGAAATTAGATACTCAGGTGCGTCAGTGTTTATAGGTTCTGTTTTAAGTTTTTCTTTCCAATTATTTTAAATATTACCTATCAATGTGTAGAACCGCAGAAAATCTCCATTAGGTAGACTATATAAGTTTTTTAAATCATGGAATTTATATAAGTCCTTTATTCTGTAGTCATATATGTTTTTAATATATAGTATACCTTTATTTTACCAATCTCTATAGAATATGGTATTGTTATTGTTGAGTTTTATGTTTGTATTGTGCCATAAAATTTCGTTCGAAATTAGAGGGCATGTCTGTTTAAAATTAATTTTACTCCATTAGAGAATAATTTGGCTTAAAAATGTATATTTTTTTATTATATGTTTTGCATCACATTGATTAAAATTGCTTTTAAACACTAAGTCACCACCATGATTATTTAGTTCATTATTATAAGCTGATTTCCACTGATTTTGTGTACCTTTTAGTCTTTTTATCCACGAGGTTTTTAATGAATTTATTAATGCATGAATATTTATAATTTTAAGTCCACAATTTTCATAGTTCTCGATGATTACTTGATACCTTGATATATTATCTGATTTGCCGTCACCTGTTTTTTATAAAGAACTAAAATCAGACATAGAAACAATAATCAATGAATACATAATACTTGCAGGAGATTTCAACTTAGTACTGGACCCAAATATAGACACTATTAATTATGTCAATGTTAATGACCCGAACTCCAGAGATGAAGTTCTAAATTTAATGAATGAATTGAATTTATTTGATGCATGAAGGGAACTAAATATGGAAAAAAGAGTATACACATGGCATAAGAAAAATTGTAATAAACAAGCTAGATTAGATTTCTTTCTGATATCCGATGGATTTGGTACAGACCTTCAAGATTCAACTATTTTGCCTGGATATTTCAGTGTCCAATTTGTAATTATTTTTGTCTCGCCCGCGAAGCGGAAAGCGAGACATAGGTTTTGCTTTTCCGGAGTCGGCGTCGGTGGCGTCGGTGGCGTCGGTGTCGGTGTCGGTGTCGGTGTCGGTGTCGGCGTCATCATTCAATGTTAAGTTTTCGTGTTACGGTCATTACTTCAACACCTTATCAGCTACAGTCATCAAACTTTATTCATACCTTTACTATGATATGTAGATGAATATAGGACTATTAAAAAAAAATCCGGGCTCCAGGGCCAAGGTCAAACTCTATTTCTTTCTATGCTACAAACTGAACATTAATGCATGAATACCCGTTTTCTCGTGCGCTCTGTACACCTTACCTGTAGAGAGAACAATAGCCTTCTCCAGTTGAACACTTGTGCATGTGCAAGCATGTGCAAATTTCCAGCTTGACCACTAAATGTCCAGCTAAATTATTACAGGTAATTTATACAGGTAAATTATTATACCTGGGTATTACATTTCCTTAAACTGTGTTGACAATATTGTGGAAATATGTGGACCTGTGCAGATATGATATGTAGATAAATATAGGACTATTATAAAAATTCTGGGCTCCAGTAGCGAGCATTATTTTTTTGTTAATTTTTAAACTTTTTTTTTCTTCAATGTTTGCCAGGTTTTTTTGGGGAAAAAATCCAGGCTATTGGATTGGCGAAAGCCAGGCGGGCGGCCGGCGTCCACAATCAATGTTAAGTTTTCGTGTTTCTGTCCATTTCTTTGTTACTGTAACACATAGGACCAACAAACTTTCACAGCTTCATAACCAAGGGGTGCCCACCACATATCACTATCCAACATGTTACCTTTTTTTGAACTTGACCCATTTTTTCCGCGCATTCAATGTTAACTTTTCGCGTTTACAATGTTAAGTTTTCGTGTTTAAGTCCATTTCTTTGGTACTGTACCACATAGGACCACCAAACTTTCATAGCTTCATAACCAAGGGGTGCCCACCACATACAACGATCCAACATGTGACCATTTTTTTTACCTTCACCTATTATTTCTACGTAATCGACTTAGCCATTTTCAACGTTAACTTTTTAACGTACGTCTGGTTAAAGTTATTTGGTTAAGGTTTTTCGTTATACTATATCTCTGCAACTGCTTCGCCCATTACCTTGAAACTTTACATGGGTGTTTATCATCATCCATATTTTCATTCTACCCCCCAACCGTGCGGCCCCTGTGCCCAATGTCAAGGTCAAATTACTTTGATTGTTTTGTGTACTATATCTCTGCAACTGCTTCACCCACTACCTTTTTCCATCTACTATATCTCTTTTGTTAGTGTCCATGCCTCGCCCCAAGGCGCGACATGCAGGCCACGGCCATCTAGTCTACAAAAAGTGGGTATAATTATGTTATCCAAGTGTCTATGCTTGGAAAAAAACCTGGAATATAATCTGATATTCTATGGCTCACTAGTCAATAATTGTATAATATGTTCGGGCCAGTGAAAATTTATTTCTGGCCCAGGCTCGAGGTCAAGGCGGCGGGACAAGGCGAGACATTTGATTCCGCGGAATTCTTGTGTTAAATTGTACATTCTGTATTTCAATTGTGGGAAATTTCCCACAATCGAGTTTATTATATGTATTAAATAAATTGTTAATGAACAATATGTTTGTGTTTGCGTTCAATAATTATGAAAACCTGTAAATGGAGAGTTTCAAATGTAGGAATGTTCCTACAATGTTCCGTCAAAACTGCTCAAACCTGGAAATGATCAGAAAATTAGGTGAATTTGATGAGCTTCCAATTTGCGAGTTTGACCACATTTCGACCCCAAAACTGCTCAAACGTGGAAATCGGTTGTGTCGAGAGAGCAAAAAAGTGAGCGAAAAAGGGATTTATTTGCGAAAATCCCTTTTTATTTGGGATTCTGTTATGTGTGAAATATGAAAAAGGTCCGTCAAAGAAACCATTCGTTATAAGAAATTTACCTCAATGTTACGTTTTGTAAAGGCACTAAAATGCAGTAAAGCTGTGACCCCGACCTTGAGACTCGTGGCGGTCGGTGGAATGCATTGTGTGAACTATCAGGAATTTCCTCGAAAGGAAACAGAAGTGAAGGACATTTACCCCTAATGTGAAAGGCACATGCCCATCAGTAGGCACAATTTGTTCTTTATATCAGAGACATCATCTGAGACATTTTCTGGCAAAATAAATATTCACTACATTAACCATTACCACACGTATTGATTGGCATTTTTATACATTTTATATCCGACGTAAATTTCCACACTGATATCAGGGGCTATAACCGTGTTTCCTTAAAATGTTAACGGGCATTTCTATTTTTCTCTGTATTTATGTTTTGATGTGCAATGATCATCATGATCATACTTTGTAATCTGTCGAAAATATTATTTTTTCAGGTGACACATTTAATTAATATAAATAATTAAAAAATAGCATGCCTCACTTGCATATAAAAATAGCCTGATACCACCAATGTTTCTGGGTGATAAGTAGACTAATGATTCAGCTAGAGTGGAAAACGTTTCAGTTTGAAGACTCGGAATAGTAGGAACTTTTGGCACGACTGACAAGTCGATGCGAGCGTTACTGAAACAAAATGAAAATGTTCCGGATAACTTTTCATGGGCGAGTTAAAGATATTCTTCATATTTTAGCAATAGCCTGCTGGTATTAATTTCAGATGAAGAAATGCCTCATTTGAATAATACTCATACACGTTGATTTCGGGTTAGGCCTACATTCTTCTAGAGAATAATAATAACTCAATGGGGCAGCTACCTGGAGGTTATCCGCAGGTTCCTAGTCCGCCATGTCCCGTAGGTGGAGCTCTGCACGGTGACGGCGGTGATCGTCCAGATATAGTCCAGCGACAGTTGAAGGTACTGCTCCTTGTTGTTCATACCCGCCACCCAGCCGGCTGTAAATAGGGGGATATACAAAGTGGGCTATACGTTCCCGCAACCCGCCGGCTGTAGATAGAGGGATATACACACTGACTGGGTCATACGTTCCCGCCACCCCGCCGGCTGTAGATAGAGGGATATACACACTGACTGTGTCATACGTTCCCGCCACCCCGCCGGCTGTAGATAGAGGGATATACCCACTGACTGTGCCATATGTTCTCACCACCCCGCCGGCTGTACATAGACGGATATGCACATTGACTGGGACATACGTTCCCGCCACCCCGCCGGCGGTTGTAGATAGAGGGACATACACACTGACTGGGCCATGCGTTCCCACCACCCCACAGGCTGTAGATAGAGGGACATACACATTGACTGTGTCTTACGTTCCCGCCACTCAGCCGGCTGTAGATAGAGGGATATACACACTGACTGGTCATACGTTCCCGACACCCAGCTGGCTGTAGATAGAGGGATATACACAATGACTGGGTCATACGTTCCCACCACCCCACCGGCTGTAGATAGAGGGATATACACACTGACTGGGTCATACGTTCCCGACACCCAGCTGGCTGTAGATAGAGGGATATACACACTGACTGGGCCATACGTTCCCACCACCCCACCGGCTGTAGATAGAGGGACATACACATTGACTGTGTCATACGTTCCCGACACCCAGCTGGCTGTAGATAGAGGGATATACACACTGACAGGGTCAGACGTTCCCGACACCCCGCCGGCTGTAGATATAGGAATATACCCACTGACTGGATCATACGTTCCCAACACCCCGCCCGCTGTAGATAGGGGGATATACCCACTGACTAGGTAATACGTTCCCGCCACCCAGCCGGCTGTACATAGAGGGATATACACACTGACTGGGTCATACGTTCACGACACCCAGCTGGCTGTAGATAGAGGGATATACACAATGACTGGGTCATACGTTCCCGACACCCCGCCGGCTTTAGATAGAGGGATATACCCACTGACTGGGTCATACGTTCTCGCCACTCCGCCGGCTGTAGATAGAGGAATATACAAACTGACTGGGTCATACGTTCCCGCCACCCAGCCGTCTGTAGATAGAGGGATATACACACAGACAGGGCACACGTTATCGCCACCCCGCCGTCTGTAGATAGAGGGATATACACACTGACTTGAGCATGTGTTCTCCCCACCCAACCGGCTGTAGATAGAGGGATATACACACTGGCCCAGCCGCCTGTCGATAGAGGGACATACACACTGACTAGATCAGACGGTCCCGACACCCAGCTGGCTGTAGATAGAGGGATGAACCCACTGACTGGGTCATAGGTTCCCGCAACCCGCCGGCTGTAGATAGAGGGATATACACATTGACTGGGTCATAAGTTCCCGCCACCCCGCCGGCTGTAGATAAGAGGGATATACATACACACTGACTGGGCCATAAGTTCCCGCCACCCAGCCGACTGTAGATAGAGGGATATACATACACACTGACTGTGTCATATGATCCCGCCACCCAGCCGGCTGTAGATAGAGGGATATACACACTGACAGGGTCATACGTTCCCGCCACCACGCCAGCTGTAGATAGAGGGACATACACCCTGACTGGGTCATACGTTCCCGACACACAGCCGACTGTAGATAGTGGGATATGCATACTGACTGGATCATACGTTCCCGCCACACCACCAGCTTTAGATAGAGGGATATACACACTAACAGGGTCATACGTTCTCGTCACCCGGCCGGCTGTAGATAGAGGGATATACACACTGACTGCGTCATACGTTCTCGTCACCCAGGGTTATACACACTGACTGGGTCATACGTTCTCGTCACCCGACCGGCTGTAGATAGATGGATATACACACTGACTGGGCCATAAGTTCCCGCCGCCTCGCCGGCTGTTGATAGAGGGATATACACACTGACTGGGTCATACGTTCCCGCCACCCCGCCCGACATCCCGCCGGCTACAGAAGGAGGGATATACAAACTGACTGGGTCTAGATATAGGGATATACACACTGACTGGAGCATACCTTCCGACAACCAGCCGGCTGTAGATAGATGGATATACACACTGACTGGGCTATACGTTCCCGAAACGCAGCCGCCTGTAGATATAGGGATATACACACTGACTTGGTCATACGTTCCCGCCACCCCGCCGGCTGTAGATAGAGGGATATACACGCTGACTGGGTCATACTTTTTCGCCACCCCGCCGGCTGTAGATAGAGGGATACACACACTGACTGGGTCATAATTTCCCGCCACCCAGCCGGCTGTAGATAGAGAAATATACACACTGACTGGGGCATACGTTCCCGCCATCCCGCCGGCTGTAGATAGATAGATATACACACTGACTTGGTCATACGTTCCCGCCACCCCGCCCCGACACCCCGCCGGCTATAGAAGGAGGGATATACAAACTGACTGGGTCTAGATATAGGTATATACACACTGACTGAAGCATACGTTCTCGCCACCCGGCCGGCTGTATATAGAGGGATATACATTCACACTGACTGGGTCATACGTTCCAGCCACCAAACCGGCTAGAGGGATATACACACTGACAGGGTCACACGTTCCCGCCACCACGCCAGCTGTAGATAGAGGGATATACACCCTGACTGGGTGATACGTTCCCGACACACAGCCGACTGTAAATAGAGGGATATACACACTGACAGGGTCATAAGTTCCCGCCACCCAGCCAGCTGTAGATAGAGGGATATACACACTGACAGGGTCATACGTTCCCACCACTCCGCCAGCTGTAGATAGAGGGATATGCACACTGACTGGGTCATACGTTCTCGCCTACCGGCCGGCTGCAGATAGAGGGATATGCATACTGACAGGGTCATACGTTCCTGCCACCCCGTCAGCTGTAGATAGAGGGATATACACACTGACTGGGTAATACGTTCACCACACCCAGCCAGCTGTAGATAGAGGGATATACACACTGATAGTGTCATACGTTCCCGCCACCCCGCCAGCTTTAGATAGAGGGATATACACTCTGACTGTGTCATACGTTCTCGCCACCCAGCCGCTGTAGATAGAGGGATATACACACTGACAGTGTCATGGGTTCCCGTTACCCCGCCGCCTGTAGATATAGTGATATATACACTGACTGGGTCATACATTCCCGCCACCCAGCCGGCTGTAGATAGAGGGATATACACAATGGTTGTGTCTTGCGTTCCCGCCACCCAGCCGGCTGTAGATAGAGGGATATACACACTGACTGGATCATACGGTCCCGACACCCAGCCTACTGAAGATATAGGGATGTACACACTGACTGGGACATACGTTCCCGACACCCAGCCTACTGTTGTTAGAGGGATAAACACTGACTGGGTCATGCGTTCTCGCCACCCAGCCTACTGTATATATACGGATATACACACTGACTGGGTCATACGTTCCCGTCACCCCGCCAACTGTTGATAGAGGGATATGCACACTGACTGGGTCATGCGTTCCCGACACCCAGCCTACTGTCGATAGAGGGATATACACACTGACTGGGTCATGGGTTCCCGTCACCCCGCCGCCTGTAGACATAGTGATATACACACTGACTGGGTCATACGTTCCCGCCCCTCCACCCCCCCCCCCCCCCCCCCCCCCGTCGGCTGTAGATAGAGGTATATACACACTCACTGGGTCATGCGTTCCCGTCACCCCGCCGGCTGTAGATATAATGATATACACACTGACTGGGTCATATGTTCCCACCTCTCAGCCGGCTGTTGATAAAGGGATATACAAACTGACTGGGTCATACGTTTCCGCCATCCCGCCTACTGTAGATAGAGGGATATACACACTGAGTGGTTCGTACGTTCCATTCACCCCGCCGGCAGTAGATAGAGGTACATACACACTGACTGGGTCATAAGTTCCGTCCACACCGCCGGCTGTAGTTAGAGGGATATACACCCTGACTGGGTCATACTTTCTCGTCGCCCCGCCGGCTGTAGATAGATTGATATACACACTGGCTGGGTCATACGTTCCCGCCACCCAGCCGGCTGAAGATAGAGGGATATACACACTGACTGGATCATACGTTCCCGCCACCCTGCTGGGTGCATACAGCGGGTTATGCACACTGACTGGGTCATACGTTCCCGACACCCCTTCGGCTGTCGATAGAGAGATATACACACTTACTGGGTCATACGTTCCCGCCACCCATCCCGCTGTAGATAGAGGGATATACACACTGACTGTTTCATACTTTCCCGACACCCAGCCTACTGTTGATAGAGGGACATACACACTGACTGGGTCTTGCGTTCCCGACACTCAGCCTACTGTATATAGAGGGACATACACACTGACTGGGTCATACGTTCCCGACACCCAGCCTACTCTATATAGAGGGATGTATACACTGACTGTGTCATACGTTCCCGACACCCAGCCTACTGTTGATAGAGGGATATACACACTGACTGGGTCATGCCTTCCCGCCACCCCGCCGGCTGTAGATAGAGGGATATATATACACTGACTGGGTTGTCATAGTTCTCACCACCACGCCGGCTGTAGATAGAGTGACATACACACTGACTGGGTCATACGTTCTCGCCACCCCGCCGGCTGTAGATAGAGGGATATACACAATGGCTGGATCATACGTTCGCGCCACCCCGCCGGCTATCGATAGAGGGATATACACACTGACTGTTCAAATGTTATAACGTTGTGGCAAGTAAACCTGGGCCTGACAGACGAAAAGTGGTAACAAGTAGTTGGAGTGCAAGCGATAGGCTAGAGCAGACAAGGATATGTTAATCACTTATTATTTACAATATAATACATGGGGGACATACATGAATGCATGATACTTTGGTATGCGAACATCACTGTTTTTCATTTACATAAAGATCGTAAGCCAATCGACTGTTATATTCTACTGCAACTTATGAGCTATAGACAAATTAACTGCATATATGGTATATCAATGGTCCCGTAATGGACAATAGCATGGGTGTACAAGTACTTTAATGATCGCTAATCAAAGTGAAACTAGAAAAAGTCGATGGCGCGCCATCGCAATATACCCACTTTCCCCAAATGCTAAGTCCGAAAGGGGGAGGTAATCCATGATGGAGGGTCGGATCAAAAATCCGAATTCACTTTGCGCATGTGCACATGATAACGAAGCTACATAGCAAATATGAGGCGCGTAGGTATGAAGGTGAAAAAAAATTTCGAGTTACAAGGAAAAAATGGGAAATTCTGAGTCGGAAAGGGGGAGGTAATCGATGATGGAGGGTCGGATCAAAAATGGGAATTCACTTTGCGCATCTGCACATGATAACGAAGGTACATACAAAATATCAGGCGCATAGGTATGAAGATGAAAAAGTTTTTCGAGTTACAAGGAAAAAATGGGAAATTCTGAGTCCGAAAGGGGGAGATAATCCATGATGGAGGGTCGGATGAAAAATCCGAAATCACTTTGCTCATCTGCACATGATAACGAAGCTACATAGCAAATATGAGGCGCGTAGGTATGAAGGTGGAAAAGTTTTTCGAGTTACAAGGAAAAAATGGGAAATTCTGAGTCCGAAAGGGGGAGATAATCCATGATGGAGGGTCGGATCAAAAATCCGAATTCATTTTGCGCATCTGCACATGATAACGAAGCTACATAGCAAATATGAGGCGCGTAGGTATGAAGGTGAAAAAGTTTTTCGAGTTACAAAGATAAACAATGGAAATTCTGAGTCCGAAAGGGGGAGATAATCCATGAGAGGGTCGTGGATGAAAAAATAATCCGTAATTCACTTTGCGCATC
This sequence comes from Conchocele bisecta, assembly GCA_029237695.1. Taxonomy (NCBI): domain Eukaryota; kingdom Metazoa; phylum Mollusca; class Bivalvia; order Lucinida; family Thyasiridae; genus Conchocele; species Conchocele bisecta. Next base: position 115,794,351 of record CM055268.1, on the reverse strand, counting down.
TGCACATGATAACGAAGCTACATAGCAAATATGAGGCGCGTAGGTATGAAGGTGAAAAAGTAAAAAGTTTTTCGAGTTACAAGGAAAAAAATGGGAAATTCTGAGTCGAAATGAGGGAGATAAATCCATGATGGAGGTCGGATGAAAAATCCGAATTCACTTTGCGCATCTGCACATGATAACGAAGCTACATAGCAAATATGAGGCGCGTAGGTATGAAGGTGAAAAAGTATTTTTCGAGTTACAATACAAGGGAAAAAAAAATGGGAAATTCTGAGTCCGAAAGGGGGAGATAATCCATGATGGAGGGTTCGGATCAAAAATCCGAATTCACTTTGCGCTCTGCACATGATAACGAAGCTACATAGCAAATATGAGGCACGTAGGAATGAAGGTGAAAAAGTTTTTTCGAGTTACAAGATAGGGAAATTCTGAGTCCGAAATGGGGGAGATAATCCATGATGGAGGGTCGGATGAAAAATCCGAATTCACTTTGCGCATCTGCACATGATAACGAAGCTACATAGCAAATTATGAGGCGCGTAGGTATGAAGGTGAAAAAGTTTTTCGAGTTACAAGGAAAAAATGGGAATTCTGAGTCCGAAAGGGGGAGATAATCCATGATGGAGGGTCGGATGAAAAATCCGAATTCACTTTGCGCATCTGCACATGATAACGAAGCTACATAGCAAATATGAGGCGCGTAGGTATGAAGGTGAAAAAGTTTTTCGATTACAAGAAGGTGAAAAAAAATCGGAGTTACAAGGAAAAAATCGAAATTCTGAGTCCGAAAGGGGGAGATAATCCATGATGGAGTCGGATGAAAAATCCGAACGAATTAACTTTGCGCATCTGCACATGATAACGAAGCTACATAGCAAATATGAGGCGCGTAGGTAAGAAGGTGAAAAAGTTTTTCGAGTTACAAGGAAAAAATGGGAAATTCTGAGTCCGAGAAAAATAAACCATGATGAGGGTCGGATGAAAAATCCGAATTCACTTTGGCGCATCTGCACATGATAACGAAGCTACATAGCAAATATGAGGCACGTAGGTATGAAGGTGAAAAAGTTTTTCGAGTTTACAAGGAAAAAATGGGAAATTCTGAGTCCGAAAGGGGAGATAATCCATGATGGAGGGTCAGATGAAAAATCCGAATTCACTTTGCGCATCTGCACATGATAACGAAGCTACATAGCAAATATGAGGCGCGTAGGTATGAAGGTGAAAAAGTTTTTCGAGTTACAAGGAAAAAATGGGAAATTCTGAGTCCGAAAGGGGGAGATAATCCATGATGGAGGTCGGATGAAAAATCCGAATTCACTTTGCGCATCTGCACATGATAACGAAGCTACTAGCAAATATGAGGCGCGTAGGTATGAAGGTGAAAAAGTTTTTTTCGAGTTTACAAGGAAAAAATGGGAAATTCTGAGTCCGAAAGGGGGAGATAATCCATGATGGAGGGTCGGATGAAAAATCCGAATTCACTTTGCGCATCTGCACATGATAACGAAGCTACATAGCAAATATGAGGCACGTAGGTATGAAGGTGAAAAAGTTTTCGAGTTACAAGGAAAAAATGGGAAATTCTGAGTCCGAAACGGGGGAGATAATCCATGATGGAGGGTCAGATGAAAAATCCGAATTCACTTTGCGCATCTGCACATGATAACGAAGCTACATAGCAAATATGAGGCTGGTAGGTATGAAGGAATGAAAAAGTTTTTCGAGTTACAGGAAAAAATGGAAATTCTGAGTCCGAAAGGGGAGATAATCCATGATGGAGGGTCGGATCAAAAATCCGAATTCACTTTGCGCATCTGCACATGATAAACGAAGCTACATAGCAAATATGAGGCGCGTAGGTATGAAGGTGAAAAAGTTTTTTTTCGAGTTACAAGGAAAAAATGGGAAATTCTGAGTCCGAAAGGGGGAGATAATCCATGATGGAGGGTCGGATGAAAAAATCCGAATTCACTTTGCGCATCTGCACTGATAACCGAAGCTACATAGCAAATAATGAGGCACCGTAGGTATGAAGTGAAAAAATTTTTCGAGTTACAAGGAAAAAAATGGGAAATCATCAGTCCGAAAGGGGGAGATAATCCATGATGGAGGGTCAGAATGAAAAATCCGAATTCACTTTGCGCATCTGCACATGATAACGAAGCTACATAGCAAATATGAGGCGCGTAGGTATGAAGGTGAAAAAGTTTTTCGAGTACAAGAAAAAATGGGAAATTCTGAGTCCGAAAGGGGAGATAATCCATGATGGAGGGTCGGATGAAAAATCCGAATTCACTTTGCGCATCTGCACATGATAACGAAGCTACATAGCAAATATGAGGCGCGTAGGTATGAAGGTGAAAAAGTTTTTCGAGTTACAAGGAAAAAAGAAAAAATGGGAAATTCTGAGTCCGAAAGGGGAGATAATCCATGATGGAGGGTCGGATCAAAAATCCGAAATTCCACTTTGCGCATCTGCACATGATAAAACGAAGCAACATACCAAATATCAGGCGCGTAGGTATGAAGGTGAAAAAGTTTTTCGAGTTACAAGAAACGTGACGGACGTACGGACGTACGGACGGACGGACGTACGGACGGACGGACACCCGTGACGAAAACAATATACCCATTTTTTTTTAAAAAAAAAGTGGGTATAATAACATACAAGTATGACATGACAAAATGATGAATGAAGTACAACTGACAAACATGTGAGTTACCTCATTGCTGGCGTATCTCAATAGATAATGGTGACGACTGAGTAGTCAGGTTCCGAGGTCAGCCTCACCCGCAGTATGAGGTCTAGTCAACACTCTATGACTATAATCCCACCTTCCATGGGATAATCATTAAACAATTATGTAGTCTTACAACAATCACTTAGCCATGATAAGCCATGATAGAAGTGTCGCAATGCAGCAGCAAAGTATACACCAAGTATTGCCAATGCAATATGATCACCAAGTATGAATGCCAAAGTCAAAGCTGGATGAAGTCACATCATATGGTAGTCGACGATAGTATTCCGAAAGGAGTTATCCGGAAGTTGAGTTCCGGAAGTTGAAACACCGGAAGTGAGTACCGGAAGTAAAGCTTACGAGGTAATATAACTGAAAGTGTTATTCCCGGAAGTGGTGGACCGGATGTAAAGTTCCGATGGTATATCAATGGGATGAAGAATACCGGAAGTGGTAGTCGGGATGTAAAGTTCCGATGGAATAAAGATGGCGGCTATCACGTTGGCTAAGGCGCCGGAAAGATTCACATGGATGACATTCAACTCAGTGTAGTATAATATGTATATATATATATATAACAATTTTCAATAACCTCCGAAGGGAAGCACATTTAATACACATTGTTTTAAAGTCACTCTTTTTATTAAATGTTCAACCACATGGTCTTTATCAAAATAGTATGAAAATGTATCGGCATTCCTATGTGACGTCCATAGTGTAGCAGTAAACCGGATGTTATGAGCCGGACGTCATGACGTCGCGCGAACCCAGGTCATACGTCAAACCACGAAACCACGATGCACCACTTGTGCATGATGATCCGCGATCCGACATACAGTCCTGGCCCGTACGACGTCAAACCCATCCCATGACACTCGATACCAGAAACACGAATATCGAAAATATTCGCGTCTCCAGCATCGGGCCACATCATGTGGTAAACCAAGAATGCGATTGACGCCGCTACCTTATGTAGTACAAAAAAAAAAAAAAAAAAAACAACCTTTCAACCTGACACCAGTAATGGGATTGTTCGCGTTTCTAGTATCATGTTGAACAGGTTGAATACATCCGGATCAAAACACCAATTCACATGTTACACTTCACATTACACCCATGTGGGAAGTTCGTTCTAGTCTTGTTATCCAATGTTTGTACTACATAAGGTAGCGGTGTCAAACCTGCATTGGTCGATAAGTATCTACGTGGTGAACGTATGGCCAATATGACGGGAAACCCGTATTACACCGCTAATAAAGTGGACACGTAATTAACTCTGCATAGGACACTAATGAGGGTATTTCCACAAATACACCATAAGCCCGGTTATTACACGTAATTCGTACATAGGGGAATTCACTGGTAGTGCAATTCAATATGCTACCGTGGAACACAGCTGAAACGGACACCCTGAATACAATACAACACAATACGATATATTACAGTACAACATGCTACAAATACACAACTATACGCAAATATTATACACAAGAATCCCCGTGTCACGCGACACTCCTGGTCATTCTTTTGCCATCGGCCTTGCTCCCTTGGTAAATTTGCCTATGATGCTGCAGCCCTGGTCACGGTCTTTTGGCAGCCAGATCTCAGTTTGCTTCTCGAAGGCGATTATGACCTCACATACCTTTAGTCTTTTTCCCAGGCCTGGCTCCACGAGGAAGGCAAGCAATGGCGTCGGGGCCCAGTCCTGCTCTGCGAAGTGCTTCCCGAACCAGGTGGGGATGACGGGGTGAACCCCCTGTTTGAACTCCCACTCCTGGACCTCCGCAAAGCCTGTGCCAATGTCTTCGGGAAGAGGGTCGTTGATTGCAACCCGGGTCATCATGTGGGTTGTGTGATCGAACCGCTCGAAATATGGCTCCGCCTCGCCTTTTTATACGTCTCTCGTGTCATAGTTCATTGCGTTCCAGATGCCACCGTGGCCATGCTCCACGCATGCCCTCTGGATGTCACCAAGGAGACTGGCCGGGGTGGGCTTGCAGCCGTTCTGCTCTCTGACTGTGACCACAGCAGCATGGCGGATGCCGAAGACCTTTCCTGCCAATTCGGCGTTACCTACATCGGCACATGCTTTAACCAGGTTGTCATGCTTCTCATGAGTCCGGTAGGTGCGTCCGTCCTGGAGCACGAACTGGTCGACATTCAGGACTATCTTCACCGCCTCCAATGAGCCAGCTCGCCAGCGGCTCGCCCTGGGTAGCTTGCCGGAACTCATATTTGTCGTCGTTCAGAATCTCAGCCCATGGTTCGTCGGCTGGGAGCTTCACAGGCGGAGGGGCCTGGGTGTCTATGTCGATAAATTGTTGACCCTCTAGAACTGGGTCTGGCATTTCTGCAAGAATTTCGTCCATCTTATCATCCATAGTAGCCATGTTGCTGGATGGGTATACCCAGTAGTAAAGGTATCTCTAATAGGAAATTCAGAAGGCATCTATCGCAGCCAAACGCCGAAACTCCTTCTCGAGGACCCGTTGTTTTCGCTGCCAGTCCTTCGCCTTCTCTTTCTCATATCAAAAACCATAGCACAAAGAGTAGCTGTTCATAATACCCATTCCACATTTTGTGTCGGGCTTTGTGCCGCCACCTTTCCGAAGTCAGGCAATGTGAACTTTGCAATACTCCCCCATACACCGCCGAGCGCAGAGCTCTGTGGAGCTGAAAGTAAGCCATTGACATTTGTTTTCACTTAACCTCATTGTGTCTCTTGATTTGGTATACCCATACATGTTTCTATGAAGCCCGCGGCCGTCGAGGGTTGTGTGCCAGCCCTCGGGCTCTCATTTTGGGGTGGAAAGGGCGCTGGGAAGGGTGGCGGGAGCGTCAGGGGTCCCAGAATAAAAGTCAGCTCGCCCGAAATATAGTACGCCGAAAAATATTTCCGTACAAATCCAATAACCTATTTATTATATACCCGTTCAACAAAACATGAATCCTAATAATTAAATAAACCAATAGTGTGATGAAATGCGACTCTCTATTATATTTGATGAACAATCTAAGCGCCTGTGATGGCTTCAGTTTATGCAAATTGTAGCGTGTATGAATACTAACTTGACAACGTTATTTCGCGCACCTGAATCGATAGAATACACGAAAACCAAGATGGCTGACATCACTACAGACACAACAAAACCGGGAAAAGGCGTTAAATTTGGATAAAAAGCCATACTTAAAGTTTAAGTTAAACACGTAAGTTTATTTAAGTTTTAACACATGTTTTATTTGCCGACCATGTCAATGATTATTGTTAATTCCACAAAACGTTCATAGAATCGTCCCGAAAAACTATGAAGCACGACTCACGAGGCCACATCGGATCAACCTAATTTAGGAGTTAAAACGATTTTTGTTGGCAACAACTGTATTTGGCATGTAACGTTATCGTATTATCCCATACAGGCTATATTTCATAACATACATATTTTGGTGCTGATATCAGTTTTATGGACCTTGGATTGGGACATTTCCTTATTCGCGATCAGCTGTTGTCCGCTTAACGACATAGGCGCGCAACGCAGTTCGGCGACAATACGACTGCTTGACAGCGTACAATACGGCAATTTATTGGTGGGTAGCAACAATGCAAAGTCAATGGGGCAAATATGAAGGTATATAATAAGAAGTCATATTGCCCGTCTGAAACTAGATTCCCCCTCGGCTGCGGCTCGGGTGAATATATATTCAGACGGGCAATATGACACCATATCGACTGTAGAATCACAATAACTTATATTAAGATACTGCTGTAACTACGTACATCCGACGTTGAGCCTGGCCTGGCTGGCATTATAGCCCGGCTTGGCGGACGTGGCGTAGAACTGGTCGTCCCTCAGCTCCCCAGTCTCCAAGCCCAGTGCCGTGTTACACGCCGCGCCTGTAATGGAGGAATGCACGACATCATTTTATTGGAAAATGTCACAGCCCCGCCTTTATGTTACACAGTCTCCCGTACTTGTGGTCTTGTACTAAACCATCGAAGCTAATCTCGCTCATCAGCTGGTCAAGTCACGGACTGACGGTGCCGGCTCTATTAACGGGTTTGCCAATGCATGTGTTGGTTTTGTTAATATGCATTATTATAGTATTGCCCACATACATGTATACATTGTCGACAAATACAAGGGGCACAACAGGGTTATTTCATGTTGTGCATGCTGTCAAAGGTTGGTCACAATTTTTCATTCATAAGTATGGACTCCTTCAACATTTCTAAGGTCAACCCACGGGAAAAATCATACAGTGGCGGTTGCTATAATAACAGAACAATCAAAATGGCAGACAATTCAATACAAAATGTCTCAGTAAGCACAATTACAAGGTTATTTTTACTCGCCATCACACAAGCAGTGTGAATATGTAATATCATGTGCATATCATATTTAACCATTAATTACGTACACATGTGTGAAATATATCAACATTATTTGAACAAATGAAGTTAAAATTACGAACGTTACAGTTTTTCCCGAATATGTCAAACTGTTCCTGTGTGATGCATATTATATGCTGTGCATTTGATTGTTTATCGTAGTGTACTACTACGCGTATATAGAACAAATAGTCAAAAACTGTGGTAGCCTTTCTTATTTCAAATAAAAATCTCGTATATAGCGATAAGCCGCGAAACGACAGTGGCTGGGCCCGAAAACATATTATGTACATCATACTTTGCATAACCCAATATCGATCATTCCCTGCCTGATATGTTTGCCTTAACCAACCATCACATATCCTCATATATGATAACACTGTTACGGCTGAGTCTCCATATATACGCTTGAATCACCGCAATCATATACCAGTCCCAATCGTCCGTTCGCCTGTCTGTTTTTCCTTCCAATAAGCATAACACAAATTTCGTCTTATTTTAACTTGTGCGTGCCATATGTTTATCATGGTGTAGTGCGGCCGTTTCCTCTTTACATGGGTTCATGGTTCTCATTTTGGGCAGCTTGATCTCAATTTTAGATAGTCGGACAGCTATGCATTATTCCAAAAGTGCACGTATTCAATTACTTTATAATTATAGTCGGTATATATAGATTCGGTACATCTATCATAGCATAACGTATATCTAACGGATCTTTGTACGGTCTCTCTTAATTGTCACTGTTGAACACATTGATAGGTGGGAAGTAGATTCGCTCTATTGACCCGATTAATGGAAACGATGTCGCTGCACGCAACATTGTATATGTACAAACATGTACATTGGTCAACAATATTCATTTAGAATATTAACACCAATACATGTATTCAGGTTACGAACTTGTGGTTGTCTAAATACAGGTCACATGTTAAATGCATACGGTTTGATTGCAATGCCATAATAATTATAAAGCATATTCCAAACTCATTTTAACATGCAAATCGTTACACACATCATTTAAACATGTTTCGATCAAATGAGCTATCGCATCGTAGCACATATCGGGTGGCTAGAAAAAAATGGCCCCAACTTTAAATATTAATATTTAAAAAATATGTCAAATCATGGTCATGATGCAGTCTGTGACTGGGTTAACTTACAAAATGATGATTGAATGCATGACAGATGATGAAACATGTTAAAGTACAAATAGGATGGGTACGTTTTGACCTAAAATTGGGTCCGTTTTGACTTGGGTACATGTTGACAGTCTTGCAGCAGTTACTCCCCCTGTTGGATTTATTCGCCATTTGCTTTTCTAGAGCAAGTTGTTTCTAGAGTGTAAACACATAAATAATAATTGTTTTGAGACTGATCAGACGTGCAGGTTACTTTAATTTCAACATGGGTTTCAGTAAGGCTGATTAAGGCTATCATTGAGACATGTTTTGTGGAGAAAGGCTGGCGTGGGTCGAAGATTGCTCAGGAATTCCCTAAAGAAGTGGAGAAAAAGGTCTGTTAATAAGATTATCAAACGGTTTGAGGAAACAGGATCCACAGCGAGAAAACAAGGGAGTGGACGGCCTAGTACTGCATGCACACAAGATAACATTGACCATGTGGAATAGATGATACAATCACAGGAGGACCAACCAGGAACCCACACATCGCAGAGGAAAATTGCTAAAGAGCTTGGTGTTAGTCGTAAATCTGTTCAGACAATGACGAAAAAACTTAATCTCAAACCATACAAAAGGATTAAAGTTTCTAGACGTGATGTAAATGTGAAACAAAAGAGAAAAACCCGGTGCAAAGGACTGCATGATAGGTATTCCGTCAAGGATGTTGAAAGAATCATGTTCACGGATGGATGAAAAGGATTTTACGCTCGAAACTGCTCGTAACCGACAGAATGATGTCGTGTATGGGGTGAGGAAAGGTGATATTCCTGTATCTCGACTTTACCATGAGACTTCGCGTTTTTCAAAAAAGGTCATGGTTTCGGCAGGTGTTTCCTGGAAAGGAAAGACACGGATCCACTTCATAGACACTGAAAAAACCAAGGTCAACTCCGTTAGCTATGTTGAATTGTTGGATGATGGACTTCTTCCAGATTGCCGCCGGATCTACCCAAAAAACAATTACATATTCCAACAGGATGGGGCAACGTCTCATACAAGTAAATACACACAAGATCATCTTGCGGATGTTGTGCCGGAGTATATCAAGAAGAACGACTGGCCACCACAATCGCCGGACTGTAATCCTATGGATTATCACATCTGGAACTCTCTAACCGAGAAGGTCTATTCTGGTAGGAGTGAGAAATTTACTGAGCGTGAGTTGAAGGACCGGATTACCAAGTGTTGGGAAGATATCTCCTTGACCGAGATACAGAAGTGCATTGGTGCATGGAAGAAGAGACTGCGAGCAGTGTTCAGCCACAATGGTGGACACATTGACCACCTTATTTAAGACTCTTTAGTAAGTTATGCAGGTGTGACGAAGAAACGTTTCAGTCCGATACTGCATCTTCAGACCATGCTTTTTATTCTTAGCATCATATAGTCATTACTACAGTTATTTACTTGAAACTTTTACAGGTTACTGATATTACCATGAAATTACAATAAATGAAATTTTATTGAATTATGATGCATAGTTTTTTAAATATTAATATTTAAAGTTGGGGCCCTTTTTTTCTAGCCACCCGATATATATGTATGTTTCAATGTTATCCACCTATGCATATGACCAATTGACAAAGCACGCATGACGGTCAATACTATATATGTGATTATCCTCATAAAAATCGTAGTGTTTCTATCAAATCTATTCACATGATCGTATGGCAATATTATAGCAACCATGGAATATATTCATATAAAAGGTTTGCATGACAACGTCGGTTAAACCTGAATCTGAAAGAGACGATAAACGTTGTAAATAAAACAATAAAGCTTTTCTACTGAGCTATAAATATTAGCGGTAGGCATGGCCATATCAATCATAACGTAACACATTCTAATACAATCTGCACCATGATATTCATAGTCGAGCTCCACATTGTGTAGCCAAAACACACAGCGTCTCTTTATATCTAGAAAGCATTCTAGAGCGTCATGAGTTAATCTGTCACACGGACAGTTACAAATAATATATGTGCATGCTTTGACTTAATATTTCATGTAATATACTGTATATTTATTTATGGTTTATTATTTTGTTCTCATCTCAAACAAAGGGAACTAAAATTAAATGCTGTTATGCAATAATGAATATCTTGCACACATTACATGTGAAAACAAGCATGGTGATGTATTTTAGCAGTAACGCCAGTATATACTGGACAAAGTTTTGATTTGATATTTAACTAAATTAAATGTAGAACTAATAGTTTGGCAGCGAGTTGTCATTCTTTGTTTTGCTTACATGCTAGCTGTCCTAATTTTCAGTATTCAAGTAGCACATATATATTTCTAACTGTACACGAACTATATAAAGTCCTATAGTTATTGGCAGTGTGACGGACATCTTATATTTATTTGAATGTCGTGAGTGAGCAGTGTCTAAGGGTTAAAGTATTGTACACAGCAAAATGTGCCACATATGCAATTCATATAAAAAAATCATATGATGTTCATATGTAAAACATTTGAATTGCATATGAAATTCATATGAAAAGAGATGATATGAATTTCATATGAATTTCATATGAAAACTTTTCATATGCTTTTCATATGAATAAGTTGCATATGAATTTCATATGAAACATTTTCATATTAAATTCATGTGAATTTTTTATATGAACTTCATGTGTTACATATGCAATTCATATGAAAAGTTTTCATATGAATTGCATATGAAATTTTCATATTTTCATATGCAATTCATATATTACATATGCAATTAATATTGATGATATATGGGTGCGAATTTACAAATATTAAAACTGGGTACGAAGTTACCAAATCGGGTACGAAATGGTATAGGGACGAAATGGTGTGGGTACGAATTGACCAGGTACCCCTGCCATTCTGTGTGCCTCGATGGGAAAATCGGAATTGAACTTATAATATTTTGTTTTTACTTTTAGCAGCACATACATATAAGACAAAGCTTTGTTGTTGTTGTTGTTGTTGTCGTTGAGCTTCCCGCGCTGATTTTTCGCGGCACCGTATTAAATACGTTGTACAATGTCATGTAGTTGTGGTCTTAAAAGTATTAAAAACGTATTAAGAATATATTTAAAGTTTGTAAGATATTGTGCACGTAATTCTAAACAACTGTACATATATACACACATTTGCACTGGCTATGAGTTTTATCACAACTTTTTACATTTAAAATATTTAATTTCTCATATCTGTAGAACTGTAGGCATAGTAGATTAATTTAGTTGATTAATTTAACAGCAGATATTTTATCAATATAAATCATTTGATACCAAAAATAACACATACACAAATGATTATAAACGAAAGTTATCTCTGGATTTGAGTAAGTAAAGTCACATTCCAACCTCATAAATTTGTAGCACGGCGTTCAGGCATCACGGGACGATTGAAAATAGCCAACTTTTACCGCTTTTTTTAGGGCGGTGGGTGACTTATAAAAAGCACCGCCTCTCGCAATCAGTTAAGGAGGTTCTTGCGACAAATATTGAAAAATACTCGAAAATGAAGTACAAATCCCACGCCACAATAAAAATGCTGTAACCACATCAGTTGTGTATATTTATTTTTTTAGAATGTTACCCCACCCACCTATCTTTGGCCAACAATTTCAACACGACTGAATTGTTGGAATTGTTTTCATGAAAATATGAGGCACAGAGGCTTTGCTGTGACTTGTTCTATCATTTGTAACACCACACCATTTCCTGAAAATGATTTCAATGTGGCGTGATGACCACCTCAAATTTTCGCTACAAATGTCCGAAATATACTTGAAATTCCGACGAGAAACCGTACCGGCGAGAGAGCATAGCATGCATCATTTTCCAAGATGTCAAAATCAACCGCAGCTAACATTGAGTTTCGTAGAATTATGATATACTTTAATAAATACACCTACACCGACGAACTAAACACATGCACTCATATTTTAGTTGTGGACCGATTTTCGAAATCTAACTTTCGTTTTCTTATTTAATTAATGTATAAGCTATCTTACCAGGTTTCAGAGTCAATTTAAAACAAGAGGGCCATGATGGCCCTATATTGTTCACCTGATAAATCTCACAACAAGAGTTGTCAGAAGACAACGAAGCTCGCCTGTTGGCAGCCTTCACTCAAATTTGGCACAGTTGTATAAAAAAACATGAATATTATTTAACTTGACCTTGGGTTAAGTGGTGTGCGGTGGACCTTGACATTGAGGTCAGTGATGCAAGGTTGGTCGTGGATTTGCTATAGCATATTAAGATGAATGCATGTATGAAATATCAATGCGCTCCCTGAAAACAGAAGTAAAACAAAATTTAACCCAAACTTAGTTTATGAACGCACTAAGTTGTTGATTTTCTACAGCATGATAGCTATTCACATGAGGAATGCATGTATGAATGTGCTAGGTTGGTGACCTTGACCTTGGGGAAAGGGGTGGGTGGGTCATGGATTTGCTGTAGCACAATAGAGGATCATCAGATGAATGCATGTATGAAATATCAAGGCGTTCCTTGTAAAGAAACAGAAGTTATAAAAAGACATTTACTCCAACGTTAAGTTTATGATGTTGATCTTGGGGAAAGGGGTGGGGGTGGGTCATGGATTTGCTGTAGCACAATAGAGGATCATCAGATGAATGCATGTACTAAATATCAAAGCGTTCAAAGTGTAAAGAAACAGAAGTTACACAACATTTACCCCAACATAAAGTTTATGAACATGCTAAGTTTGTGACATTGACCTTTGAGATAGCATGATAGAGGGTCATCTGAGGAATGCATGTATCAACTAGCAAGGCGTTCCATCAAAGGAAACAGATGTTATCAGACATTTACCCCAACAGTTTGTGACCTTGACCCTCGGGTAAGGGGTGGGCAGTGAGTCATGGATTTGCTATAGCACGATAGAGTATCATCAGATGATTGCGTGTATGAAATATCAAGGCGTTACATGAAAGGAAACAGATATTATAAGACATTTACCCCAACATTAAGTTTATGAATCTGATAAGTTTGTGACCGTGACCTTGGGGAAAGGGGTGGGGGTAGGTCATGGATTTTCTATAGCACGATAGAGTATCATCAGATGAATGCATGTATGAAATATCAAAGCGTTCCCTGTAAAGAAACAGAAGTTACACAACATTTACCCCAACATTAAGTTTATGAACATGCTAAGATTGTGACATTGACCTTTGGGTAAGGGTTGGGTGTTGGGTTGTGGATTTTCAACAGTATGATAGAGGGTCATCTGAGGAATGCATGTATGAAATATCAAGGCGTTCCATGAAAGGAAACAGATGTTACAAGACATTTACCCAAACGTTAAGTTTATGAATGTGCTAAGTTTGTGACCTTGGGGTAAGGGATGGGCGGTGGGTCATGGATTTGCTATAGCACGATAGAGTATCATCCGATGAATGCATGTACGAAATATCAAGGCGTTTTATGTAAATAAACAGAAGTTACACAACACTGTTCCATGAAAGAAAACAGAAGTTATAAGACATTTACCCCAACGTCAAGTTTGTGAACGCCGACGCCGACGACGCCGGGTGTATGCCATAAGCTCGTCTGCACTTCGTGCAGGCGAGCTAAAAATCAAGCAAATACTAGTATGTAAAGTTGTCACTACATATACATCATAATAAGCCCAGGACAGGCACAAAATGTCAATGTGACAAACTTGAGAAGTCACCAGGGTGGGAGTTGTCTCGCGATATGTACAGATATATCTTACACAACTTTGATAGGTTTGGAGACCACAACAGGATGCTTCCAGCCTACTTTTTATTGCAATCCTTAGATTTTATGTATTATATAACCGTATTCCGTAAAAAAGTTGACCCCTATTTGACCCCCGGACCATGCCCAATTTTGACCCAGAGGTCACCATTTTAACAGCTTTGAAAAAGCATTGTACATCAATCATTCCTGTCAAGTTTCGTCGAAATCGGTCTGGTGGTTCGTGAGAAGATTTTTTAAGAATTTATGCTATTTTTAGACGGCGGCCATCTTGAATTAACGACGACCGCCATTTTAACAAAACTGAAAAGGCTTTACCAATGGACCATAACTGCGAAGTTTGCTACCACTGGCCAAGCGGTTTGTATGAAGAAGACGATTGAAATATCTAATGAAAGAACGACCTTTTGAAATTTCGGCGGCAATCTTGGATGATGTAATCATCTGATTTCGACGAAAAATGCTCCTAAGTGATCGTTTCGTCCATACCTTCGAATTGATATATGACATGACCATATTCATGACCCCTACTTGACCCCTCCTGCCCCGCCCATTTTTTACCCGGGTGTCACCATTTGAAGGAATCTGAACCAGCATTAATTATCGATCATTCATATCAAGCTTCGTCGAAATCGGCCTGGCGGTTCGTGAGAAGAAGATTTTTTGAGAATTTGAACTACTTTTCAACTGCGGCCATCTTGGATTTCGCGATGACCATCATTGTAACAAAAATGAAAAGGCTTGACACACTGACCATTACTGTGAAGTTTGGCCAATATTTGCCAAGTGGTTCACGAGAAGAAGACGTTTGTAATCTATATTGAAATAACGACATTTTGGCGGCCATCTTGGATGACATAAGAATCCGATTTCGACAAAAAATATACCAGAGCGATCGCCTCGCTGATCTCTTCGATTTAATATATGACATGACCATATTCGGTCAAAACTAAAATTTGACCCCAATTTGACCCTACGGGACACGCCCATTTTTTACCCCTGGTTCACCATTTTAACAAATTTGAAAGAGCATTTTTCATCGATCATTCTTACCAAGTTTCATCGAAATCCTGCTGGCTATTCATGCGAAAAAGATTTCTTAAGAATTTGTCCTATTTTAGAGGGCGGCCATCTTTGATTAGCGACGATCTCCATTTTAACAAATCTGAAAATTCTTCACTCATGGAACATAACTGTGAAGTTTGGCCACCATGGGCTGAGCGGTTCGCGAGAAGAAGAATTTTGAAATCTCTAATAAAAGAACGACCTTTTGACCTTTCGGCGGCCATCTTAGATGACATGACCATCCAATTTCGACAAAAAATGTACCAGAGCGATCGCCTATTTGATACTTCGATTTGATATAGACATGACCATATTCATTCAAAAATAAAATTTGACCCCACGGGCCATGCCCATTTTTGAACCCGGGGTCACCATTTTAACAACTTTGAAAGAGCATTGTACATCGATCATTCCTACCAAGTTTCGTCGAAATCCGGCTAGCGGTTCATGAGAAGAAGATTTTTGAAGAATGTGTGCTATTTTTAGATTCTTGGATGAGTGATGACCTCCATTTTAACAAATCTGAAAAGGCTTCACACATGGACCACAACTTTTAAGTTTGGCTACCAAGCGGTTTTAAGTTTGGCCAAGCGGTTCATGTGAAGAAGAATTTTGAAATCTGTAATAAAAGAATGACCTTTTGACCTTTCGGCGGCCATCTTGGATGACATAAGCATCCGATTTCGACAAAAATGACCATTTGACTATTTGATCCCACGGGCCACGCCCATTTTTGACCCCGGGGTCACCATTTTAACAAATTGGAAAGTGAATTGTACATCGATCAATCCTACTAAGTTTTGTCGAAATCCGGTTGGCGGTTCTTGAGAAAACGATTTTTTAAGAATGTGTGCTATTTTTAGACGGCGGCCATCTTGGATTACGTAATGACGTCATTTTAACAATTTTGTAATCCCCCTACCTAAGGACCATGACCATGAAGTTTGGTGACTATAGGCCCAATGATTACCGAGGAGAAGACATTTGAAAATGTTCACGGACGCCGGACGCCGGACGACGGATGACGGACACATTGCGGTAACAATAGTATTACATACATTTTATTATGGCCTCAGGCAATTTTAAAGGGGTATATCAGGATTAAAAAAAAAAATACTATAAAAAAGGTCTACCCTTCTGGTCACCTCCTCTTCCTTGTTTTCCCATGTTAGATTCTCATTGGAAAATTGTTGTTGTTTTTTTCGCAATAAAATCAAAAGTTTATGGAATGTCATCAAATAATTTGTTTGGGGGAGGGTGACATTAAATATTTTTTAGATTTAATATGTTTAATTGCCAAATGTTTGTCGACAGCAAAATGTGGAACAGGCAGTAGTCAAGCCTCGCAAAGTCAAGTTGGCGGGATAAATAGAATAGTAGGTTAGTGCCGTGAATGGAAAAAATATATATAACGCGACAAAGAACGCGATAAAGAATTTGGGTTGGCACGCCTTTTTCGGACCGGTCGCAAACCGACATACATTTTATTATGGCCTCAGGCAATTGTATAAGGGTATATCAGGATTAAAAAAAAAAAATAATAATAAAAATAAAAACGTTTTTTTCATCATGGCCCTGTGTAATTTAAAGTAGTTTAATTGAAGATATAAAAAAAAATATGATATTGTTGAACGCAAGAAGATAGTAAATCCGATATTTATGTACCTATATGGGTGAAAATAGAAACAACCCAGCGGTCCTAGTATTGTCATATATCTTAAATTAAACCACTTTACACAGAGCCATGATGAAAACACGTTTTTATTTTTTATAGCATTTGTTTTCAAAAAGTAGTTTAAGGCCAAGTATGGTAGATGGTAAAAAATAAATAAATATGCATGTACATGTATATATTATAAGATATTTATTAAACTGCACATTTATGTTTGTAGATACGACATGGACAACGGCAGCAACAGCGTCAGAGAAAGACTAAAGAGTCGAGCCAATGCAGCTAAAAACTATTGACATACATAACCCCAGCATATGTGAATAAACATTAAACTTTAACTATACCTGGTGTGTTCTCACTTTACTGGTAATCAAATTTCAGCCATCAACATGGAATTAGTTGTAACCAGTGATGGTTTTATGTGCATTATGCTAGTTTTTTTAGAGATCATGGTGACATGTAGATGCATCATAAAATGTATGTGACTGTGATTTGAGAAATGGGACATTTGGTCTTTCAAACCAGTATAGACCCATATAAGGCCGCAAATCCTGTCTGATCAGGCTCTGCACTTGTTGCCGATTACTTGCTTAGTTTTTCATCAGCCTCGAGCTCAGGCCACAAATTACACATTTTTCTAATCACAGTCTCGCATCAGTTGCGAATGGTTATCAAACATTTTTCTATAAATATTAGTTTAATTTGAACTGAATGTGATAATAAAGAAAACTACAATTGGACCACTTCTCCAAATGTAGTGGGTGGCATGTGGGAGAATGTGATCGGGGTTCGTCCTTACCGGAATCCCGACTGGAGACCTGGTTTGGCCCTCACATACGTCTTTGGCATTTTGTATGTGACAGTTGAATCTAGTTATACCCCTTATATGAGTATTATGATTATTCGTAATCCTATTTTAAGGGAAGGGGCCAAGTGACTTTGGTGTGGTATGGACCTGGCACCAGGTCAGGTTATTCTAATTTCAGGGTTGAATATATTTGTTCTCGATGTAAATATTCAGTTCTGATTTTGGGACTATCCCCCCCCCCCCCCCCCCCCCCCCTCCCAATGCAGCAGGTTAAAACGGGATTGAACCCGTTTGCCCGGCCTTACATGACCATAGCTGTTGATAGGCCGTTAAACACCAATAAACAAACAAACAAAACTTTTCCAAATATTTGATACGATACGATATATTCTGATGGAAGGAAATCCCACTGATTATTGATGTCGTCGGTAGTAGTTTTCATGAAACATAACATCACATGTATAGATACACAGAGAATGGCACAATGGTAATGCAACTAGAACTTGGTTTAATAGAAGGGGAACTGCCACAATTGAGAAAACAACATGAAGTTGTTGTTCAAAATTAATATCCACAGGCACTTTTATTTACAATGAATCTTCCAGTACATAGTCACTTGTCTGTGCTATTCTAAGTTTCCAGCATTAACATGATTAACGGTATTAAGAATCATTCATTTCTAAATGTGTGCTGGTGGAGTTTTGTCTGATCCATATGTTGTACCCAACTACATTTCACACATACTGTGTTAGCTATACAGTTATTAATTTGCAATTTATATGTGTATACATCCAAGTGATTGTTGTTTCCATGAAAAAGTTAAAAATGCTGCGCCAAGTTTAAACTGTACATAAATATATAATAAAGATATCGTGTAAACTGTGTACTATATCTACGAAACTAGTAGATACATCATAAAGTATAATTGTATGATACATGTAGCTTATACAGATAATAATATGTCTTGTAACCAATTATTAGTAGATATCTTGTTTACAAAAATAATATAGATATCATATAAAGCAGTTATGTATAATCTTTAGTACATATGTTATATATTGTCTTTATGAGATATATTGGGGGAAAAATAGCAAATAACATGCCATATATCAGGTTCTACAGTGGTCACAATTGTTGCAATGTTCCAAGGTACTTTCTAGCCGGTGGCTCATGGATTATAGATCCAACTTTAACAACATTTCATGCTGAATACTCATTCACAGATATTTACAGATATTTTTTTTCTATTTGCTTCATTTCTCATTGCAAATGTATATTGATGCCACTCATTTGAACCGTCTCGCAAAGAAAGTTAAAATGGGTGGTAACAGTATATACTTGTGTTGAGAAACAAAGAATATGGAGAAAAAGTGTTGGTATCTTGTTTTGATGAATCAGTATTTTACGGCAGCATAAAAGTGACCTGTACAATTCGTTCTCTATCTCGTTCCCACGAGTTAGCTATATCGTTTCCACGATATGGCATCTGGTTCCAACGAGATATAGAATGTCATTAACACGAGTTAGTTATCTCGTACCCATGACATATCATGTCGTTCGCATGAGATAGTATCTCGGTACTACGAGTTAGATATCTCAATTCCACGACATAGCACCTTGTTCCCACGAAATAGGATTTCGTTACCACGAGTTAGCTATCTCGATCGCACGACATAACATATTGTTCCCACAAGATAGGATATCCCGTTACCACTAGTTAGCTATCTCGATCCCACGACATGGCATGTCGTTCCCACGATACTGGGTCTCCTTACCATGAGTTAGCCATCTCGTTACCACGACATAGCATCTCGTTACCAAAACTTAGTTGTCTCTTTCCAACGACATACCGTCGCGTTCGGACGACATAATCAGCCAATAGACTAGCAGATATTACTCCACCATCTTGAATTACGATGCTGCTACCTTTTGATTGGCTGACTATGTCGTGGGAACGTGATCGCTGACTTGTGGGAACGAGATGCTTGTCGTAGAAACGAGATGTTATGTCGTGAGAACTCGATAGGTAACGAGATCCTATCTCGTGGGAACGAGATAACTAACTCATTGGAACGAGATCATGTCTGGTGTGAACGATACAGAACAAGAGTTGTCAGAAGACAACGAAGCTCGCCTGTTGGCAGCCTTCACTCAAACTTGGCACTGTTGCATAAAAAACATGAATATTATATAACTTGACCTTGTGTTAAGGGGCGTCCGGTGGACCTTCACATTGGGGTCAATGGTGCAAGGTGGGTCGTGGGTTTGCTATAGCATAATATAGCATATTAAGATGAATGCATATATGAAATATCAATGCGCAACCTGAAAACAGAAGTAAAATTTAACCCAACTTTAAGTTTATGAACGCACTAAGTTGGTGATTTTCTACAGCATGATAGCTATTCACATGAGGAATGCATGTATGAATGTGCTAAGTTTGTGTCTTTCACCTCGGGGAAAGAGGTGTGGGTCATGGATTTGCTGTAGCACAATAGAGGATCATCACATGAATGCATGTATGCAATATCAAAGCGTTCCCTGTAAAGAAACAAAAGTTACACAACATTTACCACAACGTTAAGTTGACGTACATGCTAAGTTTGTGACCTTGACCTTGGGGTATGGGTTGGGTGGTGGGTGGTGGATTTGCTACAGCATGATAGAGGGTCATCTGAGGAATGCATGTATGAAATATCAAGGCGTTCCATCAAAAGAAACAGATGTTATAAGACATTTACCCCAACGTTACGTTTATGAATGTGCTAAGTTTGTTACCTTGACCCTGGGGTAAGGGGTGTGTGGTGGGTCATGGATTTGCTATAGCATGATAGAGTATCATCAGATGAATGCATGTATGAAATATCAAGGCGTTCCGTGAAAGGAAGCAGATGTTATAAGACATTTACCCCAATGTTAAGTTTATGAATGTGCTAAGTTTGTGATCATGACCTTGGGGAAAGAGGTGGGGGTGGGTCATGGATTTGCAGTCGCACAATAGAGGATCATCAGATGAATGCATGTATGAAATATCAAAGCGTTCCCTGTAAAGAAACAGAAGTTACACAACATTTACCCCAACGTTAAGTTTATGAATATGCTAAGTTTGTGACCTTGACCTTTGGGTAAGGGTTGGGTCGTGGGTTGTGTATTTGCTACAGCACGATAGAGGGTCATCTGAGGAATGCATGTATGAAATATCAAGGCGTTCCATGAAAGGAAACAGATGTTATAAGACATTTATCCCAACGTTAAGTTTATGAATGTGCTAAGTTTGTGACCTTGACCCTGGGGTAAGGGGTGGGCGGTGGGTCATGGATTTGCTATAGCACGATAGAAACAGAAGTTATAACCAGAAATGTGGCCTGTCGGCAAACGAATGCCCCCGCTGGCAGCCAAGGAAAACAAGGCATAATTGAATGTGGATTTGTCAAAGGGTAGCAGAGGACCATTGGAGCAATGCGTGTGTGAAATGTGAAGCAGATCCGAGCAAGGAAACAGAAATTATAAGCCATTTACCCGAGTGTTAAGGTTTGAAACGCACCAAGTCTGTAACCTTGACCATGGGCTTGGCGGGGGCTGGACGAATGTGGATTTGTCACAGGGTGGCTGAGGACCATTGGAGCAATGCGTGTGTGAAATGTGAAGCAGATCCGAGCAAGGAAACAGAAATTATAAGGCATTTACCCAGCGTTAAGGTTTCGAACGCACCAAGTCTGTGACCTTGACCCTGGGCTTGGCGGGGGCGGCACGAATGTGGATTTGTCACAGGGTGGCAGAGGACCATTGGAGCAATGCGTGTGTGAAATGTGAAGTAGATCCGAGAAAGGAAACAGAAATTATAAGGCATTTACCTAGCGTTAAGGTTTCGAACGCACCAAGTCTGTCACCTTGACCCTGGGCTTGGCGGGGGCGGCACGAATGTGGATTTGTCACAGGGTGACAGAGGACCATTGGAGCAATGCGTGTGTGAAATGTGAAGCAGATCCGAGCAAGGAAACATAAATTATAAGGCATTTACCCGAGTGTTAAGGTTTCAAACGCACCAAGTCTGTAACCTTGACCATGGGCTTGGCGGGGCGGGACGAATGTGGATTTTTCACAGGGCGGTAGAGGACCATTGGAGCAATGCGTGTGTGAAATGTCAAGCAGATCCGAGCAAGGACACAGAAATTATAAACCATTTACCCGAGCGTTAAGGTTTCGTACGTACGTGCGGACGTACCGACGTACGGACGTTGCGTACGTACCGACGCCGGTAACACTATATGCCCCCCTCACCATTCGGTGGCGGGGGCATAAAAATACATTTACTCCAACGTTAAGTTTATGATGCTGATCTTGGGGAAAGGGGTGGGGGGTCATGGATTTGCTGTAGCACATTAGAGGATCATCAGATGAATGCATATATGAAATATCAAAGCGTTCCCTGTAACGAAACAGAAGTTACACAACATTTACCCCAACGTTAAGTTTATGAACATACTAAGTTTGTGATCTTGACCTTTGGGTAAGGGTTGGTGGTGGGTTGTGGATTTGCTTCAGCATGATAGAGGGTCATCTGAAGAATGCATGTATAAAGTACCAAGGCGTTCCATGAAAGGAAACAGATGTTATAAGACATTTACCCCAACGTTACGTTTATGAATGTGCTAAGTTTGTGAAATTGACCTGGGGTAAGGGGTGGGCGGTGTGTCATGGATTTGCTATAGCACGATAGGGTGTCATCTGAGGAATGCATGTATGAAATATCAAGGCGTTCCATGAAAGGAAACAGATGTTATAAGACATTTACCCCAAAGTTAAGTTTATGAATGTGCTAAGTTTGTGACCTTGACCTTGGGGTAAGGGGTTGGCGGTGGGTCATGGATTTGCAAAAGCACGGTAGGGTATCAACACATGAATGCATGTATGAAATATCAAGGCGTTTCAAGAAAGGAAACAGATGTTATAAGACATTTACCCAAACGTTAAGTTTATGAATGTGCTAAGTTTGTGACCTTGACCTTGGGGTAAGGGGTGGGTCGTGGATTTGCTATAGCACAATAGAGTATCATCAGAGGAATGCATGTATGAATTATCAAGGCGTTCCATGAAAGGAAACAAATGTTATATAAGACATTTACCCCAACGTTAAGTTTAAGAACATGCTAAGTTTGTGACCTTGACCTTTGGGTAAGGGTTGGGTCTTGGGTTGTGTATTTGCTACAGCATGATAGAGGGTCATCTGAGGAATGCATGTATAATATATCAAGGCGTTCCATGAAAGAAAACAGATGTTATAAGACATTTACCCCAACGTTAAGTTTATGAATGTGCTAAGATTGTGACCTTGACCTTGGGGTAAGGGATGGGCGGTGGGTCATGGATTTGCTATAGCACGATAGAGTATCATCAGATGAATCTATGTATGAAATATGAAGGCGTGCCCTGTAAATAAGCAGAAGTTACACAACATTTACCCCAACGTTAAGTTTATGAACATGCTATGTTTGTGACTTTGACCTTGGGGTAAGGGTTGGGTGGTGGATCGTGGATTTGCTACTGCATGATAGAGGGTCATCAGATGAATGCATGTATGAAATATGAAGAGATTCCCTGTAATTGAACAGAAGTTACACAACATTTACCCCAACGTTAAGTTTATGAACATGCTAAGTTTGTGACCTTGACCCTGGGGTAAGGGTTAGGTGGTGGGTCATGGATTTGCTACCGCATGATAGAGGGTCATCTGAGGAATGCATGTATGAAATATCAAGGCGTTCCATGAAAGGAAACAGATGTTATAGGAAATTTACCCAACATTAAGTTTATGAATGTGCTAAGTTTGTGACCTTGACCTTGGGGTAAGGGTTGGGTGGTGGGTCATGGATTTGCTACAGCATGATAGAGAGTCATCTGAGGAATGCATGTATGAACTAACAAGGTGTTCCATGAAAGGAAACAGAAATTATAAGACATTTACCCCAACGTTAAGTTTGTGGGCGACGCCGACGCCGACGCCGACGCCGACGCCGAAGACGCCGGGGGTATGCCATAAGCTCTTCTGCACTTCGTGCAGGCGAGCTAAAAAACGTGTGGATGTCCTTCTTAAGCTGCCGTAGTATCTTGCATAAAATGGGTAAAAATAACAATTTACAAGAAATGTTATAAAAGACCAACAGCTGCCACACACAAGACAACATGAGAGTTACTGTAAGGTTTGGTACTCTAGAATATACAAGAAAGCGTGCAGGAGAAGCAGTAGATCCTGATCAGACTGTTAGCATTTGTTTGAATTTAGCTCATATAAAAGCCTGATATGGCTTGGCGCATATGCATTTTTTTCATATGCAATTCATATGAAATATACATTATTTTTTCATATGCAAAATTCATATGAAATTCATATGTTTTTCAAATGAAATACATATGAAAATTCTACAGATTCAAAAGCATTGTACATGGGTCTTCATATGAAATTCATATGATTTGCATATGAAGTTCATATGATTTGCATATTAAATGCATATGAAGATTTTGCATATGAATCGCATATCGGCTCACATTATATCATTTGCAAATGAAATTTTCATATGAAATTCATATGAAAAACATATGCCACACATTTTGTAGTGTAGGTCAAAGCCAATCGCATAATTAATGTTAATGTATTTAGAAGTCACATGAAAGGAGAGTACATTTACGACGTTATGTTACAACAAATAGGTACACATAGTTATGTTCGTTAACAAATATAGTTGGAGCCTGATTAACTGACGATACAATATGTTAAAGAATTATCAACACAACTTACTGGTCGCATAACTAATTTGGAGCTTTTGGATGACAAACGAAGTATGAATTATTTATAATATATTATTAACACGTTTCGGGTCATGAATCCATTATAAATATCGTATTTAGCAGTATACACTGTTTTCTTTATGGATATGAATGTATTTAAATATTTAAAACAGTTTAACGCAGGTTTCTACATAATTTGACATTGACCGTGGACACGAAGGCCGCATGGGGTTGTTATGGAATGAAAATATGGATGATGATGATAAGGAAGTATATAAAGTTTGAAGTCAATCCGATTTACCGTTGCAGAGGTAATAGATACCCGAAAACTTTAACGCAAATAGTATGGACGGAAGGGCGGACGGACGGAATGACGAAAACTATATACTCCTCAACATACTTCGTATGCCGGGGGTATAATGAGTAAGCAGACACCAATATGTTTTACATGTATACATTTAATTCGACACGTTTGTATGTGCTTGTACTAGTATACAGACAAAATATAAACATAAACTTTGTTATTCATAGTTGTGTAGTATGACTAAATGCATCAATAATTTTTGATCATTATATACATATTTTATCTGGTTTTTGAAAGACAGCTTCGATTAGGTCCCCAACATATATTAGAAATCAACAACTCGCTTACATACATGGACCTTACAAAACTGTACAAGACATGAGGCAAAGCCACGAAGTTTCGGTTTTCTTCATTGCATAGACAATTGGATAACATATAATTTGCTATCAATGTTATTATGACCATGCTTGAAAGTGACAACTGTCAGTGGTATCAGATGGCAAACTAGATTGGTCAGTAAGCGAGGCTTAGGTACCCCTAAATATGTATAAAACAAGAAATGCGTCTGTCGAACGCGGATGCCACCTGCAGCATATTTGAGAAACTGTGACAAAGCGGTTAACCGAAAAGTGTGACGGACGGACGGACAGACAGACAGACAGACGGACATACGGACGGACGAACATACAGACGGACAGCGGACAGACGGACGGTCCAAAAACAATATGCCACCCGGCTCTTCGAGACCGGTGGCATTAAAATCCAAGTGTGTGGGCTTGTGACCTTGACTCTGGGCTTAGCCGGGCGGCACGCGAACGTGAATTTAGAACGTAGAGGTCCATTGGAGCAATGCGTGTGTGAAATGTAAAGCAGATCCGAGCAAGGAAATAGAAGTTATAACCGATTGCTCTGATGTTAAGTTTTGTAAAGTGACCTTGAC
Source organism: Conchocele bisecta (assembly GCA_029237695.1). Classification (NCBI taxonomy): domain Eukaryota; kingdom Metazoa; phylum Mollusca; class Bivalvia; order Lucinida; family Thyasiridae; genus Conchocele; species Conchocele bisecta. The sequence goes on along the minus strand of CM055268.1, from coordinate 115,768,729 downwards.
CTGGAGATCAACGGGGATTTGTCACAGTATGATAATAGAGCCTTAGAGGAATGCATGCATGAAATATTAAGAATTTTCGTTGAAAGAAATAGAAGTTATAACTTATTTCTCTGATGTTGTAAATTTTGTAAAGAGACCAAGTATTTGACATTGACCTTGGATCACCGGGAGTTGGATGGTCGTGGATTTGGCGCAGCATTGTAGTAGAGCCTTAGAGGAATGCATGTGTGAAATATTAAGCATTTTTAATGAAGGAAATAGAAGTTATAACATATTTCTCTGATGTTAAGTTTTGTAAAGAGACTAAGTATTTGACCTTGACCTTGGGATCAGCGTGGGTTTGGACGGTCATGGATTTTGCACATCATGGTAGTAGATCCTTACAGGAATGTATGTGTGAAATATTAAGCAGTTTAGATGAAGGAAATATAAGTTATAACATATTTATCTTATGTTCAGTTTAGTGACGGACGGACGCACGGACGCACGGACGCACGCACGGACGCACGGACAACCTGACTCGGGTATACCCCCCCTCCCCACCACAACTCGTTGCGGGGGGGGGGGGGGTATAAAGAAGCCAGTGTATTATAAAACTTACATGCAGGCTGACATACATGTATTAGTACAATATACGAGTGAACATGTGTGTTGTCTGATGAGCGTTGTCCAATTTAACAATGAAAATGGGTAAGTCATTGACGCGGAAGAAAAAATAGACCAATGTCAGAAAATGACACGTGATGGATAGTGGTATGTGGTGGCACCCGTTGGTTATGAAGTTGTGCAAGTATGATAGTACTAGGTGGTACAGTAAGTGAGAAACGGATCGAAGCGCGAAAACTTAATGTTGAAAATGGCTAAGTCGATTACGGAAACAAAATAGGTAAATATAAGCTAAAGAAATCGTGATCAGCATATACAGACTGGTTCTGTTCGGCAGCATGGACAGGTGTTGCGTCCATCTCTCCTGTGTGGGGTAAGGTGTAGTTACCAATCCAGATGCTTGATCGGTCCCGTCGAGCGATGCGGATAGTCGCAAAGCAACTAATAAACTATGAGCTTGTGGCAGCAATTATTGCCTGTAGCATACCCCAGAACAGGAGAGTGGTTGGCTAGACCACATATTCAAAGTAGTTTGTTGCCCAAGCTAATTATGGTATAATCAGGCACTGTCAATTAATCAAATAATTTCTGAAGGGCTGATAATACACTCCATGGCGAACTGTCTTTGTCCATGCATGACTTGAGTATTTATGATTAACACTATGTAATGTATTTGGATAGACTATTTGAAGTTGGGTGTGTTACGCGTATTATGCATACATGACGAACTGTCGTTGTCCATGCATGACTTGATTATTTATGATTAACAATATGTAATTTATTTGTTGTTGTTTTTAGACTCGAAGGCGACGCCCAGGTCGATGTGCACGAGCTCGGCCGTGTTACAGTCAATCAGGATGTTCTGTACGTGCCGTGTACACCTGTGTTTTACATAACATATCATTGTGACTGTTCTGCGTATAAGTCGTGCAGGCTGACTAATGATTTAGAGCTCATCGCCAAAGACAGTTTCTAGAGAGATATCCCACTCCGTTTGTATAAAGTTGGGGTGTGTGTTGTGTATTTGCCCTTCCAGATCGCTGATTGTCAGGCTAGATAGGCATATGGCTGATTGTCAGGCTAGATAGGCACATGACTGATCCAAGTCCTGCTTACTCAACAGTTTTCACGTGCATGCTTACATTGTGCATGAATAAGGGTATTTCTGTTTTGCAAATGGCCGACCATTCATATTTTATGTTTCTTTTTTGAAAATCAAAACAGTCTGTTTTTCAAATAAGAAGTTGCACTGAAATGGCCTTGTACATACACATTATGCTGATAATAACCCATAACACTGTTTATGTATTATGAACAGAAGTTTGTAATGAAAAAAAAAAAAACATATCTTCTTAAAATTGTCAATACAGCAATCCAGCAATCTCGTCACATATTTTGAGAAATAAATATCATTCATAGTTCCACTAATCATCCATGCATGGGCAATGAGAACCAAAGCAATGGTTTTTTGTCAAATATTGTCATAATCCATCTTCAAGTTGTGTTCCTAATCAACTAATACAATGCCAAAGTTGTTACCCCGTTGGTGCACCAGCTGTTATTTCACTGTAGTTCAAGAGCCAATGTTGTGGATTTCTTCTGACACTATTTCCAAATAGTTTAACACATGTTATGAACTTACCAACATTAGCGTGCCACTGAGTGAATACTATTCTAGAAAAGTGGATGGCAGTATAATTTGAGAGACCTCGCACAGTATGAACTAGATTTGTCAGTAAGCGGGGGCTTACGGAATACCCCCCTCCCCCCCCCCCCCCCCCCTCCCCCCCCCCGCGCGTCAGCCCTGACCTAGAATGAATTCCAGCTCGCATACTATCATTTTCAGATAAAAGACTATGTCAGCACATATGGAGAGTGCGATGGTGGTTCAAGTTGAAAAAAGCAAACTAGACATTCTAAGTCCGTGACCTTGACCCCTGGCATAAATGGGGGTCGTAGGTTTGTTGCACAATGATGCATGAGTGTCAGAGAAGGGGTGGGTAAAATATGAAATATTTCCGCAAAGGGAAAGAGAAGTTAAAAGGAAATTTACAATTGTTAAGTTTTCGTTTTTTTCTAAGTTTCTAAGTCCGTGACCTTGACCCCTGGCATAAATGGGGGTCGTAGGTTTGTTGCAGAATGATGTATGAGTGTCAGAGAATGGGCGGGTAAAATATGAAAGATTTCCGCAAAGGGAAAGAGAAGCTAAAAGGAAATTTACAATTGTTAAGTTTTGTGACGGACGGAAACACGGAAACACAGAAAATCGGACGGACGGACAGGAAACACAGAAATCGGACGGACGGACGGACGGACGGAAGACAACTGACTCCAGTATACCCCCCCCCCCCCACAACTTCGTTGCGTGGGGGTATAATAAGAAAACTACTTCTACTCGTTTGAAAGAAAATTCATTTGTCCAACTATCACTACTGCCGTGGTTGAGGATTGAACATGCGCTGGTGAGATGCACGCTCGTTACAAATTGCGCTTTTAGAACAACCTGTGTATATATAGTATTCGCTGATGATGTTTACACTGCACGTGTGTAAACTTTTCAGCATAAGATCGATGATTGGATATAATACAAGCATTAGAAACGTGTTTGACAATGCCAGAAACATATTTAAACATGGTTGCCTTGACTAACAGATATTATGAAGGTAAATGTACAAACCTAATAACGACATACCGAAATGAACATTCCAAAAGTGAGTCATCAGCCAAATAAGAAACAATTTCATGAAGAGAACATGGAATTAGAAAGTATTACCAAAATACTAAATTATCTGGAAGCAAGGACATACATTGCATTACGCTCGGGTGTATGGGACCATGTTAGAAGGACATCACCACATTACGAAAGAAAATATATATTCCCCGACGAAGGCGAAATCAATATATTCAAGCATGCCTGGTTTATGGAACAATGCAGCTAGCTACATACAAGGTTAGAACAGTTATTAAAATCTTAGATTATTCGAACATCCGTTGTAGAATAGTTGTCACATTCTGAAAATTCTCAAAATAGCTATTTGAAAATCTGGAAAAATACAACAGCTATCAACGATCTATCATACAAATGACCTTTCACCTGTATGTGTGACCTTAATATTGGAACTAGGGTTTTCTAGATATAGCTCCGGATGTACAGACTAATGAATTGACACGCGAACGGACAAAAGAAAACGTGAATATTATATCCCTAAGTAAGGGGATAATTAGACTGTTGTGCTTTACTTGGAGTGAGTGATGTACAGACACACATGCTTAGATACGGACATAGCCATGCACGTACGGGGCGGCAAGTGGGACATGGCTCAATTTTGTCAACAAAATTCATTTTTGTGCCACAAAATTCAATTCTGTGTCACAAAATTCACTTTTGTGCCACAGAATTCAATTCTGTGTCACAAAATTCAATTCTGTGCCACAGAATTCAATTCTGTGTCACAAAATTCAATTTTGTGCCACAAAATTCAATTCTGTGTAATTCTGTGCAACAAAATTCATTTTTGTGCCACAAAATTCAATTCGTGTCACAAAATTCACTTTTGTGCCACAGAATTCAATTCTGTGTCACAAAATTCAATTCTGTGTCACAGAATTCAATTTTGTGCCACAAAATTCAATTCTGTGTAATTCTGTGTAACAAAATTCAATTCTGTGCCACAGAATTCAATTCTGTGTCACAAAATTCACTTTTGTGCCACAAAATTCAATTCTGTGTCACAAAATTCAATTCTGTCAATTCTGCACACGCATGTAAGAAGGACTACCATTGGTCAGAAACTGCACTGGAGAAATGGGTCACGGTCGCCGATCTACACATTCAATGTCAATGATTCATTTCTCATTCTGCCGATGATTCATTTCTCATTATGCCATTTTGCTTCAACTATCTCCAAACAGTCAAACGTTGACAAACCCATTCGTATTTAAACTCATTTGCGTTATAATTGTACACATAATTCATGTACATGTAGATCTCCCGCGAGTACTGACGTCGTCATGTATTGTGTGTATCGCAAGGTACATCTGCCCCAGTTAAATCAATAATACACGCGCTGTGGCCTGTGTTCTGACTGCTGCCTGTGTTCTGACTGCTGTCTGTGTTTATAAACAGAATGTGTGTATTGGGCCATTTGAGGAAACCATTTGTAGTATTTGTGTAGATACCATGGATACTAAGATGGTGTATACTGTAAATAATGCATGTAGACACATAGTTGCGAACACGTAACTTCGCAACTAGTAGACACGATCCAATACCATTTGTTTCACAAGGTTATATCTACTGTTAGAATACGACGTCATCTAATGTCATTTTCGAGCATGAAACGTTACCTGATAAATAGAATACCAGGCTAGTGTATTTTAATATCAAGTTTATCAGGCTCGGCTCGGAAACGGTAGGAATTCCTCGGCAAGCCTCGGAATTCCTACGCGTTTCCTAGCCTTGCCTGATAAACTTGATACCAAAATACACTAGCCTGGTATTCTCTATATATGGGCATGCTCTCAGGTCTAGCTATGTCCTGGCTACTTTATGTTTGACCCTGTTTACAGGGAAAATTCTGAATATTTTTCTTATTTCTCCTTCAAGGTATATATGCTTATATGGTGTGACCACTCATTTGTAATCATAATATAACCAAAATAACTGTCCATAAAGAAGTATAATATTGATATATTGGGTTATATTTTCGCATTGAAATATTTAAACCTGCAAGTGTACTCCACCATCTAGTAAAATGGACTAAGACCGATCTCAACCAATCAACGTAGAGATGACATAGACTATCCTACGCAAACTAATTTTCTAATGAATTCTGTCCCACAAAACTGAATTTTCTTCACAAAACTCAATTCTGTCTTACAAAATTGAATCCTTTATAACAAAAATGAATTTTGTATACGAAACGTATGCAGAATTGAATTTTGTGATGAATTGAATTTTGTGACACAGAATTGACAGAATTGAATTTTGTAACACAGAATTGAATTTTGTGATTTTTAGTGTTACAAAACTCAATTTTGTACACATAATTAACCTGTCCTGCATGGCGCCCAGTATGCACGCCATTTTACACCATTATTCAATGCCTGGAGCTTATATCAATTATTGGGATGGAATGACAAGTCAGTTGGGTTCCCAAATTAACATGGACCTTATGACATGTGCTACCAACGTAGTTCCAGATCCACACAGTCTGACCTGGGCCTACAATGATTGCCATCCTGTCACTCATACAACCGTATTGCAATTAGCAAAAATAATCGGGGATGATCAGATGGTGTGATGCTCATGATATCTACATGTTGCAAATATTTCAACTGCCATAATGTCCCTTTTCCCAAATTATTGTAAAACAGGCTATAAAGTCAACAATCATTATAAAATATACATATGTTCACACTATATCTGTTTATAATATTATATATCCAGCTTCAATAAGTTCTTTGTTTTATATTTGATATAAATAGGGGAATTTAATGGTATACATGTTTAGTGTATACATGTACATACATGTAAACTGTCCTATGCATTTGTATATACCTGCAGTGGTGTTTACACACCACCACAAATAGCATAGCATCTAATAGGTAATTGCAACAAAAAAGTGTATCATTGCTATAATCGGTGTGAAGTTAGCAGTAAGTAGCAGTGCGGCAGTGAGCAGTGAGGTGTGTTTCACTGCTAGCAGTAAGCAGCAGTGAGCGGTGAGATGTGTCTCAGTGAGCAGTAGCAGTAATCAGCAGTGGGCAGTGAGATGTGTCTGGTATTGTGTAAACTACATGTGTGTGTACTTGTGCGTAACCTCTCCACAGCGGACACCAATGTAAACTAGGCATAATTGCGGAACCCCTTTAAACCGCACAACACTGTAAGCTAGATATGTGTGCGGAACCTCTCTAGACCGGTATGTATATGTGCGTAACCTCTCTAAACCGGACACCACTGTAAACTAGATGTATTGTGCGGAACCCCTCTAAACCGGACAGAACTGTGCGGAACCTCTCTAGACCGAACACAAATGCAAGCTAGGCATATATGCGCAACCCCTCCAAACCGGACACCACTGCAAGCTAGGTATGTGTGGGGAACCTATCTAGACCGGACACCACTGTAAACAACGTGTATGTGCGGAACCTCTCTAAACGGTATAGCACTGTCAACTATGTATGTTTGTGGAACCTCTGTAGACGGGACACCACTGTAACCTAAGTACATGTGCGGAACCTCTCTAAACCGGACATAACTGTAAAATAGGCATGTGTGCGGAACCTCTATAGACCGGACAGAACTGTAAGCTACATGTAGGTATATGTGCAAAACCTCTCTAAATCGGACACCACTGTAAACTACCTGTATGTGCGGAACCTCTCTAAACGGGACAGCACTATAAACTAGGTATGTTTTCGGAACCTCTCTAGACCGGACACCAATGCAAGCTAGGTTTATGTGCGGTAGCCTCTGTAGACCGGACATCACTGAAAACTAGGTATGTGTGCGGAACCTCTCTAAACCGGACACCACTGTAAACTACGTGTATGTGCGGAACCTCTTTAAACGGGACAGCACTGTAAACTATGTATGTGTGCGGAACCTCTTTAAACCGGACACCACTATACATGAGGTGTATATGCGGAACGTCTCTAGACCGGACAACACTATGAACTAGGTATGTGCGCGGAACCTGTCTTGACCGGACACCACTGCAAACTAGATATGTGTGCGGCACCTCTCTAGACCGGACACCACTGCAAGCGAGGTACATGTATATGTGCGGAACCTCTGTAAACCAGACACCACTGCAAGTTAGGTATATGTGCGGAACCTCTCTAAACCGACCACCACTGCAAGCTAGGTATGTGTGCGGCACCAGTAGCAGTAAGCAGTAGTGGGCAGTGAACAATACAATATGGATGCTGCAATATGATCAATATTATAAATATAACCGAATAATGCCGAATATGGGTATTGACTAATTACTTAAGAAATGATCTCCACAATAGCGAACATTGTAGAACGGTTCAAATATAATTTTAGTTACAGGCCCACAGAATCATAAATTATAAGAAAATATTTCATTCGTATTATCTCAAACGAATGTACATGCAATAGTTCTCGACTGGTACATACAGTGCAGCGGCTACATGTCCCTCTTACAGTGAACACCATTTTAGACGATTTTACTGGCGTGGTAGCAGCCATTTTCTGCATTGAATGCTGATGAACGGAAAAACTTACTCTGACTTACGTGTAAGTGGCATAAGGGTGCGATAAGGGTGTGATAAAAAAAAACACGAAACAAAACAAAAAGATAACAAAATATGTACACTGGATTCGAACCCACAAACGCACCGATCATATACTTTGTCTCTACCCACACCACTATATCGTGCAAATTAATACGATTTGAAATTAAGAAATAATATTATAATCAAAATAAATAATTATGCTCACAAGCAGATACATTATATTCAAAATTGATTATGATTCATAAAGCCTTGCAAATTTTTTGATGTGGATATGGAAAGTGTGGTCAAGTGGTAATCCTGCGGTCTCGTCGTCATCCTGAGCGTTAGCCTGGGTGTGAGTGTTCAAACGAGTTAGGCTGGAAACAGAAGCCTGAAACATCGCGGCCACCTGGTGTACGATGTAGGCCGAGTGCCCCTGTAAGCGTTTCAGCACATCTCGCTTCCGGCTAGTGCTCTCACCTGTGGTTAACGGCCGCCCCGGATACAACGAACGTCACTATTTGCTGCTTTTATGGCGTGGGTGGGAGTATTCAAACGAGTTAGATTGGAAACTGAAGACTGGAACAGCGCGGCCACCTAGTACACGATGTGGGCCCAGTCCCCCCGTAATCGTTTCAGCATGCCTCAATGCCGGCTAATGCTCTCAACTGTGCTTAGCGGCCAGTCCGGACACAGCGAACCTCACTGTTATTGTTAGTTCAGCTTGCTAGTATTGAAACGAGTTCGGCTGGAAACAGAAACCTGGAACATAGCGGCCACCTGGTGTACGATGTAGGCCGAGTGCCCCTGTAGGCGTTTCAGCACATCTCGGTCCAGAGAGGTTCCGTACACATACTTAGTTTACAGTGCTGTACGATCCTATGAGGTTCCGCACACAAACTTGGTTTACAGTGCTGTCCGGTCTAATGAGGTTCCGCACACATACATAGTTTACAGTGCTGTCCGGTCTAATGAGGTTCCGCACACATACTTAGTTTACAGTGCTGTCCAGTCTAATGAGGTTCCGCACACATACTTAGTTTACAGTGCTGTCCGGACCTATGAGGTTCCGCACACACACTTGGTTTACAGTGCTGTCCGGTCTAATGAGGTTCCGCACAGATACTTAGTTTACAGTGCTGTCCGGACCTATGAGGTTCCGCACACACACTTGGTTTACAGTGCTGTCCGGTCTAATGAGGTTCCGCACAGATACTTAGTTTACAGTGCTGTCCGGTCCTATGAGGTTCCGCACACAAACTCGGTTTACGGTGCTGTCCGATCTCATGAGGTTCAGTACACATACTTGGTTTAAAGTGCTGTCCGGTCTAATGAGGTTCGGTACACATACTTAGTTTACAGTGCTGTCCAGTCTAATGAGGTTTCGCACATATACTTAGTTTACAGTGCAGTCCAGTCTAATGAGGTTCCGCACACAAACTTGGTTTACAGTGCTGTCCGGTCTAATGAGGTTCCGCACAGATACTTAGTTTACAGTGCTGTCCGGTCTAATGAGGTTCGGTACACATACTTAGTTTACAGTGCTGTCCGGTCTAATGAGGTTCAGCACACATACTTAGTTTACAGTGCTGTCCGGTCTAATGAAGTTCCGCGCACATACTTAGTTTACAGTGCTCTCCGGTATAATGAAGTTCCGCGCACATACTTAGTTTACAGTGCTCTCCGGTATAATGAAGTTCGGCACATACTTAGTTTACAGTGCTGTCCGGTCAAATGAGGTTCTGCACACAAACTTAGTTTACAGTGTTGTCCTGTTTAATGAGGTTCCGCACACATACCTAGTTTACAGTGCTGTCCGGTCTAGAGAGGTTCCGCACACATACTTAGTTTACAGTGGTGTCCGGTCTAGAGAGCTTCCGCACACATATTTAGTTTACAGTGCTGTCCGGTCTAGAGAGGTTCCGCACACAAACTTGGTTTACAGTGCTGTCCGGTCTAATGAGGTTCCGTACACATACTTGGTTTACAGTGCTGTCCGGTCTAAGGAGGTTCCGCACACATACCTAGTTTACAGTGGTCTCCGGTCTAATGAGGTTCCGCACACATACTTAGTTTACAGTGCTGTCCTGTCTAATGAGGTTCCGCGCACCTATTTAGTTTACAGTGCTGTCTGGTCTAGAGAGGTTCCGCACACATACTTAGTTTACAGTGCTGTCCGGTTTAATGAGGTTCCGCACACAAACTTGGTTTACAGTGCTGTCCGGTCAAATGAGGTTCCGTACACATACTTGGTTTACAGTGGTCTCCGGTCTAATGAGGTTCCGCACACATACTTAGTTTACAGTGCTATCCTGTCTAAAGAGGTTCCGCACACATACCTTGTTTACAGTATGGTCCGGTCTAGAGAGGTTCTGCACACATACTTCGTTTACAGTGCTGTCCGGTCTAATGAGATTCCGCACACATATTTAGTTTACAGTGCTGTCCGGTCTAATGAGGTTCCGCACACATAATTAGTTTACAGTGCTGTCCGCTCTAATGAGGTTTCGCACATATACTTAGCTTACAGTGCTCTCCGGTCTAATGAGGTTCCGCACACATACCTAGTTTACAGTGCTGTTCGGTCTAATGAGGTTCCGCACACATACTTAGTTTACAGTGCTGTCCGGTCTAATGAGGTTCCGCACACATAGTTCGTTTACAGTGCTGTCCGGTCTAATGAGATTCCGCACACATACTTAGTTTCCAGTGCTGTCCGGTCTAATGAGGTTCCGCACACATAATTAGTTTACAGTGCTGTCCTCTCTAATGAGGTTTCGCACATATACTTAGCTTACAGTGCTGTCCGGTCTAATGAGGTTCCGCACACATACCTAGTTTACAGTGCTGTCCGGTCTAATGAGGTTCCGCACACATAATTAGTTTACAGTGCTGTCCGCTCTAATGAGGTTTCGCACATATACTTAGCTTACAGTGCTGTCCGGTCTAATGAGGTTCCGCACACATACCTAGTTTACAGTGCTGTCCGGTCTAATGAGGTTCCGCACACATACCTAGTTTACAGTGCTGTCCGGTCTAAAGAGGTTCCGCACACATACCTAGTTTACAGTGCTGTCCGGTCTAATGAGGTTCCGCACACATACCTAGTTTACAGTGCTGTCCGGTCTAATGAGGTTCCACACACATAATTAGTTTACAGTGCTGTCCGGTCTAATGAGGTTCCGCACCCATACCTAGTTTACAGTGCTGTCCGGTCTAATGAGGTTCCGCACACATACTTAGTTTACAGTGCTGTCCTGTCTAATGAGGTTCCGCACCCATACCTAGTTTACAGTGCTGTCCGGTCTAATGAGGTTCCGCACACATACTTAGTTTACAGTGTTGTCCGGTCTAATGAGGTTCCGCACACATACCTAGTTTACAGTGCTGTCCAGTCTAATGAGGTTCCGCTCACATACTTAGTTTACAGTGCTGTCCGGTCTAATGAGGTTTCGCACACATACTTAGTTTACAGTGCTGTCCGGTCTAATGAGGTTCCGCACACATACTTAGTTTACAGTGCTGTCCGGTCTAATGAGGTTCCGCACACATACTTAGTTTACAGTGCTGTCCGGTCTAATGAGGTTCCACACACATAATTAGTTTACAGTGCTGTCCGGTCTAATGAGGTTTCGCACACATACTTAGTTTACAGTGCTGTCCGGTCTAATGAGGTTCCGCACACATACTTAGTTTACAGTGCTGTCCGGTCTAATGAGGGTCCGCACACATACTTAATTAACAGTGCTGTCCGATCTAATGAGGTTCCGCACACATACTTAGTTTACAGTGCTGTCCGGTCTAGTGAGGTTCCGCTCACATACTTAGTTTACAGTGCTGCCCGATATAATGAGGTTCCGCGCATATACTTAGTTTACAGAGCTGTCCGGTCTAATGAGGTTCCGCGCACATACTTAGTTTACAGAGCTGTCCGGTCTAATGAGGTTCCGCACACATACTTAGTTTACAGTGTTGTCCGATCTCGAGAGGTTCCGCACACATACCTAGTTTACAGGGCTGTCCGGTCTAATCTAATGAGGTTCCGCACACATACTTAGTTTACAGTGCTGTCCGGTCTAGAGATGTTCCGCACACATACCTAGTTTACAGTGCTGTCCGGTCTAATGAGGTTCCGCACACATATTTAGTTTACAGTGCTGTCCGGTCTAATGAGGTTCCGCACACATACCTTGTTTACAGTATGGTCCGGTCTAGAGAGGTTCCGCACACATACTTCGTTTACAGTGCTTTCCGGTCTAATGAGATTCCGCACACATACTTAGTTTACAGTGCTGTCCGGTCTAATGAGTTTCCGCACACATAATTAGTTTACAGTGCTGTCCTCTCTAATGAGGTTTCGCACATATACTTAGCTTACAGTGCTGTCCGGTCTAATGAGGTTCCGCACACATACCTAGTTTACAGTGCTGTCCGGTCTAATGAGGTTCCGCACACATAATTAGTTTACAGTGCTGTCCGCTCTAATGAGGTTTCGCACATATACTTAGCTTACAGTGCTGTCCGGTCTAATGAGGTTCCGCACACATACCTAGTTTACAGTGCTGTCCGGTCTAATGAGGTTCCGCACACATACCTAGTTTACAGTGCTGTCCGGTCTAAAGAGGTTCCGCACACATACCTAGTTTACAGTGCTGTCCGGTCTAATGAGGTTCCGCACACATACTTAGTTTACAGTGCTGTCCGGTCTAATGAGGTTCCACACACATAATTAGTTTACAGTGCTGTCCGGTCTAATGAGGTTCCGCACACATACCTAGTTTACAGTGCTGTCCGGTCTAATGAGGTTCCACACACATAATTAGTTTACAGTGCTGTCCGGTCTAATGAGCTTCCGCACACAAACTTGGTTTACAGTTGTGTCCGGTCTAATGAGGTTCCGCACACATACTTAGTTTACAGTGCTGTCCGGTCTAATGAGGTTCAGCACACAAACTTGGTTTACAGTGCTGTCCGGTCTAATGAGGTTCCGCACACATACTTAGTTTACAGTGCTGTCCGTTCTAATGAGGTTCCGCACACATACTTAGTTTACAGTGCTGTCCGGTCTAATGAGATTCCGCACACATACCTAGTTTACAGTGCTGTCCGGTCTAATGAGGTTCCGCACACATACTTAGCTTACAGTGCTGTCCGGTCTAATGAGGTTCCGCACACATACTTAGTTTACAGTGCTGTCCGTTCTAATGAGGTTCCGCACACATACTTAGTTTACAGTGCTGTCCGGTCTAACAAGATTCCGCACACATACCTAGTTTACAGTGCTGTCCGGTCTAATGAGGTTCCGCACACATACTTAGCTTACAGTGCTGTCCGGTCTAATGAGGTTCCGCACACATACTTAGTTTACAGTGCTGTCCGGTCTAATGAGGTTCCGTACACATACCTAGTTTACAGTGCTGTCCGGTCTAATGAGGTTCCACACACATAATTAGTTTACAGTGCTGTCCGGTCTAATGAGGTTCCGCTCACATACTTAGTTTACAGTGCTGTCCGGTCTAATGAGGTTCCACACACATAATTAATTTACAGTGCTGTCCGGTCTAATGAGGTTCCGCACACATACCTAGTTTACAGTGCTGTCCGGTCTAATGCGGTTCCACACACATAATTAGTTTACAGTGCTGTCCGGTCTAACGAGGTTCCACACACATAATTAGTTTACAGTGTTGTCCGGTCTAATGAGGTTTCGCACACATACTTAGTTTACAGTGCTATCCGGTCTAATGAGGTTCCGCACACATACTTAGTTTACAGTGCTGTCCGGTCTAAAGAGGGTCCGCACACATACTTAATTTACAGTGCTGTCCGATCTAATGAGGTTCCGCACACATACTTAGTTTACAGTGCTGTCCGGTCTAGTGAGGTTTCGCTCACATACTTAGTTTACAGTGCTGCCCGATATAATGAGGTTCCGCGCATATACTTAGTTTACAGAGCATCCGTCTAATGAGGTTCCGCGCACTTACTTATTTCGAGATCCGGTCTAATGAGGTTCCGCCACACATCTTATTTACAGTTGTCCGACTCGAGAGTTTCCGCACATACCTAGTTTACAGAGCTGTCCGGTCTAATCTAATGAGTCCGCACACATACTTAGTTTACATGCTGCCGGTCTAGAGATGTCCGCACACATACCTAGTTTACAGCGCCGTTTAGAGGTTCCGCACACATACTTAGTTTACATGCTGTCCGGTCTAATGAGGTTTCCGCACACATAGTTCGTACAGTGCTCCGGTAATAATGAGGATTCCGCACACATATTAGTTTCCATCTGTCGGTCTAATGAGTTCCGCACATAATTAGTTTACAGTGCTGTCCTCATCATGAGGTTTTCGCACATATACTTAGCTTTACAGTGCTGTCCGGTCTAATGAGTTCCGCACACTATACCTAGTTTACAGCTGTCCGGTCTAATGAGGTCCGCACACAGAATTAGTTTAGTGCTGTCGGTCTAATGAGGTTTCCGCACACATACTTAGCTTACAGTGCTGTCCGGTCTAATGAGGATTCCGCACACATACCTTAGTTTACAGTGCTGTCCGGTCTATGAGGTTCCGCACACACCTATAGTTTACAGTGCTGTCCTCTCTAAGAGGTTCCGCACATATACTTAGCTTTACAGTGCTGACCGTCTAATGAGGTTCCGCACACATACCTAGTTTACAGTGCTGTCGTCCGGTCTAATGAGGTTCCCACACATAATTAGTTTACAGTGCTGTCCGGCTAATAGGTTCCGCACACATACTAGTTTACAATGCTGTCCAGTCTAATGGGTTCCACACACATAATACTTTACAGTGCTGTCCGTCTAATGAGTTCCTCACACAAACTTGGTTTTACAGTGCTGTCCGGTCTAATGAGGTTCCGCACACATACTTAGTTTACAGTGCTGTCCGGTCTAATGAGGTTCAGCACACAAACTCGTTTACAGTGCTGTCCGGTCTAATGAGTTCCGCACACATACTTAGTTTACAGTGCTAGTCCGGTCTAATGAGGTTCCGCACACATCTTAGTACTAGTGCTGTCAGGTCTAATGATTCCGCACTACTGTACAGTGCTGTCCGGTCTAATGAGGTTCCGCACACATACTTAGCTTTACAGTGCTGTCCGTCTAATGAGGTTCCGCACACATACTTAGTTTCAGGCTGTCCGGCTATTGATTCCGTACACATACTAGTTTACGTGCTGTCCGGTCTAATGAGGTTTCCACACATAATTGTACAAGTGCGTCCGGTCAATGAGGTTCCACACTTACCAGTTTACAGTGCTGTCTCTAATGAGGTTCACACATTAATTAATTTACAGTGCTGCCGGTCAATGTTTCCGCACACATACTAGTTTTTCAAGTGCTGCCAGGTCTAATGCGGTCCACACAAACTTAGTTTACAGTGCTGTCCGGTCTAATGAGGTTCCGCACACATACTTAGTTTACAGTGCTGTCCGTCTAATGAGGTTACCACACTAATTAGTCAGCGTCCGTCTAATGAGGTTTCGCACACATACTTAGTTTACAGTGCTGTCCGGTCTAATGAGGTTACCGCACACATACTTAGTTTACATGCTGTCCGGTACTAATGAGTGTCCGCACACATACTTAGTCTCATACTGTCCGGTCTAATGAGGTCCGCAACATCTTAATTTACAGTGCGGTCTATGAGTTCCGCACACATACATAGTACAGTACTGTACCCGTCTAAGGAGGTTACCGCCTACAAACTTGGTTTACAGGCTGTCCGGTCTGTAGGTTCCGCACACATACAGTTTTTACGTACTGTTGTCTAATAGGTTCCGCACACATTGTTTACAGTGCGTCCGGTCTTAAAGGGTCCACACACTAACTAGTTTCAGTGGCTGCCGGTCTAATGATTCGCACATACTATACAGTGCTGCCGGTCTAAAGAGATTCCGCACATACATTTACAGTGCTGCGTATAAAGGTCGCCGCACATACTAATTACAGAGCTGTCCGGTTCCTAATAGGTTCCGCACACATACTGTTTACAGTGCGTCCGGTCTAATGAGGTCCAACACACATAATAGATTTACAGTGCTGTCCGGTCTAATGAGGTTTCCGCACTTATACTTAGCTTTCATGCTGTCCGGCTAATGAGGTTCCGCACACATACCTAGTTTACAGTGCTGTCCGTCTAATGAGGTTCCGCACACATATTAAGTTTCAGTGCTGTCCGCCTCTATGAGGTTTCCGCACACATACTTAGCTTTACAGTGCTGTCCGGTCTAATGAGGTTCCGCACACATATTAGTTTACAGTGCTGTCCGGTCTAATGAGGTTCCGCACACATACCTAGTTTACAGTGCTGTCCGGTCTAGGTTCCGACACTACTTAGTTTCAGTGCTCCTGGCTAATGAGGTTACCACACACATAATTAGTTTACAGTGCGTCCGTTCTATGAGTTCCGCACACTATGAGCCATCGTTCACACACTAGGTTTACAGTGCTGTCCGGTCTAATGAGGTTTCCAGCACACATAACTTAGTATTTACAGTGCTGTCGGTCTAACTGAGTGTCTTAGGGCACACACTCGGGTTTACAGTGCTGTCCGGTCTAATGAGGTTCATACGATTACATCTGAGGTTCCGCAACAGTACAGTGCGTCCGGTAATGAGGTTCCGCACATACTAGTTTACAGCTGTCCGGTTCTATGCGATCGCACACATACTAGTTTACAGTGCTGTCCGGTCTAATGAGTTCCGCACACATACTTAGTTTTACAGTGCTGTCCGGTCTGATGAGGTTCCGTACACATACTAGGCTAATAGTACAGTGCTGTCCGGTCTAATGAGATTCGCAATATTCCACACATATGAGTTTACAGTCAGTCTGTCCGGTCTAATGAGGTTTCCGTACACATACTTAGGTTACAGTGCTGTCCGGTCTAATGAGGTTCACTCACATATCTTAGTTTACAGTGCTGTCGGTCTAATGAGGTTCCGCGTACACACCGTACTAGTTTACAGTGGCTGTTTCCTTTATGCGGTGTCGAGGGGGGGGGTGTGTTGTCTGATGATTGGTTTTTTTTTTTTATTACTTTTAACACACATACAATATGTTTACAGTGCTGTCCGGTCTAATGAGGTTCCGTACACATACCTTAGTTTAACAGTGCTGTCCGGTCGGTTAATGAGGTCACACACATAATTAAGTTTACAGTGCTGGTTCCGTCTATGCAATGGATTCCGCCACACATACTAGTTTACAGTGCTGACCGGTCTAATGAGGTTCCGCACACATATTAGTTTACAGTGCTGTTCCGGTACTAACTAGAGTGGTCGCACATTTACTTCGTAACTTAGTTTACAGAGCTGTCCGGTCTAATGAGGTTCCGCACACATACCTTAGTTTTACAGTGCTGTCCGGTCTAATGAGGATTTCCGCACCCATACTTAGTTTACAGTGCTGTCCGGTATAATGAGTTCCGCGCACACTCGTACTTAGTCACAGCTGTCCGGTCTAATGAGGTTCCGCACACATACTTAATTTACAGTGCTGTCCGGTCTAGTGAGGTTCCGCACACATACATAGTTTACAGTACTGTCCGGTCTAATGAGGTTCCGCACACAAACTTGGTTTACAGTGCTGTCCGGTCTAATGAGGTTCCACACACATACTTAGTTTACAGTGCTGTCCGGTCTAATGAGATTCCGCACACATACTTAGTTTACAGTGCTGTCCGGTCTAATGAGATTCCGCACACATACTTAGTTTACAGTGCTGTCCGGTATAATGAGGTTCCGCGCACATACTTAGTTTACAGAGCTGTCCGGTCTAATGAGGTTCCGCACACATACTTAGTTTACAGTGTTGTCCGGTCTAGAGAGGTTTCGCACACATACCTAGTTTACAGGGCTGTCCGGTCTAATCTAATGAGGTTCCGCACACATACTTAGTTTACAGTGCTGTCCGGTCTAGAGATGTTCCGCACACATACCTAGTTTACAGTGCTGTCCGGTCTAATGAGGTTCCGCACACATACTTAGTTTACAGTGCTGTCCGGTCTAATGAGGTTCCACACACATACTTAGTTTACAGTGCTGTCCGGTCTAGAGAGGTTCCGCACACATACCTAGTTTACAGTGCTGTCCGGTCTAGAGAGGTTCCGCACACATACCTAGTTTGCAGTGGTGTCCGATCTAGAGAGATTCAGCATACATACCGACTTTACAGTACTGCCCGGTCTAGAGACGTTTCGCACACATACCTAGTTTGCAGTTGTGTCCGGTCTAGAGATGTTCCTCACATATACCTAGTTTGCAGTGGTGTCCGGTCAAGAGAGGTCCAGCACACATAGACGGCCCGCCAAACCCAAGAAAAGGCCTCCAATAAAGTTGTGGCAAGTTGTGTTACAAATGGGTACCCATGCTGATCGACTTCTATGATATGTAAGCTGTATAATAGGGATGGGTACCCCCGCAGATTTGACCTTTAGGGGTCATTTTGGAGGTCATTTAAAGGTCATGTTGACCTAACATTTCTCATTGACATGGGTGTATAAATGCACGTATATAATTTATTGATATCCGTCTGCTGATGAACTATTTTGGTAGCTATATAAATAGGGATTCTGAAAATGCCGAAGCATTGAGAAAAAAACTGGTCTGAAATTCAAAATGGCCGCCAATTTGTCTAAGAAACAAGAAAATATCATGTTGTACGTCATATCTTTGTTGATATTTAAGCCATTTTAATAGCTATAATGATAAAAAGTATATTTTGCGATAGAGAAATTGTTTACAAACATTGTCACCATTTTTATCAAAGTTACAGTTCGTAAATCCAAGATGGCCGCCAAAACAGTATGGTGTATTCAATTCGTTCTCATTTAGAATATTGCAGACTTTGAAGAGAATTCCCGTTAGCATGTCCTTTTCATGAAATGTGTGACTAATATTATCCGTCATTTTGTATTATTGATTAAACTAACAGAAAATATTTTAAAATTGGGACAATTGGAGCTACATTTCCTGGAACCCCACATTCAAAATGGCCGCCAACTCAATTTTGAAAAGCATAAAATGAAATATCTCTGTAACCATGCGTATATTTTGGTCTAGGCCTTCAAGTTCAAGATCCGCCCTATTGGAAAACTGAGAAAAAAAACCACAAAGTTCCTGTTGTCAGATAAGATCAAAACATAAATTGTATGTGGTTTCCCCGCTAATTGTTGCATGGTATGTGGAAATTTAGAATTGAGTTGGTCATAATTTTAAAATCAAATATGGCCAACATCTACACTCTTGATAAACATATAATAATATATGTATGCGGAAATAGCTGACACACCATGTGTTACCACTAATTTCAGCATGGCAATCCTTATAAATGGTAACTTTCTAACGTTTAGCACCGTATGTTAATATATGCTCTCTCCACCCTCCCGAATCATAAACCTTTGATATATCTTGTAACGTGTCTAATGATTGAGTGTTGTATATAACGGCCTATCAACAGCTAAGGTCGTTTTAAGCCGGATCAACGGGGTCCATCCCGTATTTAACCTATATGTATATATATTGTTGGTAAATACCAAAATCAGAACTAACTATTTCCATCAAGAAAATGTATACTCAGCCGTAAAATTAGAATGACCGGACCTGATGTCAGGTCCATACCACACCATAGTCACTTAGTTCCATCTCAGAAAGTAATATTATCACTAATTGTATTGCCTGTTAATGAGATATGACAGGATTTCACCCTCACGTAACAGAAAGTCGAAAATCTAAATGAGGTTTAAACCATGTCGGGATTCCGGTGAAGAGAAAAACTGATCGTTACACTATCCTTCGCGTGCGTGCAACCAAACACACACCGAACGTATATAATAAACAATATACAACCCTTATCCTTCGCGTGCGTGCCAAACACACACCGAACGTATATAATAAACAATATAATTAGATAGTGCGTTTATATCGCGACTATTATTCCATTGGAAGAAAGCAAAGCATGTAGGCCTTGGACATGCTGATAATCAAGTCACTCAACATGACCAGTTGATAGAACGTTTTCATTTCAAAATGGTGTCATGGAAGAAACAGTAGGACACTACTTTCCAGTGTATACTAATTGTAAGATGACAGCACAAATCACTTGCATAATTGGCACACACGGATATTCAAGGGCCAGCATCTCTGACCCTTAATATAGATCTGGATATATAATATGGATTATGAACGAGACGAAGGCGACCACATATATAGTATTCCAAGAGGGACAAACAATCACCGACATTTCTGACGATTTATTTTGGCTCAAGTTAGAAATAAGCTTTGTTGAAATCGTAGAATGGAATAACGCAAATAATGATTTATTATATACCTACCCATGAAATACACAGTTATACGATGTAGATAAAAGTCATATGTTCTCATCGATGAAATAAACAACTTCCGGTGAAAATACGACTACTTCCGCTATCTATATTCAAAACAAGCATCTGAAAGAAAACAGCGCAAATAGGCTGCAAATACACATTCATTACCGTATACAGTCTAAAAAAACTGCTAATTTCCATGGAGCAGTATATAATAAATAGAATATTCATAATTTTGCAACGAATATGACATATATGTTCATCGAGTGGTGTGAAATGTCCATATTTCACGAGTGCCGTTAGGCACGAGTGAAATATGGACATTTCACACCACTCGGTGAACATATAATATGTCATATTCGTTGCAAAAATATGAATATCCTCTATATAATTCTGTATCAAAATCAGCAATGAAGAAACATATGCGGTCTCTTATATTTTAGTGTTGACTAATTAATCATCAGAATTGATCTTCTTCAATAAGACTGCTTCAGATTCTTCAGATATCTACAGATAGCAATACCACTATGACAACTGTTTTTATCGTTTTAATTGTTAGTTTTATATACGATTGCGTTTTGTTTTTGGCGGGACTGTTCACCGCTTTACCCATCGTTCATCGTTCGCTATGTATCATTTGTTGTGTTTTTGTTTTGCAGTCTCTATTGGCATTATGAAGGTACATGTAGCTCTTTATGTTCCGCAAATAAACCAAATGTACTTGTAGTTGTAGTTGACCAGCCACTTTAAAATACAACAAATTAACTATTGCAAACAAATTCCCTGATATATAGAATTGTGTATGTGTTACTTGGAGATATATACATATTGTTTCACCTCCTAGAAGTGAACGTCATACATGTATACCTTTAAAATGCAGGAATGGTATGTGTTTGGGTATAGTGTGGTTTCTTGGACAGAATAGCACAGGATTATGATGAATGATGAATGCCACATCATAATATTCAACGTCGCATCGGGACATAAATGTATGTCGCTCTCATCAAACTATGGTGATTCAGTTGTGGGGATTATTTGAAATAATATAGTGTTAGGATCCTTTTAGCAGTGTGCATTACTATTAAAAGTGTTTAGAGATAACTTGCAAAAATTACTCACAATCAGCACGTAACATTGACGGTGATGCTGTTAATCGATATGTTTCAATGAGTCGTTATCTTCAATATCACAATGCAGTAATTTGCAAGTAATCCAGCATGATCTTTGTTTTGATATTGAAAACATAATTATGTTCTTCGTTGGGTGTAAGATATAATTGGTAGAGTATCTGCTAAATGAACATGACTTCATTTTAATAATAAATTAATGTTTGTTGGACAGTAGTTATTGTAGTGAATGAAAATTAACCGACATGCGAACAGTATAAGCCATGACGAGAGTACATTGTTGAGCAAATTCACATGTGTAGAGTTGCGGCCTACGTGCAATTAGAATTAAATGGTGTGCCCGTATTCCCGTATTCCAAAATTATATTTGTCCAATCCAGAGAGAGGAGTGTGGTAACCGTGTTTGTTTCTATACATATGTCATATTGGCTATGTGGTTATCTAATTCTGCCCCGATAATTCTGATGTAGAACACATTGGTAGGTGAATAACTGAATTGGTGTTAGCAAATGATTCAACGATATTTTCACAATTCTAGTCTGACAACCATATGTAAGATATATGCAAATTTCTCGAACGATAGCTGTGAAAATGACTCACTATGTTTGTTTCATTGAAAATCAAATGTAGCCTGGGGTACTACCTCATGGGCAGATTTACTGATGAAAAACACTGACACATATTGTCTCATAGTAGTACACACAACTTGAATAAAACGTATTTCACTTTACATGTACATGTACATCCCAGGAAATATCACAATGAAACATTTAACCATTTGAACACTTTGAACATTTTTTATTTTAAATTAGTAAACGGCATGTCATTGTATACTAGTTAATGACACATCATACCATACATAAATTGTAGCGAGATGACATTTCACATCGTATTGCATATTTTGCAGTTTGACGGCAATCTTGAATATTTATTTCTACATTACCTGGCTGATTTACTAAATATATAGTATCGCCAATTTATAACAGGTCACGCTGTTTTTACTTGTATGAGTTATGTATGCCTTCAAATAGCGAAATGCAGAAAAACTTTTTGTCTCGATTTGACCTATGAATGACCTTGGAACTGCCCCAAGCAATCCAGCTTGAGTGTAGACCCATATCTAAACGTACGGTTGTGAAAGGTATAACCCACGTTGAGCACTCATTTGTAAAAAATGTTGAAATGATAATCCTCGAGTCTTCAGTGGAATCTTGACAATTTACAAGTTATTCATTTGAAAAGTTCACATATGTAATTAGTGGCGGCCATCTTATAATTTAAGTTATCAAATGACCTAATATGCTATTTTATGAAATGTTACACCATGATACAAATTTATTTTGTGAAGACATTCAGTAACAAACACATGCACAGAGCTAGTTTATGTTTATGTAGTGTCACTATTTTGGCGGCCATTTTGATTTTTTATTCTTTATTTTTAATTTGTTATTACTAACAATAATAGTGCTACCAGCATTTAACTTGTTCCCATCTTCAACATTGATTTTATGAGTGATGATTATGGCGAACATTAAGACTTATGATTATTCTTGACTTGACCCATAAATGACCTAGAAATGACCTTCAAAGGTCAAATTTGAGGGGGTACTCACCCCTAGCCGATAGCTTACCCATCATAGATATAAACTAGCATGGGTACCAATTTGTAACAAAAAATGCCATTAAAAGTTTTGTTTCATGCCTGTCTATTGTACCTAGTTTACAGTGTAGAGTGTCCCGTCTAGAGAGGTTCTGCACACATACCTAGTTTACAGTGGTGTCCGGTTTAGAGATGTTCCGCACACATACCTAGCTTGCAGTGATGTCCAGTTTAGAGAAGTTCCGCTCACATACCTAGTTTACAGTGGTGTACGGTCTAGAGAGGTTCCGCACACATACCTAGTTTACAGTGATGTCCGGTTTAGAGATGTTTCGCACACATACCTAGCTTGCAGTGCTGTCCAGTTTAGAGAGGTTCCGCACACATACCTAGTTTACAGTGGTGTACGGTCTAGAGAGGTTCCGCACACATACCTAGTTTACAGTGCTGTCCGGTTTAGAGATGTTCCACACACATACTTAGCTTGCAGTGGTGTCCAGTTTAGAGAGGTTCCGCACACATACCTAGTTTACAGTGGTGTACGGTTTAGAGAGGTTCCGCACACATACCTAGTTTACAGTGGTGTCCGGTCTAGAGGTTTCGCACACATACCTAGTTTACTGTGTTGTACAGTCTAGAGAGGTTCCGCACACATACCTAGTTTACAGTGGTGTACGGTCCAGAGAGGTTCCCCACGCATACCTAGCTTACAATGGTGCCCGGTTTATAGAGGTTCCGCACACATACCTAGCGTGCAGTGGTGTCAGCTCTTGAGAGGTTTCGCACACATACCTAATTTAAAGTGATGTCTGGTTTAGTGGGGTTCCTACATACACCTAGTTTACAGTGGTGTCCGGTGTAGAGAGGTTACGCACATATACATTGTCCGGTCTAAAGAGTTTACGCACGTACTTAGTTTACATTATTGCCAGAGGCATATAGTACGGGGCGCCATGCAGGACAGGTTAATTATGTGTACAAAATTGAGTTTTGTAACACTAAAAATCACAAAATTCAATTCTGTGTCACAAAATTCAATTCTGTCAATTCTGTGTCACAAAATTCAATTCTGTGTCACAAAATTGAATTCTGTGTCACAAAATTCAATTTTGTGAAGACAGAATTCATTTTTGTCCACAAAAATAGTTGCGTATGTCATCTCTACGTTGATTGGTTGAGATCGGTCTTAGTCCATTTTACTAGATGGTGGAGTACACTTGCAGGTTTAAATATTTCAATGCGAAAATATAACCCAATATATCAATATTATACTTCTTTATGGACAGTTATTTTGGTTATATTATGATTACAAATGAGTGGTCACACCATATAAGCATATATACTTTGAAGGAGAAATAAGAAAAATATTCAGAATTTTCCCTCAATTATGTAAACAGGGTCAAACATAAAGTAGCCGGGATATAGCTAGACCTGAGAGCATGCCCATATATAGAGAATACCAGGCTAGTGTATTTTGATATCAAGTTTATCAGGCAAGGCTAGGAAACGCGTAGGAATTCCGAGGCTTGCCGAGGAATTCCTACCGTTTCCGAGCCGAGCCTGATAAACTTGATATTAAAATACACTAGCCTGGTATTTTATTTATCAGGTAACGTTTTATGCTCGAAAATGACATTAGATGACGTCGTATTCTAACAGTAGATCTAACCTTGTGAAACAAATGGTATTGGATCTGTGTCTACTAGTTGCGAAGTTACGTGTTCGCAACTATGTGTCTACATGCATTATTTACAGTATACACCATCTTAGTACATGTATCCATGGTATCTACACAAATACTACAAATGGTTTCCTCAAATGGCCCAATACACACATTCTGTTTATAAACACAGACAGCAGTCAGAACACAGGCCACAGCGCGTGTATTATTGATTTAACTGGGGCAAATGTACCTTGCGATACACACTAAATGACGTCAGTACTCGCGGGAGATCTACATGTACATGAATTATGTGTACAATTATAACGCAAATGAGTTGAAATACGAATGGGTTTGTCAACGTTTGACTGTTTGGAGATAGTTGAAGCAAAATGGCAGAATGAGAAATGAATCATCGGCAGAATGAGAAATAAATCATCGACATTGAATGTGTAGATCGGCGACCGTGACCCATTTCTCCAGTGCAGTTTCTGACCAATGGTAGTCCTTACTTACATGCGTGTGCAGAAGTTGACAGAATTGAATTTTTTTTGTGACACAGAATTGAATTTTGTGGACAGAATTGAATTCTGTGGCACAGAATTGAATTTTGTGACACAGAATTGAATTCTGTGACACAAAAGTGAATTTTGTGACACAGAATTGAATTTTGTGGCACAAAAATGAATTTTGTTGACAAAATTGAGCCATGTCCCACTTGGCGCCCCGTATATAGCTGCCCACTGCTGCTTACTGCTAGCAGTGAAACTCACCTCACTGCTCACTACCGCTTACTGCCAGCAGCTACTTACTGCTCACTGCTAACTTCCTACTGATATTGTATCATGCTTAAACATAGAATAGCAGAAAGAAACCAACCACAACATTGTTACCAATCCAGTTTCATTCACCAGTTTCTTGATTTTGTATACGCCCATTTAAAAAAAAACGGGACTTAGTATGTATTCACCTTGTACGGACGGGCGGCGGGCACAGCTTATCCACTCAAAATAACTAGAGCTCTACTTGACGGATCGCAACCTGTTTAATACGGCAAGTGGAAGAAGCCTATTGATTGTCAAACATTTCCGATAACCTATCTCCCCTTGGCGGCCATTCTTTATGTTCACACTCTGTATCCTTGTCCACGCAATAACTGAAGTTTTACTTGATGGATCGTAACCAAATTTGATACTCATGTTTATTATGGGAAAACGAGGAACCCTATTCATTTTCAAATTTATCAGATGACTTATCTCCCCTTGATGGCCATGTTTAATTTTCGCACACTCTGTATCCATGTCCGCCCAATAACTAGAGTTCTACTTGACGGATAATAACCAAGTTTGGCACACATGTTCATCATGGCAAGATGAAGAATCGTATTGGTTTTCAGCGAGTTTCCCCTTTATTATTCATTTGAAATGCCAGTTTTAAACACACTGGACGTATTGTATATTCACGTTGTAAGGGTGGGCAGCAGACAGCGGGTGGCGATGGGCGGCACTCATGGGCATCGCCATTACGAAAAAACAAAACAATAGAAAACGTTTAACGTAAATAATCACTATTTGCAATATCCACCCTGTGTAGTGGAACATAGTCATAGACGATATCGATAATCACTCATAATCGCCCATCCACTACAGACCACCCTGGAGCGTGGAGTCCGTCACGGCGCCATCGTGGATCCACGATAGCCAGCATGGAAGCTCCACTACAGCAGTCCATAACGGACCAGCGTGGAAAGGAGTAAATAACCGGGACGGCGTGGTGGACTTTTGCAAAAACACAATGAGATTACTGTACCGTGCTCGTACAGTGTAGCCAGAAAAAAACATCTTATGACTTTGTATAACGCCGGGCTGGTTGAACTACTAAACTTACCATCTGCTGTCTGCGCATGTGTGGGTGCCAGCAACATCCATACATGATTGGTGAGTAGAACTAGTCGCAAGATGGCCCATCTGTATTCCATTTCGGTAAATGGTGCAACACAATTATATAACACAACTCGTCATGTCATTTATTCGAAAACAGAGTCATCCTCTCTACCCATCGTTTAATATAGACAGTCGAACACAATCTCGTCATCAAATCAGCAAGTCACGTATATCCGACGGCTTTTTGGTATCCTGTATCCTGGTGTAAATAGTTCAGGTGTAGCGGTTGCGAATTAAGTGTCATGTCACGTGCCTAATCAACATATTATTTCTTTTTGAATACGTGCATTTGAACATACATTTAAATTCATTCTTCCGGCAAAACATCATCCGATATTGAAGAATCAGTAGTCAGTGTTATCCGGGATTTTTGCTAGCATGACTAGGTATCCAAGTACATTTACGTCCATTTTATCGTCAAAACATTCAGGGATCAGCACAACACGACCTCATAAAAATGTGAATGAAAATGTTGTTGTTTGCTTGGGTTTCATATTTTCAATATCTATCAACACAACCCGTCTCCAAATGGAGCCGACTGTTATTCGCTGCAAAGCGGTGTTTCAGAAACAACAGAAAAACTGAAATTTAAACAAACAGCAGACGACATTATTTATTACAAGCCTTATTCAAAATATTAACACGGTGTCCTCGTATTATATCGTCGGTTTTTATAGTGCTATACATGAGAAAACCGTAAACTGTCTGTATGTGTGTATTGCGGTGCCGCTCCAGCAAACATATAGAAATGTTATACCGTATGTCATTGTGCATTATCGAATGTGCATTGAAGGATTAACACACTAACAAATTGGTTCGTGTACATTTAGTCAGGCTTATGGGAATTGTTTCATTCGCCTTCCATACCCGGAAAAATGTGGCTGTGACTGGAGAAATGATGATTATGGCTTTTGCAACCAATGTAGACCCGGACCAGCCAGTGTATCCGCAGTCCCACCATGGTCTGTACTGTTTGCTATTTCATAGACATGTCTTGCTGCTAACAAGTAATGTAGATCTGTGTCCGGCTACATGGGTGTTCTTTTTATCAGGAGCTACACTGGTCACAAAACCCATAAGCCCCATTTCTCCAAGTCCAACAGCGCTCGTCTGCACATACGTCACCAATTTGTGTGTTTCCAATAGTAGGACAAATACATGCATCAGTAAACTTTCATAATGGTCAGTGTAAGTCCAGAACAATTCAAACTACATTTAATGCAGCCCAACGTGTGTAATACTGAATGTTTGTCCTACTCTGCCAGATTTACGTGTTCTATTTATAGCAGATTCCTTGCTAGGTAGATGAGCGCTATTAGGGGGGGGGGTTTCATTTCTGGCTGATGGCCTGTACATTTTGTGTTTGAATTTAGATACATGTATGCTCGCTCACACTGTACGAATACAGGACGGGTGTGTCATTGATGGAATGGCTAACAGTGCAGATCCTGATCAGACTGTGCGGATGCCTAGGCTGATCTGGGTGTACACTGGTTGCAATACCTATAAGCCCCATTTCTCCAGTCACAGCCAGATATCAGGTTTGCGAATGTCTAGCCACTGGGTATAGAAGGTGATGAAACTAATACATAGTGCAGAGATACCCCAGCCTCGGATATCCGTACAGTAATCGGAACTAATACATAGTGCAGAGATTCCTCAGCCTCGGGTATCCGTACAGTAATCGGAACTAATACATAGTGCAGAGATTCCTCAGTCTCGGGTATCCATACAGTAATCGGAACTAATACATAGTGCAGAGATACCTCAGTCTCGGGTATCCGTACAGTAATCGGAACTAATACATAGTGCATAGATTCCTCAGTCTCGGGTATCCGTACAGTAATCGGAACTAATACATAGTGCAGAGATACCTCAGTCTCGGGTATCCGTACAGTAATCGGAACTAATAAATAGTGCAGAGATACCTCAGTCTCGGGTATCCGTACAGTAATCGGAACTAATACATAGTGCAAGTGCAGAGATACCTCAGTCTCGGGTATCCGTACAGTAATCGGAACTAATACATAGTGCAGAGATACCTCAGTCTCGGGTATCCGTACAGTAATCGGAACTAATACATAGTGCAGAGATACCTCAGTCTCGGGTATCCGTACAGTAATCGGAACTAATACATAGTGCAGAGATACCTCAGTCTCGGGTATCCGTACAGTAATCGGAACTAATACATAGTGCAGAGATTCCTCAGTCTCGGGTATCCGTACAGTAATCGGAACTAATACATAGTGCAGAGATACCTCAGACCCTTCGGGTTATCCGTACAGTAATCGGAACTAATACATAGTGCAGAGATTCCTCAGTCTCCGGTATCCGTACAGTAATCAGAACTAATACATAGTGCAGAGATTCCTCAGTCTCCGGTATCCGTACAGTAATCGGAACTAAGAATATTACAGGTAGCTTACCACAACGGATATGTATAAACGAGAATTATCGAAAATAAACATGTACGTAATTATGTAAGTATTGCATTCCTCTGGAAAACTAAATACAAAAACAAAATCAGTTGTCTACAAAATATTACTTATTAATGTTTCAGTGATGTTCGACTAACGCGCGTCACTGTAAAATATGCCAATGAGGCAGTCCATTTTATAGTATGCAAGTCACTGAAATTAGTCGCCTGAATCCATAACGTTATCGAAATAATGTCAAATGTCTCGAAACCACGGTAAAATGTAAGTAGAGTCAATGAATATTAACCGTGACAGACAGTTATCGAGTCTACTCAGAAGATAGATTGTACTGTGCTAATGGAAAATGAACGGTTAGTGTGCAGATAAATCAATTTCCAAACCAATCGACATAAATTTACAGTATAACACCCCGGTGAGCATAGTACCTCACGGGCACCTGCTGTTGGGTGGGTTACACCTACATTTTTCTGTGAGATTGGTTGCACTCGGATCAAAAATATGCTCGGAAATCGGTAGAAAATACAGTTCATAGCACCCAGGTAAACAGTGTCTATGGCATGAGAAATCTACATTCTTTTCTATGCCGTACTACTATTAACTACACCGCGCATGAATATCGATTGGTTTAGTGTGGTTAAACCTTACACAGAACATTAACTGGGGTGAAGATCGAAAGGTACTTCAGCGTCTTCATATTGCACATGCTCGGTCTAAACTTGACTACGGATGGACTGTGTATGGATCAGCATGCATGTCCTCCCTGCAAATGTTCGATACAATACACCACCAGGGCCTTAGATTTGTCATACGTGCATTCCGTCCGTCGAACAGTCAAAGCGTGTACGCCGAAGCAGTTGAGCCTTCTCTTCATGACAGACGCAATAAGCTATATTTGCAACCAAAACTACATTCAAACCCAGCAAACCCTCAACATGATACTGTATTTAATCGTAACACTGATTCACAGTTTAAAAATAAACCTTATGTCCTGCCACCATTCGGCACTAGGCTGGACCCTCTGATTACTGATGCTGGTTTGGATCTGGATCACATTGCCCAATACTCTGTTCCACACACGCCACCATCATGACCATGACGCCACATGAACATCCCACGGTGATTTATTTTATCTTAGCCAGCACAATAATGTAACAACTGATCCATCTATCCTTAGATCTGTTTTTTTTTTCGAAATTAAAGAACGATACAGTACACACTTTCATGCAGATCCAGTGCAGACAGGTTGCATGTCATGTAAAAATATGCCCCACAGCATCCATGCGAATAGTAAAAGTATGAGAGACTGGCCTTATTGGATGGGATTCGGTTAAATTATATAGTAATTGATACTTTTTAACCTCTAGTTGACCTTTACTTGGTGAATTGTGCTTCGTGTGTCTCTTTTTATATATAAATATGCGTTTTCTACCGATTTCGTGGCATATTTTGGATCCGAGTGCATCCCATCTTAGGGAAAACGTAGGTTTTCTCAAAATAACTGCTAAACGGCCAAATATACGAGGACGGCGACATCGGCAGGTGTCGCTACTCAATTTGCCAGGGTATCTGCGCTTTATCGCATCAAAATCGCTTTGAACAGCAGTTGCTGAGATATTACAGAAAGTATGCTCCGGAGTGGAAGATTTGTCTTACCTGATTCAGTGCACCCCATCCAAATAGCAGGTGCCCGTGATGTACTATACCCAAATTGAACCTGCTATGTATGTGTGTATTCAAAACAAACCGGTCAAATAAGTGACTGGAATTGGCCATCTGGCGCGATTAGAGTTAATATGTTAACACGGTTAACATCCACCAACACACGGGTTGCACCTATCAATGCCTTCCACGATCGATCATGGGCGTTGTAGGAATGTTGGGTGTTATCCGCGATATTGGCTGTCCTTAACTATGTCAGCATTTTCATTTTAGTGAAGAAATGGTTAACCACAGACATGTATAGTGGTATTGGCAAACAGAATAGATCCGGATGAGCCGGCTCATGACGAGTCGTCTCCACAGGATCTGCACTTTTTGCAAGTAATTTAATATTTTTGAGAACAAAAACTCACCCTTTTCATAAATGGACTGGTCTGAAAATCAGTTTGTGACAATTGGATTGGTTGCAAAATTAATATATCAAAATCCATTCCAGTAACTTAGGGGTGAAAGGGTTGAAACAAACGCTGCCCACAACGCGACATTCATACAAATATTTAAATCCAACTGGAAGCGAAATTAAACTGTCCAGTATTGATCGAATGCGTCTAATTCCGCGAGTCGTGACCGCCAATCGCACGGGCGGTTAAGAGATCGATAGGTGCATTATTTAGATATTTATAAATCCATTAGTTTAGCTTTAGAACATCACTGGTACCGTACAATACGAAAATATGCCAGTCTAACTAACTCAATAGGTGTAACACACTCGCTCTATAATATCCGACAATTGAAGACGTTTACAGTTAGATTACAATGATTTTATTCGTGTCTGTGACTGGAGAAATGGAGCTTCGTCTGCGACCCATGTAGATCCAGGGTCTACACAGTTGAGTGTTCAGTCAGTGAAACATATGATGCTATAGAATGCTGCTAACAAACTGTGTATAACTTTATCAGGATACACGTGTGTGCTTGCAGGGTTGACTGGCCACAAATGTCATAAACCCAAGTGTATCAGTCACACCAACATAGTAAAGTAATACGCGTCAAGAGAGAACCGGTTTCCAAGTATCTACGTGCTTTCAATATAGTAAGGTATATTGATGGTCATTATCATTATTAATATTATTAGAAGTAGTAGTAGTAGTTAGTAGTAGTAGTATGAGTCGTCGGAAAACAAATTTGGGAATAAATTTTTTTTTTTTTGTAAAATATCGAAAATTAACTGAGGGCACAGGTGGAAGACTCGGACCTATGACACCAAGACAATGCCTATTAAAAAAATCCCATTACCCCACCCACTTGGTCTCGTACATTACCATCTTCTATTTATAGAAAGGTGGGTAAGAATATGGCTATTATAGAAAGAGCCCTCTCTTTTCCGATTCGCACAAACACAATCGGCGTGGATTATCGGTCATATTTGGCTGGAGTTGCTAATGTATATGGTCATGGTGCACGACTTTAGTTTGAGCTGGCGATCAGTTATTGGTCAAATATGACCGATAATCCACGCCGGATGGCCTCCGATTCTGTGTGAGATTCTTTCGTACACGCAAATTTCGCTTTGGATGGGGTATACAAAATGCGAATAACTGAATAAATGCTGGAAACAGCGATTCGAAGTGAATATATTCACACACCTAATACCTTTATCGATTGCCAGGGACAGAAGTCATACATTTAATCGATGTTTATTGTGTTTGTGCGAGCCGGAAAAGAGAGGACTCTTTCTAGAATAGCCATATTGATACTCACCTTTATAAATAGAATATGGTACTGTACGAGACTAAGTGGGTGGGGTAATGGGATTTTTTTAATAGGCATTTTTTTGTGTCGTAGGTCCGAGTCTTCCACCTGTGACTGAGGGCTGTAAACGCTAGATTTACTGCAATCGATAGTTATTAACTTATTTTTACTTACATTATCTCTTTCTTACATACGGCCATAAAAAGGTACTTTGGTTTTCAGATATCGCCGCGTTTGAATAATCCCTGCGCGTCGAGCATTTTATCGTCATGGAGAAATACTAGATGGCCACGGCCCACATGTCGCGCGCGACGAGGCTTTGATAGCATACCGAAACAAAATAACGAAAAACAAATGTTAACCAAAAACTTTAACCCGGACGCACGCGGGCGCGACAAAAAGTGTACTATAAATTCGCGACATGATCAATAAAAAACACTACCATACAAAAATATGTTACATCCAATCATGTCGGACGAAACAAATTAACTAGTGACTCTAATGGGAACTGTTTTTAAATATGGCACATGACATTTCACAACAACAATACTAGTTTTGTGTCAATCTTTCTTACTGGCACGTGTATAGCTACAATAATTCGCCTCCGATATGTATGGAGCGAGAGGTATGGAGCGGGGTAGCACTTTTGTGTACTTGAAATTTAGGTTAAAATCAAACAATAGTTGTTTCACAATAATATATTAACGGTCACATTACCAAATATCACTTAAATATATTCGTTAATCGTGATTACTCAGTCACCATGTTATACTTGAATTATTTATACACTGGTTGCAATCGTCAGCGAGGACGATCTGTGCAGAAGTCGGTTGTAATCCGCTGTCAAACAGACAGCCGAACCAGAATACGAAAAATGATGAATTAAATCTTAATTGATAGTTTGTTACAAATTGTCTTGTTTTGTTACAGAAGGTCTCCGACATTTCGTAGATTGATTCTTCGTGCGTGCGTGTGTGCGTGTGTGCGTGCGTGCGCAGCTGATTTAGTGGAGTTGTGCCGGATGCTCAACGGATGCTGTTTGTCTAGCTAACTGGCAGCCAATCGCCTCCTTTTGAGTTTTTTGTTATCTTTACTACAGGGACTCCGGAGCTACCGGGGGAACTGGAGGTTTCCTCCACCAGGAGTAATTGCTTTTTATGTCGAAATTGACCATCTGCATTACTCCAATATAAACAAAAATCAAACGATTTAATGGTTATTAGTCTATTTTCGGCCTAAATCTGACGGTGTGGTAGGTGAACTAAAATTAAATAAATACTAGTAAATAACAAATATATATATATAATTGGGCCGCGTCATGCGAAAACCGGGCTTAATGACAAAACAATCATTTTTCACTTTTGTGCATGTTCTGAATACCGCATCTTTTAAAAGTCATATACCACAAAAACTATCACTGTATCTCAATTATTTTTCATGTTACATGTATTTTTGTAACACGTGGTAGAATCGCAAACGACGTTTTAGCTCAATGACGTCGCAATTACGACGTTAACACTAACGGACGACTTCAACGTCAATAAGAACGTTTAAGCGTAATGGAGTAGTAAACGAATAGGCCTGCCATGTAGGTTGATTTTAAGTAGTGTATGTATAAGTTTATACTATTAGTGAATAATTGACAAACGACACGTAACCTTGGGCAAAGTCAACATTATCTTGTGTGTACTTTTTGCACAACTACGAACGCCAAAAATATATGAGCCGCGCCGTGCGAAACCCGCGTTTAATGACAACATTTTCAGTTTTTACTTTTTCGCGTATTCTGAATTGTACATCTTTTAAAAGCCATATTCCGCCAAAATTATCAATGTATCCCAATTATGTTTCATTTTAGAAGTAGTTTTATGACGCGTGGTAAAAAACTTATATGACGTTTTAGATCAATGACGTCGAAATTACGACGTTTTTATCAACGGCGTATACATGGGGTGTTGGTCCGGACAAGTCCTATATATTTGTCATCTTTGATCGCATGTCAACCAAATTTGGATATCTCGTAGCCTGGCCAAGTGTCTCCCATTAGGCCAAGACAAAGTATGAAAATAATGTTTATGGCTCGTGTTGCAGTTGCTAATGTAACGTTATGTTTTGGATTGCGGCCCAAGTAACGTAATTTCGTATGAATAAGTTTCAAATAAGGCAGAGTGAGGCGTTTCCCTGTTGTTTGCTGCTGTCTGAAATAATTTTGGGGAATAATAGCGACATCATTTAACATTTCGTATGCGACGACATATTTTGAAGTAGACAGTAGGCCGCTTATAACATTAACTTTGTGATAAAACACGATACCGGGAAGATTTGGTAGCGGGATACCTTATAATTGTCGCCGTGTGTCTTTCTTGAGGCACCGCCTGGTCTACATTAGTATGCAGTCAAGTGATAAACTGATGAGTTGATACTACACAAGCACTTTCGACTACAAAAGCAAGTTTATGACCATCACATTTCCAATTAATATGTTGATGCATTTATTTTAAATTCAATACAAACACCGGATATTTATGTCATTATACAGCTGCGTGTCTACCTCCATTTATAATAAAATGAGTGGCATTAAATGGCATATCATTCGCTAAGTACTGGATATAATTGTTCAAAAGTCTCAATTTACCAAGATAATAGATGGTAATATCGTTGGCATACACTAGGTTGTTCATATTTAAGATTATTTAGGAATCAAAGTGCAGTGTAAGCGAAGACTTCGCTGATATGTAGCCAGTTAAATTATGAGTTCACCATTTTGAATTCATAAGGACAACCGACGAAAAAGAGTAAAAATGTCAAAGAACGACAGTTATGCGACAATGTACAGCGCCTGAAGTATTTCTAAGTCATTGATGCTGCGAGGAACTCGTGCAAGTATCCTTGCTATAATATTTTGTCACGATACCATGGCCATAACGTTAAACATGTATTCACGTCCAATGACGTCACAAGTACGTGACGTCAAGTCATGACGTCATAATATGTGTACCGAGGTACAAAGTATCGCGTCTCATATTAGTGAAAGTTTCAGTAAGTTATCATGTTCCGTTTTCTGTTCACACTTAATGTTAACTAACACCAGTAAACGTAAATGGGAGGGCAAACTGTGAACTTTTACGGCAACGCTAGACAATTTGAAACGTCGTTTTTCCGACGTCGTTTACCGCTTTTCATGACGTTGTCATTAAGCCCGGTTTTCGTATGGCGCGGCCCATATATAAACCCAATTAGAAACACAAAATCAGCAATCAAGGTTATCATAATAGGCTAATATAGCATTCTGATGCAGCACACTAAGAGAGGATGAGAGTGGCACGTCAAATACCATACTGTGTTTAGAGATCTTTTTTTTTTTCTTAGTGAAAAAAGTGCCCCTTTTTTTCAACAAGCCCCTGCCCATTTTTCAGTCTGGAAACACTACATATTATGCCACGCAAATTTCTATGGCGAGTACGACCAAGAAAATAGTGACCAACTTATACTATGGCGTTTTGGTCTGTCTTGCTTTGTATCTAAAACTATACATATACTATTCTCTATAGTTTTCACAGTTTTGGACTCAGTTTATCAGTTAAATTCTGGAAAATACGTTCAAGACATTTCGTGCGTATGAATACAGCAGCTATTATCTTTAGTTCTCACAGTTAGGTAGCAGTGACCAGTTAGCCGCTAGTTTTCCTGCAATTTTTTTCTGGGAGTTTCAAACAGTAATTTATTCTAGAGAAAATATATTGATGGGAATGGGTTTGCACCATCACAGTACATTTGCCTCTGGTTGATGAATGAGAAAATATGCAACTTTCTGACTCTAATTCCGCAAGTGATCAGTTTTTGTGGAGATGACATATTTCAGTACTTTCAGTACTTTGATTTAATCAAGCATGCCTTTCGAGTCATGGGAAGTTCTCACATGATAGTTAATACCTTGTTTTCTTCTCATATTTTACTGTCCACAAGCTACTTCATTATGAAAATGCTAGTTTGACAGAAAAATATATATATAAACTGGGGTTCCTGGACCAAAAATACATTTTTGTATTCTCAGACCCTGTGGCTAGTAATTTTGTGTATATTTATGTACAAACGTACAAAACTATATAGTAGTTTTGTAAAAAATGTAAAACCATTTTACTGTTTTATGCTTCTCAGCCCCTGTGGCTAGGAATTTATCAAAACAAAGCTTGTACAAAACTATATAGTTGTTTTGTACGAAAACCATAATCTTCAGCAAAATATACAAGGGAGATAACTAATGTAAAACTAGTCATGTCAGAGTATGATTACAGCGTAATTCCAAAGGGAGATAATCACGTACACTTTCATTGGGGAATTACAGTGTAATCTTCAATGAAATATAAGAGTGTATTGTACTCACCATTTACCATTTCCAATATATATGTCAAATATGCTTGTTGTACAAGACTATATAGGTGTTTTGTACAAAAACATACTATGTAATATTCAATATTTCTTATCCTGTGGCTAGGAATTTTATATATATTTATATACGTTTGTACATCAAGCGCCTAATCCTTGAATTGACACACATTTCACTTTATGGATCAAAAGCTTGTGTTATCTCGTGGGGAGATAAAGAACACAGTGTTTGTAAACATCATGAACATATGATAAACCAAAAGTACAAAGTCATACCATCCTAATGGACATGTGATAACTTTAAAAAGTTGTTGTTCAGTTGGTTTTTTAAGGATCCCTGCGCTTATTTTTATTCTCTAAATTAAGCCACTTTTCGTTGAAACTTCTAATTGACGATTACAGCGTAATTCATGCACAGCCTGACTTTATCCAACCGCGCTAAAATGAAAATCAAAATTTACTGCACTTATTAATTGATGAATGCTTATTCCAGGGCAATGGTGCTCATTATAATCGTCTCTAAGAGACACCACTATATCAACTTGTAATATATTATTTCATATGTTTTTGGGCATGCTGGATTGAATGGAACACCTTACAAAAGCGTATCTTCAAGGATTTTCTTGATATATATATGTGGTGGCGCCAGCATTAAAATTAAGCCAATATATACGCAATGAACCCAATAACCGCCATACCGCCAACAATAAACACATTTTTTCTATCCTTTTGACTCTGTGAAGGTGTATACAAATCACTCAGTACTGGCTCTCCCCCAAACGACTGTAACCGTTGTGCACCTGTCACCGAAGCAGTAACAGCATTATATTCTCTAATAGCTTCGTCCACATCATCAAACGTCTTAGCAGCGTGATTTTGTTTCCTGATTTCATTATTAATCCAGTCTAATCTCTCTGTTCTTTTTTCTGCCCACTGTGCCTGTGCCTTTTGCAATTGCTCTACGGCATTATTATGCCTTTTGCGTTCATTATTTGCTGAATTATTCCCCAATGAACTGAATAAGAAATTACTCCCAGTAAACGCCAATGCATTCACCAAAGCGCCACCCACCATCATTGCTATTCCCGCCATTGTTTAACAAGCATATCTCTCGTAGCAATAGCAAGGCCAGTATCCAATCTTAACATAGCCATAGTATAACCATCAAGTTGCAGTTTTGGAACTGCCTGTTTCATAATTGTATTTGTTATCTGCGCATATCCGATTTCAAGCGCCATTATTACAGCAGCGTGATAAACAAGATTTCCCATTATCTTTCCATCTGTATTCATTGTCATCATTTTTATATTTTACATAGTATAAATTTAATTTAATTTAAATTATTACTCCATATAGTATGGATTAGAAACATTAACTGTAGTGTTCATATCATTAACTATAGACATCTTAGGTTGCCAAAACAATTTCCAGCCAAACACAACAACGGCAGTTGGAGCCATTCCAGCTATAAAATATGTTATATTTGATGTTTTATAGACTTTCACTATAATTGGTTCTTCAGGTGTTATGTCTACTTTTTTCTTATGTACCATATTTAATAGACTTTCTTGTTTGGCTTTGCTAGCAGCAGCACCCTTTTTGCCAGCTTCTACCCGTTTCGGATTCTTTGTTGTTACTTGTTTTATCTCCTCTTTTCGTTCTGGAATTTTTTCCTCAGGAATCTGTTGTGTGTTCTCCGTCTCCGTTGTTTTTATTTATGTCATTTATATTTTTAAATTGGCAATATTTATATGTTGTTATCATTGTAGTAATAGGTGCCAGAAATGCACCAAACCTAAAATATAACTCACAGCAAGTACTAGTCAATGCATGTTCCACAAATGGGTCATCTTCTAAATCAGCTACGAGTTTAGTATGATTTTCTTCCGGTATAGGTAGAACTTTAACAGCTAGTATAGCATACATATTCAAACTAGTATTAACAAGAGTTTTTGTCATCGAAGCACCTAGTCTAATTTCATATCTGTTATACAATTTTAATATTTGTTCATTTGGTAACTCTTCTAGTTGTAAAATAGTTATATTTTTACCCAAATATTGGATAGCTTTCCCGCCTGAAATAATCGCAGATAACCGTTGTTTTAAGTGGTCATTATTTACTTCACCTACATCATTATCTTTGTATACTTTATCATCACTCAGTTATTCTATAAGTTCCTCACATTCCATTTTTATTTTACACAGTATAAATTTCAATTTAAAATAAACCAAAACAAAACCAAATATAATAATCGATAATTGTATGAATATCAATATCTCAAACATTTCATATATTACTACTATTATTTAAGATAAATTTGCTTAGAACTACTCAACAATGCTAAGCAATACCTATTTACTAAGCAATTCTTAACATTATTATCTATGAATTGCTTAGTTAAATCAAGTTAACTCGAGGTAAATTCCAGTTAAATCAAGTTAAAATCCAGTAAAATAAGTAAAATATGAAATATTAAGTAATACTAAGTAATACTAAGCATTACTTAAGCAACTTATAACCAGTGGGTTGGTCAGTTCTAATAAGCAATCTAGAATGTTTTGTTTTCGATAACTCTTTTCTTATTTTGTTTCTTTCCTCCAGTGTTGGAATAACATAATTTTCTCTCAAACAGTCCTCAAAACTATCTCTGTCTTTCGTATAAAACATACACAGCCATTTCGTCTGTTCTCTTAAGTCTGTTAACACTGAATTATATCTCTGTGATATAACCCAAACGCTTTGCTCCACATGTCGTCCAGAGAAGGCGAGCTGTAACAGCATATCTGTTTTCTTTGTTAATTGCTTTGTAGCTGAGCAGTCATCAATGATATATAATGTTGGACTTCCAGCATATTTATTAAAAAATAATCTTAACATATATTGCAGCTTCTCTTCGCCATTACTACTAACCGGATTAACAATCTTTATTTTGTTGTCGATTGGGTGGCGTACATCACCTATCCAACTTCTGTTTGTATAAGCCTTGTTCCATGCTATAGTTGGGCAAAGTATAACTATATTCTCAAACACCCCAGCATACCCACCTTGTTGCTGTGAAAACTCAAGTAGGTCAAGGACAAATTCCGTTTTACCACATCCGGTTTGACCACAGATAATAGCACTATGTGCATACTTTGGCAAATCAATACAACGCTGACACAAATCTTCCATTTTCCATATTTAGTTGGGCGTCATGAATTATAAATAAATATATATGTATTGTACCTGCAGTTTCAGCTGCTTTAGACATCTGAATTGTAATACATTCACTCGCATTTTCTATTCTCCGTCCATTCCCATGTAAACTATTATCATCTGTTGTTGTTAATTCAAGCCAGAGTGCATATTGTTTTGTAAGATATTTACCAATTGTCACACTGGCCGCATGAAATTCTTTACTGGCAACGTTCACTATTGGGTCATTAATATCTCCGCCGGCAAAGTGTTTGCGTATTTCATCCCACATAGTATATGCTTTCATCCCTTGAATGTATAGTTGATTAGGTACACCCTCAAGTATTACTTCAACATTATTTATTTTTAGATTATAGAATGTTTCACTTTCTCTTGCAAAAGGTGCTGATTGCTCTTCAAATACCATTAAAATTCCCTTCATGGATTTAGCAGGTATATTCAAATTTATATTCCATATAGAATCGCTTTTATTTCTAGGTATCTTTCGGTGCCGAAGAATTCTATCATATAGTATTGACATTTGTCCCATATATTGATTGTTTACCATTGTCGCTAAATTAGGCTCTGTGACCATATCAATTTCTAAACTTATATTATTAATTTCATAATTAGCAGCTAAATCACCTGAGGCTATTATTACCCTTGAATAATCATTAAATGTAAGTTCATATTCGAGTCTATCACCCAAACCAGATTGATAATACGGCATATGTGCTTCAAGAAGTTCAAAATCTAATGGTATATAGAATCGATTACCAAATGTATCTGAGATAGCTTTATCTTCAGCGTTTGCAGAACTAGCATTTGCTGCCCCAGTTCTTAATTTTGTTACATTTGAACATGTACTAGTATACCTTGATAAACCATATTACCTCGCTCTGGATGTGTTTTCCATAGATCTCGATAGATGTAATACACATCTGAATCGTCAACTGACATAATTTCATTACCAGATATTCTAATAGTTGTTTTCTTGACTATCGCACGGCCAAGATTTTGGACCACTCTGCGATCGTCATCAGAGGATGTTAATGCAATTGTAAAAGCTAAGCGAACTGTTCCAGGTACGATTAAATCATTTGGCCCTAAATTTGGGAACCGCACTAAAAGCTGCTAGTTTTGATCAAGTGTAGATGGATTATTTGTTATTGTAATTGATTGTCTTATTCCTTTTACACCGAGAGGCTCTCTTAAATGTCTGTAGGGGTTAAGTTTTCTTCCGTATGTTGTCATTTTCTTTTTAATTTTATTTATGAAGTACATACTTTAAAATAATAAAAATAAATAATGGCAGAAGGAGGACCAGGTGATTTTATGCATTATGATAATGAGACGTATGACCCTGATATTGACCCCAGTACAACTATGGTAGACCCCCATGAAATAGACCCGCCACCTGTTGAAGTGAGCCAATCTCCGGTGGAGGTGTCGCCCAATTCAAAAAAGCATTTAAAATGTCAGATCAGGATTTTGCTTTAATGAGTCCAGAATTAAATATCAGAGATAGAACACTATACTGGAACGATTTACAACTAACTCGAAAAGGGAAATCAGGTGCATTCTTAAAACAGTTTACGGGTAAAGGAGCGGCAGAATTTAACAGGTTAATTGGCCGGGACAAGTACCCTGTAGAAGCTTCGAACCCACTACCCAGACGCCGTTGCTAGAATACAAACTATAGACAACGAATTTCCAGATGTCGAAAGGATAGAAATGTCAGAATTACCAAGTACAGTTGATGAAACAGAAACAAAAGTAAAAGAAATCATTGACACATTATCAAAAGAAACATCAACTACAGTTACGGACGATTTTGAAACTTTAAACAAAACACTGCAACAAGCGAAAGGATCACTAGTTAATAACCTTGCAAAGTTAGATGAACTGGATAAAAATAAAAAGGCTGCAGTGTTAAAGTTGCAGCTGCAACTACATTTAGTACAGACAGTCCAGAGGCACAGCGTATCGAAAGAGAAATTGCTGATATAGTATCTGAGTGTGAAGCACGTCTTGAAGCTATTTCAGCTGATAGAGAAACTTTAAGAAATCAAATAGCCAGAATAAAAGAGACCCTCGATAGAATATTACACAAAGATACAACATTAAAAGAGAGACTAAAAACACTTTTCAAAGAACAGGGTGTAACTATTGTTTCAGTTTTGACTGCTGTTGGATTTATAATCTCTACTTTAATTGTAAGTATTACTGGAGGTGCAAGTGGTGCTGCAGCTATCCCAAAATCATCAGGAAAAGGAGGGGCTAAAGAATGGATAAAGAAACAATTAAAACATCTAGGTTTATTACTGGGTATGCTAGCAGGGAAGGCAGTGTATTCATTATCAGGGATAATCGGCTCTATAGTAGCATGGACATTGACTGCAGCGGGGTCAGCTGTTGGGTGGTTAGCCAATAATGTATGGGTTTTGATAATTGCAGTTGCTGGACTTCTTTATATGGCTGCCAAGAATTATATTCTATATCGAAAGTAAAACAATAACAACCCCAACCCAACTACAATACTACCAGTGACTCCAATCCCGGAGGAACAATTTGATATTTCGTGGAATCGATGGTCCGGCTAATGAAAATTGGAACGAATGCGAACAGAAAATTCAAAGCTTTGTTGCCAACAAATTGGATCTGCCGTCTGGCGAAGCAGAACTTGGAATTGAGAGAGTTCACCGACTATGAATTAGTGGTAACCGTCCCAATGGCCCCATTATTGCCAAATTTACCAGCTTTAAGCATCGCGAAATGGTGCGAAAGGCCACATACCAGAAACTCGGTCCCCAGTCGCCACAAAACGTGTCTGAAGATTTCACCCCGCGTGTTCGCGAGACCAGGAAGCTCCTTGGTACGTTACTAGTTCGAGCACGCAAAAATGGTCGAACAGCATTTATGCGATTTGATAAACTGGTCATCGACAACGTTGTTTACAAACTTCATGCTCAAACTCAACAGCCAGTTCGTGTTGGCTCTAACACACCGCGACGACCCAGTACCGATCTCCGTACCAGCCAACCGTATCCGTGGAGTGGACAACCGCGTGCTTATGGAGATGTACGCAACACTACAGGTGACCCAGTTATGCGCGACAATAACTCTATATAGGATAGTGGCCGAGGCCAGACGATTGACATTTGGAATTCTAGTTCTAAGTATAGACACAGTACACGGAATATGAATACTATTAATACATCTGTAAACATTAGCATTCTGACATGGAACATAGAAGGGCTTAAGAAATATTTAAACAACTGCAGTATAGTTAATTATCTACAAGGGTTTGATATCATATCTTTAAATGAGACGTGGTCGGACTATAACTCTGAACTCCAGTTTTTTGGTGGCTATACTTGTTTTGATCATGTACGGTGTAACCCAGGTAATAGGCGTAACAGTGGTGGTATAGCTGTGTTTATTAAAGATTCATTAGTAGAGCAACTACAAATAACACGCATCTACGGACAATTTGATAATTGTGTATTTTTGCAATGCAATATGTCAGTATATGAAGGTACACAGGATATGATATTGTGTTTTGTATATGTGTCACCCGAGGGGTCACCCATATATCGTGGCAGCGATGAGAAAGATGGAATTAAGGTACTGGAGAACTATTTGTTGACGACCCGGTCTGATTACCCAGGATCTACACTGTTTATTGCTGGAGATCTAAACTCTAGATGCAAGGATTTTATTGACTACATACCTGACGACTCACTCGATTCAATTTTTGGTGACGTTCCATATGATGGTGACTCATTCAACATGCCCAGAAATACCAAAGATATTCACAGGTACAACTCATTTGGAGTGTCATTAGTGGAGCTATGCTGTTTGTTTGATGTGCATATTATAAATGGTCGGGTTACAGGTGACACACATGGTGAATATACTTGTACTGCCAATGAAGGGGCTAGCGTAGTAGACTATAATATTGCATCTTCTGATCTATTCAGTCATGTTACTAGTTTTTCTGTTCAGGAACGTGACGAGTCGGTTCACTTTCCACTGTTATGTATATTACAATTCAAAGTTAGAGCCTCCACTTTACCCGGCCATAGTGATATTGATGATGAATATTTGTCAGAT
This sequence comes from Conchocele bisecta, assembly GCA_029237695.1. Taxonomy (NCBI): domain Eukaryota; kingdom Metazoa; phylum Mollusca; class Bivalvia; order Lucinida; family Thyasiridae; genus Conchocele; species Conchocele bisecta. Next base: position 115,724,666 of record CM055268.1, on the reverse strand, counting down.
TCTGTATACACGCGGTATAAGTGGGCTGATAAAAATGCGAATACATTTACTACAAACTTTCAGTCGGAACTAGCAATACGACGCGATGATATACTTAGGAATGTTCGTGATAACTTGAGTTTAGCAGTTGATCTTTTAGCTAATGTATACCAAAAGGCAGCCGTGATTATGAAGCTACGTCCTAGAAGCAGTAGATATTCGCCCGCACAGTATGCAGAATGGTGGGATGGGGATTGCGAAACGTTGAAAACGCGTAAACTATCTCTATTACGTAGATTTCGTTTAACTAACAATCGGGATGACCTCGACATATATATTAACATCCGAAATCAATTTAAAGCTTTATGTAAAACAAAACGTGAGTTATATGAATCTAATCAGCGCAGGATACTTGTCAATGCAAGAAACAGTCCATCACAGTTTTGGCAGACAATCAAACGTAACACACGTACAACAGTAACGACACCTAATATCTCGCCACACGATTGGTATACATACTTTAAGGACCTTTTCTCACCAAACTACATACCAGAAACACCCGCACACACCGATGATGATATCGACCCGACACAAATTGATGCAACATGCCCCCTGAATGACCCATTTACTGTAGACTCAATGTCGGAAAAAGCCCAGGCCCAGATGGAATAGGCTCAGATTTTTAACACACGTGCAATGACATCGCTCCAATCCTCACTGACATTTACAACTCCATTTATGATGCTGGCGAATTCTCATCCAATTGGCGTCAGAGCCTCATATGCCCAATACACAAAAAAATGCCCACTAGACGACCCTAACAATTTCCGAGCGATCCCATTAATCAACATAATCAGTAAAATATTTACCTCTATTTTGACTACAAGACTCACAAAATGGTCACAAGATCATAACATCATCGATGAATCACAGGCTGGATTCCGTACAGGTTACTCAACAGTTGACAATAGTTTTACACTACATGCCATGGCACAGAAATATCTCACGAAACCAGCAGGGAGGTTCTACTGTTTATTTGTTGATTTTTCCAAAGCGTTCGATAGGATCAGACATGACAAACTTTGGAAAAGCCTACTTCTCAAAGGTGTACACGGTAGATTTCTCAATATTTTTCAATCAATGTATGGGAGACTATCTGCATGTGTCAGAACGCATAACGGAATTACGAGTTATTTCCCTTGCTCTATCGGTACGCGTCAAGGCTGTGTAAGCAGTCCATTATTATTTTCACTGTTTATTAATGACCTGGCAATACTTCTACGCAATCAATGTGGAACCGGAATATTCGTGACGAATGACATCCCAGATATATTATGTCTAATGTTCGCAGATGACATCGCTAACTGTGCGGAAACCGCTATCAAGCTGAAACAGCAAATTGATACTGTCGATTTATTTTGTCGGGAAACCGGTATGCAGGTGAATATCGCCAAAACCAAAATTATTGTCTTCCGAAATGGAGGTCCGCTGCGTGGCTACGAAAGTTGGTTTTATCAAGGGCAGCCGATAGAAGTTGTATCATTTTATAGATATATGGGCATACTTTTCACACCGAAGCTAATTTGGACCCGCGCTAAAACTACACTAGCATCGCAGGCCCGTAAAGCGATCATGTCGATCTATTCTTATCAACGGAAATTCGGCTTTTTTGACTCTGACGACATTTTCAAATTATTTGATATGATGGTCAAACCTATCCTCTGCTATGGGGGAGAAGTTTGGGGGTACGAGTACTGTCAACAAATTGAAACTGTGCACGCTAATTTCTGTAAGACATTTCTAGGTTTATCCCGTCACATCAATAACAGTATGGCACTGGGTGAATGCGGAAGAGTCCCACTTTGCTCAACTTACTATGTTCGCTGTATTAAATACTGGTGTAGACTAATACACATGGAATCCCACAGGTATCCCAGAAATGCATACATAATGCTGAGGCAGCACGATGATATGGGACGGACAAACTGGGCCAGCCATGTTAGACTGCTGCTACATCGTTATGGCTTTGGTTATGTATGGGTAGCGCAGGATATTGGCGATACCGACTCATTTATTTCAAAATTTCAGCAACGATTGGCTGACTGCCTTAAGTAAGATTGGAGTCGCGATATTGATTCCTCCGGAAGGTGTTATCAGTATCAAAACTTTAAAACCTTGCTTAATGTTGAACGCTATATCTCATGCGACTTGCCATATTACCTTAGGAAAGCAATGTCGAATTTTAGATGTTCCAACATAACCTTTGTATTGAAGTCGGAAGACATTTGGGTATTGAACGACATTTACGATTTTGTCAATATTGTCTTTTGCACGAGGGTTTGGAAGTAGTGGAAGATGAAGTGCATGCCTTTTTTATTGTAAGCTATATGCTGACTTGCGTATTAAATATTTAGACCCAACCATATACTCAAGCAAGCCTGCGACAGAATACTATCGACTAATACGCAATACAGAATCCTACAGCTATTAAGAAAATTGCTACATTTGTCTACCATCTATTGAAACTAAGAAAATCGTTTACCTAAACATTGTCTATGTGACCCGTTGCCTGACGTAGAATGACATATACTATGCATTTATGGGAACTTCATCACAACTCGTCGGGCAATGGCTCACATCATATACATGCAGTAGCACTGTTATATCATTTGCATATACATGTTGTGTGTAATGGGCCGGTGGCCTACATCACTAAATAAACAATTGTAATTGTAATTGTAAAAAATAAACTAGTGCAGTTTTATAATTATCATGATTGTCTGTTTCTATTGTTTCAGCTATAGATACAGGCGATTATGCAAGGGTGTTAGGTTTAATAACTGTAGGAGGGGTGGCACTCAAAGGTTTAACATCTAAAGGTTTAACAATACCTTTTTCCGGTGTTTGTACAGGCGGTGGAACTGGTAGGCTATTTACATCACCATTAAACCCCACGGTTTGACTCCCAGTCGCAATTATTATTAAATTATTATAATTTTGAATACTTTCTATCTGTAAATCCATGTTGCTTGGTGCCATATACAAACCAATTCCATATACAAAGTCTACCTTTGATCTGGCATATTTTAGTACATTCCGATAGTTTGAAATTATTGTTGGCAAGTCTACAGCCCTATTAATTGCATCATTAACATTAGCTAAATATTGTTTTTGGGCATCAAAAGCAGTACCAGTACCCAAAATAGAAGTTCGTGTTTGTGATTGGGCACCCAACATTGACCACACATAAACTCTAATACTTTCATTTAACCGTTCCACCCCTGCTTGAGTGAACCCAACTGAGTTATCTAGAACAAAACTGGTCCAAGCATTCGTAATATCAACATTGTGTTCATAAGAATCGTTTACATTAAAAAATGGTGCAGTAACACCGCCATGACTCAACCTGTAGGATCCATTTGGTTGGAAATTCATAGAAAACCTACCAAGATTATGTTTCCCATGGTCTATTTTTTTGTCTGAAATCCTTGTTTGGATTAATACCAAATTCAGTGCATATTCTATGGTAGACCGAAAGATCAAAATTATTATCATACCAGCAATAACTGTGGTCATCTGGTAAAGGAACTTTCATTTGAGCTAAGATTCGAAGTGTTTGATACATAATATGGAACATGTATAAAGACTTAAAAAATGGGTCATCTAGTATTGACAAGTGCTGGTTATATGAAACACCACACCCACACGTGGCACACCATATTGCAAAGTTAAATTGATTCTGATACCACCGCATCGGATTATGCATCCAGTTATTATATGCGTTATTATTGTTATCAACATTACCAGTTATTCTGGGATTAAGATACCCTGCTAAGGCATTTGAATATGTAGCCTTGAAAGCTTTATATTTTGTAACATAAACATCAACATTGCTAAAAAACATTGGAACTGTTTTCAAAGCATATATATGGTTGTTATCGTAGTTTGCATTCTTATTAAATTTGAATGCCATTGTTTTTAATATAAAAATGTTTTTATATTAAAAACAATGTATATAACTTTAACTGACATTACAAAACCAATTCCATTACAAGAATATATTAATAATACAGATTCTAAGCGAGAAATTGGCTTGAAAAGTCTTACATACTGGGTTGGTTGGTACAATATTTTGCAGGATGAAATATACGAGTGGTCTACTGTTAGAGCTAAACCAACTGCAGTGACAATTCCCGCTGGATTATATTCATTTGATAGATTAAGTAATTTATTAAGTAATGCCGCTTTGTCACTTAGTGTAAATAATTCTAATGGGAAATGTACTTTTACAGTTGCAACCGGACACGAGGTTAATATTCCTGAAAATATACTTAAATTACTAGGTTTTGACATATATCAACACAAGTTGGATAGTGGTACTTATACAAGCGCCAATCCAGTTAATTTTGCTACCAAATCTGTTTATATTTATCTAAATCAAGTCAGTTCATCTCACAATCTATTAGATGGAAATATAAGTAACATTATTTGTACTGTACCCATCAGCAAAACTTCGTTTGGGGAATCGGATACAATATCATTTCAAAATCCGGAATATAGAAAATTACATAGACGAGTTGGGAATTGAAGTTAGAGACAATAATAATAATTTATTAAATAATCACGGACTGCCAATTTGCATTGTATTTGAAATAAGATAAACAATAAAGTAAAATGTCTATATATGGAGATACAAATTGTCAGGCAACGAAATCATATAGTGATGCAGGCGATGAGTTGATTAAAGAGAAAATGAGTGAGTTTGCTACTCTTGTAAGAGATAAAATGTATGTCCCAAACCTAAAAGAAACAATACATGACCTTAAGCATGTTAAGCAAGGTAAACCTATAATAACTGTATGGGCAGAAGAACCTTGGCCATTACGTGATAGCTCTTATGAATTTGCATTTGGAAATGGTGTCTCTGGTTCAGCACATGAAAACTGTGGTTATACTATGTTGTGTAGTGGGAGAGTTTTACGCCTGGGATTATGCAGTGTCACAAGAGATGGATTTGCAACCGATGAAGTAAAAATTGGGATTAGTATTAATGGCACCCCAAATGTGAATGCAACTTTAACAAAACATAAAGGACAGCGTTCGGCATATACAATATTTCAAGCTCCAATTGAACTTACCTCTGGAAGTGTATTAAATTTTGTTTCACTTACAACATATAGTAAAGCTTCCATTTCAATTTTAAATGTATTGATTGAATTAGATATTTAAATTAAAAAATTACAAACAAAATAAAATGAGTAATAAACTGTATCCACCGCTACCAGTTGAGGAGAATAGAACAGAACAGTATAGGCTTAGTGAATTAAGTGCTTTAAAACATAAGCTAGAAAATGAGGTTGAGGCAAGGAAAACGATACGAAATAAATATAAAAGAGCCATGAACATATTAAATGGTGTTCAGTCTGGATTAACTACTGTTAGTCTGGTAATGGGTGGGACGAGTGCCGGACTATTATTAACTGTTGTAGGAGTGCCCGTTTCATTGGGCCTTGGTATTGCGGGTAGTATATGTGATGCATTTGCATTTACAAGCAAATTTATTAATACTAAGCTACTGAAAAAGGCTGAAAAACATGATGAGATACGTATGCTTGCAATGGCAAAACTTAATTCTATTGCAAATAAAGTTTCTACTGCATTAGAAGATGGTAATGTAACTGATGAAGAATTTAAATTGATTATGGGAGAGATGGATAAATATGAACAAATGAAAGCAGATGTTAGAAAACCTATAAAGTTTGAGATTTCTGCTGAGGAAAAAAAAATACTACGAGAGCAAATCAAAACAGATATGTTAAAAAATATAAATGGACAGTAAATTTTGACTTTCATTTTAGTGCGGTGTGGTAAAAAAAATAGGGCTTAAAAGTTTTTGATATTTTTTTATCTTTTTCAATGGACAAAATCAAAAGCATGATACTTATTTTTCTTATTGTTTTTACTTGGCTTCAACCCTAATGATCTTACATAGTATGGCTACTACGAGAGCAAATCAAAACAGATATGTTAAAAAATATAAATGGACAGTAAATTTTGACTTTCATTTTAGTGCGGTGGGGTAAAAAAAATATGGTTTAAAAGTTTTTAATATTTTTTTATCTTTTTCAATGGACAAAATCAAAAGCATGATACTTATTTTTCTTATTGTTTTTACTTGGCTTCAACCCTAATGATCTTACACAGTATGGCAACTCCTTATTTTTAGATTTAGTTTGTTCAATTTTAGGTTTAAGATAAAGTGGTGCTCATATTTCAGTTTCATCATGTAATGTTAAAATCATAGCTTCACCATTACTAGTTTCCACACATTTGTAATCTGTAATAGTATAGATTTAATTCTGTTTTAAATCTGCCCATTTAATTGTGTTACATTCATTTTGTTCCTTGTGCCTTTATTCAAACTTGGCTAGTGTGATTTGTTGATTCATTTTTGTGTTTTATGTTATAGAAATGTATCTTAAAAGAAATTAAAAAAATGGAGAAAATTTATTACAGTCCTAGAGGATTTTGGAAAGGTTGAAAAGCTGTTAAGAGATTAGCAAAAGCAGCTAAAGTAAGTGATAAAGAAGCATTGAATTTCTTAAAGAAACAAGCGGTATGGCAGATTTATTTACCTACACCAAAGAAAATAGTGAGACCAAAGTTTGATGTTTCTAACAAGAATGAAGTTCATCAAGCTGATTTATTATTGCTACCACATGACACTGTAGGTCGAAAAACATATAAGTATGCATTGACTGTTGTTGATATTGCTAGTAGATATAAAGAGGCAGAACCACTGACTTCAAAGGACAGCAAGGAAGTTGCTAAAGCTTTTGGAAATATTTATAAAAGAAAACTAACATATCTAAAAATTATTACAAGTAGATCCAGGTAGAGAATTTATGGGTGCTGTTACACAGTTCATGGATAAACATAATGTAAATATAAGACGCGGTAGAAGAGAAATTCATAGAGACCAAGCCATTGTTGAAAGATTTAATAGGACACTAGCTGAAAGATTGTTTGGTTATCAGTATTCTAAGGAGTTGGACAATCCACATAGACGAAATAGGGAATGGGTTAAGGGACTACCAGCGGAAAAACCCTCTCCAATTGAAATTAAAACATTAAAAGACGACCCCATCTGTCCTACTGTAAACTTAAGATATGTATACCAACCTGGAGAACAAGAAGGCGAAGGCAGACATAGAGCTACTGACCCGATATGGAGTGTTGATATTCACAAGATTGATTATCATTTTATTACACAAGGTATAAGAGTGTACTATTTGAAGGCACCGGCACCAAAGAGAGGCTTTGTGAAGGAAGAGCTTCTTATTGTTCCGGCTGATACCCAAACGCGTATGTCATGATTCCATCGGGTGCAATGTATCGTTTTGTGTGGAGTGGTGAGAGTGTTGTTTTGTTCATTGTTAGTCCGTATATATTTAACACATTCATCTTTCAATTTGCCTATTACTTTTTTGTTTGTTTCGTCATAAAGTGGATGGTCTTTTGGATAATCAGAGAAGCCATATTCATCTTTCATCTTAGACATATCTTTGTATACATCTTTTGTTTTGATGTCACCTAATAAACTGTCGGTGTCTGTATACAACAAGGTGCAGTTTTCGCTATATTTCTTTTTCAGTTTGTTATAGTACCAGTCATACATCAGATGTTTTGATAAGTCTAAGACAGACATGCCAACATAGATTGGCTTGTTTAGCGTTAGTTTTGTTTTGTTTACATGTATAGCAGATATTTCATCTGAGAATTTGACACGTCTATTGAAATTAGGTTTAGCTATGATTTTTCTTAACCTTTCATTTTCACTACCATCTGTTCTTACTAGTTTGATGTCTGCTCTTTTGCGTAGGTTCTCCATAGTTTTTTCCGAATACAGCGTTGTTCATTAGTTTATAGAAATCTTTTTCAAATGTAGATTTTGCTTTTTTACGGAATTCGGTGTTTAGACGAATGTATGGTTCCATCCATGGTTTCTCATTGAATTATAATGCTCGATGTACTTTCTTGAGTTTCATGAGAACAAATGCATATCGATATCTGTTAGTAATTCTAAATTTAGTTGTGTTTATTTTAGTAATGCATCCCATGATAATCCTGGAGCAATATAATAATGTAATGGATCAAGTTTGTATGCATTTACACATGTTTTTCTAAATGTTTGGAAGACATCGGCAAGTAGAACAACATCGGTTTTGAGATATAAATCATGATAATCCCCAAGAGTTTTACAGTTGAAGTCTTTCCATACCTTTTGTGCGTGTTCATAGTCTTCGGGGCTGATACTTTCATCTGCAAGACTGCTGTAAAAATTATATATGGGTGGTAATTGCGTTTCATCGAATCTTTCTTGGTTGTTCATATATTCATAAGGATAAATTCCTTTACGCAAAAGTAGATTGGCTTGTTTACCAAAGACACTGTTTGTAATTTTGAAATCTGATTTGTCTGTTGCATCCACTAACTTTTCAAGTGAGGAAGCCATGAATTGAAAACTATCCAAGAATTTAAGTTGGCCAATGCTAAATGAGATGTACTTTTCGGCATTATTTGGAATACAGGTGATATTACAGTTTGCTTTGTGTATTTTTTGCATTATAAGATGACTATCATATCCTTTGAGATTGTGAAACACCACAGGGATTGTAGTTGTGCCTGGTTTTATTTTGAGTTTTAAGTTGCAGTTTTTGTGTGCGGCACCTCTGTATTCGCCTATAAAGTGGCAGTGATCTCTTACTTTTGTGTTATTTAGTTCATTTTCACATATCCAACAATGTGTGGCGTTTTCATAATATTTTGTGTTTTGGTCTGTCATTATTAGTGATTTGTGGTGAATAAAAGTATTATTAATGTCACTGACCTCACATTCCAAATGGTTTAGGAATATTTCAACAACATCTTCACCTCTGTATATTACTGGTTTTTCTGCTTTACCTCATATCTGACAACTTGGTAACCAAAGCCACACGCTTGTTATTTCTGATTTATCACCTGCTTTTTTACTTTCTGGTTTGATTATGCTTTCAACGTCGGCGTATATGGTATATGGGACGGGCATTTGGTTTTGGTGGTTCTTGAATTAGATGTGGCTTTTATCTTGTTGGGGCATTTCTATTCTTGTTGCAGTTTTGTTGCCTTCACAATCTTCTTTATGCTTGAGTAGTAAGTCTTCTTTTGTAAAACCGTAAAGGCAGCTTTTGATCTACGATTAGTCTGTTTAGGTTTTTAATACAACAATAATGATATTGCGTTTCTTTCTTTGGTTCTTCATGATAGTACGCATCTGGATCATAATGTTCATCTATTATTCCTTCTTCAACTTCATCAGTATCAACTTCTACATCTTGTGATATCAAAAGTAAATTAATTATATTCAATTCTGTTGGTCGATCTGATATGTAATATGTGAATATGCTTATTTTCTCTGTCTTTTTTGTTATTGTATACCCATACACATCAATAGCTAGGTTGTTTTGTGTTTCCACTTTTGATATTTTGGATATTGGCGTGGGAGTGTAAATATCTTCAGTTTGTAAGTAAAGTGAATAATCAGGATGATCAGACGCAGGATTAAGAGGAGAGTTTATTGCATGAAATAGACATTTGTCGTCTTTATTTTTCACATTGATTATTGCTTTTTTATTTGCCAACGCTTTAGGTAAAGGAATGTATGATGAGCCTTTGAGTGGTTCATATTTTGCAATGTTTAAGTACAGTTTAACGCAGTGTTCAATCTCTAAACCTGATGCTGTATTTGTAAATTTCTCAATCCAAGTTTGCAAATAAGATGTTTGTTTATTATAAAATTCATCTACATTATTTCCATCAAGAACAGCACTTTGTTCTCCGTGGATTTGCCCAATGACATATTTTCTTTCTCCACTGCTTTCATATTTGTAGAATTTTACAGAAATGCCGATTGAAAACTTTATACCATTATATTCTTTTATATCTTGATTGATTTGGTTTATTATAGGAGGCTTTTTATCATCAAACAGAATATTAGGGTCTTTATATTTATGTGCATCTATTTCATATGGCTTGAAATAATCACACAATGGCATGTCGACCAATTTTAATTCTGTTTTTTTTATCTTTGGGACCCTGCTTGGGTTCATTTATAACATTTTGTTTTGGTTCAACGTATGCCCGTTTTTGCCGCCTCCTTTTCTTTTTTCCTACGACGCCTTTCCCGCAGATTTTCTAATACAGATGGGTTGACTTCGACCATAGGCTCTACTTTGGTCTCGACCGTAGTCTCTGAAACCTTCAGAGCATCAACCATCTTTCGCAATTGCTCATCATTAACAACTCCATCACGGTGCAGCTTCAGAATATATTGTATATATGTAGCACTCATATTTTTAAGTTTGTACTTTTTATAATATTTTTATTTATTTAATAGAAATAATAAATTATATAAATACAAAATGGAAGAAATAAACATGTGCCAATACATAAATATCCATTCAGATAAGCCATGCACGATAAAATCAGTGAAAAACTCAATATACTGCGCAACCCATAAATTTAGAGTAAAACAGAATAGTCTATTGAAACCATGCTTATTATGTGGAAGGTGTACTTGTGCAATGGGACAAGTGTGTACTAAATGTGGTGCACATAGAATTTGGACATTAAATAGATATTATAAAATCGAACGAGATTACAGAATTGAAACAAGGCGATTAAGAAAAATAATATATATTTAGGGGCAAAGAAAAAAATGAAATTCATGTTCGTCCTATCTGTTTTCGTACAAAACAACTATATAATTTTGTACAGCAAGCATTGTTTTGATAAATTCCTAGCCACAGGGGCTGAGAAGCCTAAAACAGTAAAATGGTTTTACATTTTTATACAAACGTACAAAAACTATTGTACGTTTGTACATAAATATACACAAAATTACTAGCCACAGGGTCTGAGAATACAAAAATGTATTTTTGGTCCAGGAACCCCAGATTACATATATATGAAAATATTCCATTCTATATGTATTTTAAATAAATCCAGGTGACACAGGTTTCAGTTAAATTATTTAGAGGCAATCAATGTTGGAATGTAACCTGAGAATGAGTTTCCGATTTTGCCGGAAGTATCCGGGTGCGGGTCTCACTAAATGGCGTAATGGGTATAATGGGGAAAATGGGGATAATGGGGCGTAATGGTCATTATTATGGTGGATAGTGGTAGATTTAAAAGCAAATTAATGTACACCCAGTATATTAATGACACAATATATGCATAAGTAGTTCATATACGCCAGATATGACAACTTATATTGCTTTACGCGACGGCGTAATGGCTAATTCCACACCGGCGTAATGGGTCCGTAATTCCACACCGGCGTAATGAAGAAATGGCGTAATGGTGAATTAAGAACTGTTAATGTTAGTTAGGGGTGTATTAAAATGAACATTTTGTATTTCCAGCATGGTAATGACTAAAGATGTGCCCCTGGCTAAGAAAGCATGGAAAGGGACCTTACGACACTTGCAGCAATTGTAAATATAATTCATCTTGCATCCTCATACATGGTGGATAATGGTTGATTTAAAAACAAATTAATGTATATCCAGTATATTCATGACACAATATATACATAAGTAGTTCATATATGCCAGATATTTCATCACATATTGCTTTACGCGTCGGCGTAATGCTTAATTCTACACCGGCGTAATGGGTCCGTAATTCCACATTGGCGTAATAATGAAATGGCGTAATGGTGAATTAATTTATGGTGAACAACATAGGCCATTTTTCTCAGCAGACTCAACGTATACAGGATATACAGAAGGGCGCGTGCAACATTTTTAAGATCAGACCCTGATCAGACTGTGCCATAGGCTTATTGTATGACGGACGGCGAATACCCCGATCAGACTGCGCGATTGGTTTATTGTATGACAAACAGTGAAGACCCTGATCAGCTATTAGATCATTGTATGACAAACATTGAACACCCTGATCAGACTGTCATTGGCTTATTGTATGACGAACAGTGACTACCCTGATCAGACTGTGCCATAGGCTTATTGTATGACGGACAATGAAGACCCTGATCAGACTGTGTCATTGGCTTATTGTATATGAAACAGCGAATACCCCGATCAGACTGCGCTATTGGTTTATTGTATGACAAACATTGAAGACCCTCATCAGACTGAACTATTGGCTTATTGTATATGAAACAGTGAATACCATAATCAGGCTGCGTCATTTGTTTATTTTATGTCAAACAGTGAAGACCCTGATCCGAATGTGACTATATTGAGACAAGGGACAAATGTGACAAGCGTTGTCCCAGATTAGACTACGCATACGCACAGTCTGATCAGGGCTTAGACTGTTCGCAACAGAGTCGCTTGTACAACTGAATGATAAAAAACGCATTTTAATTGGCCATTAATGTAACGAGCTCGAAACTATGCTATAAAGTATAAAATATAATACATGTATGAGACACGCAATGTAGTTTTGTACCTTTGGACAGCTGCGATTTTTCAGGAAAAGTATGTAAAGTCGACAAAGATTTCCGGAATACAGGCCACACTCACTTACTCGAATTCGAAGGGAGATAAAAAAAAATACTTCGAGTTAACCGTAGTTTGACGTATCCGTAGTACGCAACCTGTCGGACAACAAACTATTTTATTGACAGTTAGAACCAAATGATTACTTGCTGATGTAGCCTTGAGTAGTAAATATGATTTATTTTAGCAATTAAATGTACATGGATATATGTTAAATGCTGTTTCTAAGACAAATCATATTTAAACACTTTCGGTTTGTTTACAAATACACATATGCATGTCTGTGTGTAATTAATAGATAACCCGGATGTGGCACACGTGACATGCGCATGTAGCGATATGTACATATTCAGTTCACCAATGAAATAAATAATGACAAGAACATAATATTTTATGAATTATTTTAATAAATTATACACGGAAACAACACAAAATAAGAAATACTGATTTGTAACACTATTATAAATGATTATTTCTGGCCAGACTTGATTGTACAAACTAATAATGTTTAGAACATAAAACTCGCCCATTCAATGTTTCGTCCCTATACTGTACATTCTGGAGATATATACATACGATCGAGTGTGACATATTTCACTCATTTCTAATCGCGCAACTTGTGTTCACTTTAATTAACGTTCGAGTAAAAGCATTTAATGCCAGTCCAATTAAAATAGTTGCCATTTATTGCTCACCACTTAATGATCACCGACGGTCATTTCGGGAGTCCTGTATAATCAGTGTCAACGCAAACACCTTTAACTACGGTCTGAATACCCAACTTTGATCACGTAAACTGCAGGTGACAAACTTCTACTTACCTCCGCAAATTGACATTTCGACTTAACGAGTGTGAAATACAGTAGATTTACGTTTTCGGGACCAAAATATACCTTCGAATAAACGGAAAATTTGAGTTATCTAAATTTGACTTAATCGAACTTAGTTATATAGAAAATAATAGGATTTTAAACGGGACCGTGCTAGTAATTCGACGTAACCGGTGATTTCGACGTAAGCGACTTTGAGTAAACGAGCGTAGCCTGTATATGCAATTCTGAATAATATTTTTCCGCATGTACTGTGATTTTTATTGTCAACTTTATCATTTACTGAACACATGGTATTTGTTTTGCATGAAAAATGTGAGTTGTCCGAATGTACAAAATGTCATGGCGTAAGATTAACTGTGTTACCAAATTGATTGAATTTATTTATCTTATATTTAACGGTGGGAATTGGCTCGATGACCTTCCATACCCGGACATATAAGTCCAAAAATGCCGAATTATGAGGTGTTTTATGTGAGTGCAGAGTGGACAGATGTGTATAAATGTGTGCCGAAATGGGACACTGCTTAGGTCCAATACGGTCCTGTAATTCCGCGCAGTGTCCTGGTGCACGGGAGGCGGGAAGAAGAGAGGCGGTAACTGGGTAGAACCTGGCACCAGTGATGCAGAGCAAAACGGGTCACAGGTAGAACCAATCCACCCCTGGCGGCACTTGACACACAAGTTGGTTCCATATAATCGGTAAAGACATGTGACACTCATTCACCGAGTTGCAACATCCCGGCAGCACCTCAGCAAGCCGGGGCCAGAAGCAGGCAGATGAGAGCAGCTAGCACAGTTGAGCACAAATGCCACCGTAACACCGCTACCACATCACAGCCTAAGATAATAAGAATACATGATGGCGATTACTGATGGCGATTACTGATGGTGCATACTTGTGGCAAACTCGAATCTGTTTGGAAATACTTTCTAACACCACGTTCTCTAACATAACTTTCTCTAACACCACCAAAGTAACTGCGGGTGGAAAGAAATCGGCTCCCAAGTGGCAAACTCGGTTGGTTTGAACCATTGGTCCCAACCATTCTTTCCTAACGGTTCTATATAAATTTCTCCATGTAAACCTGGAGCAATGCTTCAAATCAGAAGAACAATAGTAATAATAATAATAATAATATGATCTTTTCTCACCATCTCGGCAGAGAGAACAACAGGCGACTGACTTCATAAATATAGCTCGTGCTCAACAGAATACCACCCACACCGAGCCCACCCAGCCCCGACTTATCTTAGCGCATATCCAGGCTGCCACAATCCAGCGAATAAGAATAACACAATGGAAATACGAGTTAATTTCCAATAGTTAAGATGGCCGCCGCCGGTAACCTTGAGATAATTACCGGTCGAGAAAAACACGACCTCCTCAGTCCAAGGTCGCCGTTATGGTGATCTCTGAATTGATTGGATTATATTCTGTTTATTAAAGACGATATATTATTGGCTTACACTACATTAAGCAAATTAATCACTCGGGTCGTGGTATCCAAGTCATTAATTAGTGTGATGATTAAAACGATACTTTGTTATCAGTGATTAAAGACACTTTCAACCGTGACTCAGGCGGCCATGGGAAAGCCGTTACTACGGATTACTACATTTGATAAAATTGACAAAGATTCCGCAAAATGTTCACATCTGAATTTGTAAAAAGCTGTAGAACCTGAACCGTCAATATATCTTGGCCTACACAGTAATGTTCATTTACGTCGATTAATTAAACGTTCACACAATACGTATAACCCTAGGGTGGAGGGGGGTGGGGGGCAATTAATATCTGACTGACCACAACATCTATCAGATGAGAAAACAAACAACTACCAAATGGTGGTTCCGCCTATATATTACATAATAATGTACATGTCATCATGTATAGTTTGTTTTGGGTATACACTGCTTATTTGCCATATGAAAAATCTGAACTGAACACCATTTACTCAACAACACTACAATCCACTATTATCAAAACAAAAACATAAACCTTAATCGAACCATTAATTATCAGTAAACCTTGCAATAATTACAATGCATGTATTATATGTAATCCAGCATTATCTTCCGACTTCACAACATGACCATTAAGTATCTAAAAAGGTATTCATAATAAAAAAAAAACCATTATCCACCAGTAAAACGCAAATAATTATTATTGGCCCACAAATATACAGCATCATATATGCATACATTAAATATGTACAAAAAACCTCCACTAACGTCATCAAATATCCCCATTATCCACATTATATTATCATAATCCACAATTACGCCACCATTATCCACTATTACGCCACATTTTCCACCATTATACACACGTATACAACTTATATATTTAAAAAAAAATATCCTTTCCAATAGCCAGTTTATATGTTGCGACACATAGATCTACATAAAACTGGAAGATAATATAATTACAGTAGCGTAACCATTTGTCGGGATTACCCCCGCGTCGGGAATTTTCGTAAACCGCATTTGTCACTATTCACAGAAAATTACACGATATTTTTCCTTGACATTTTTTGCAGAAGACACTTATCTGTCAAATGGAGTAAAATGTTCCACATCGCCCTTGGTCATGTAAGGTTTTAATCAAATTTGTTAGAATACCTTCAAAATGTTGTATTTCAACTATTCCCACTTTTGTTCACTCATAAACATCATTCTTCAAAAAGATTTACAAAGCATGCTTCTGTCAGTCTGCGTCACTGGATTCTTTAGCCATTTTGAGAAGATAATGTCATGTAAACACAGACTGGTAGCTGTCAAATTACCAGAATAGAGCTTCTCATTATACTGGGGGGTGTTATATGAAAAACAATACAAAACTAACACAGAATTATATTTGATTACACAGATGTAGATATAAACTCTGTGTTTTTAATAGAATTTATTGTTCTGTAGATTATAAAAATGCTCAGAATAATAGTCTACAGTTTGTAGATTGTTATTATCTTGTTGTTGGTATAAATCCTGCCTGTAGTGTGCACCATAAAGAATATGGTAAAATAGCATGTACCACAAATGAAAATTAAACGTGATCTGAAAGCATCTTGCATTATGATTATTAGCCTTGTGATAATATTATTGCCATTTATGACTGGCAAAGGAAATGGTGGAAAATTGTTTACTGTACACTCCTCTGATAATTTAGATCACCATTTTTTACACTGATCGGATGGTGCGCCACAATACA
This sequence comes from Conchocele bisecta, assembly GCA_029237695.1. Classification (NCBI taxonomy): domain Eukaryota; kingdom Metazoa; phylum Mollusca; class Bivalvia; order Lucinida; family Thyasiridae; genus Conchocele; species Conchocele bisecta. Next base: position 115,708,077 of record CM055268.1, on the reverse strand, counting down.
GGACGAGTATAATACGACAACAAAAATCCAGACTCTAAGGTCACAGTCTATTTTCTACAAGCGCCTGGATGATACGTTAACAAAATGGACGACATGGAAACAAGCGCGATTTTTAGATAAATCTGGTTTCACATCACTTTTACGATAATTTTATTGTTTTAAAAAGTTTTGAATAATTGTTTTTATATGCGCATAGCTCTAGTAACTGGCCAACGAAGGCTTATTATCCAGAACCTAGGTATATCCACTGTATGTTGGCTCCCAGTATTAAAAAAAACAACATTATAACCTAAAAAGAAAATACTGTTTATATTAAACATTAAGTATGCCCAAAAAACAACCGTTCAATAACGCCACCAGCATCAATCATGGTATACAAATATCACCATTATCCATATTATATTATCATAATCCACCATTACGCCACCATTATTCACCATTACGCCCCATTTTCCCCATTATCAAAAAATCTATCATTACGCCATTTAGTGATACCGTCCGGGTGCCGTGAAAAATAAGCGCGGGAATATCAACAACAACAACACGAGTTGTTTTCTAACAATTTTTTTTGCATGTGGTCTTAACATCGATTAGCTCATTGATACACCAGACTCAGACTCAGGATGCAAGTGTCAAATCCAAACAATGTAAAGATTTACAATCTTAGTGCGGGTAAATCGCTACCAGAGGTAAAAATATGTAATATGTAGTACCTTACTAATACTTAACAGTTCTTTTACGGGTTATAGCGGAATTTTTAGGGTGTTTGGGTATAAAGCGGATAGGTATATAACTTTTTAACACCAATATTTTTTTATATTGTACATTTATAATAAATAAAATATTACCGTTAGGAACAAACATTGATTCCAATCCCCCACACCAATGGACATGTTTACTTTGATATAGCAGTTTCCTTGCCCTGTGCGTAAAGCTTCAAGGAAAACACAATGAGTAACCGGGACGTTGTTTACACCATGGTAAAGCGAAAGTAATGATGAAAGTACGTCGCTCCAGAGTAATTTTTAGATCACGGAAATTGTTTTAATAAACGGTTAAGGTTTGTTTAAAGGAAGAAACAAACTCAGTGAATTAATATGATGTATTAATTCATTGTCCTCCTATTTTAAACTGGAAAAGAACGCTTTGGTTCAAATAAAGCACAACCATGTCACTGATAACACAGACGTTCAATAATAACGCACGTGCTTGACCGGCTCAGTTAAAACGGATCATTCCTAATTTGCGTACTAAATCAGATTTTGCGGGGGATCGTCTCTAAAATCAATTATGACCTCAGGTGGAACAATATATCAAATGGGTTTGTTATACCACCGGGGGACGGCTGGCACACCAGTGTTCGGGTAAGTTCCGTCGATCCGTTCGATCCGATCTGTCTGTCCGTCCGTTTCCGTATGTCAGGTCAGTCCGTCACACCGTGTTTTGGTTATCCAAGGTCGTTAACAGTTTTCTCAAAAAACTTGGCCATCCATAGCAATCTTACATACGTTGCTTTTATTATTTATACATGTTATGTAGCTTCATTCTATCTTCATGAAAGAGGGGGGTGTTTCATTGTAGAGAGATCAACACCACAGGGATTGAAAATTCTAATTGACATTGACAACTACAATTTTAAAATTTGTGAATAATTTTAAATTTTAAAGGCATTCATTTTCTAAATAAAAATAATACTGGTCAGGCCCGTAGCCAGGATGAGGCAGACGAGGCAGCCGCCTTGTTTCAGATTTTTTTTGCCGTTTTTTTTTATGATTTTTACACTCGATCGTTTTGCGGTATGTTTGAATTTCTGTAAAAAGTTGAGGCAAGCTGTCGGCGCATGCTGGGGTGGTTTGACTTAGTGGGTTTTTTTTCACTCGACGCCAATATACATTGTTGCTGAAAAAATAACAATAGCACATGTTTGTGCCCACCTCCCCTAGCCATTTGTTTCTGGGGTGTTGACTTTTTCTTTTTTTTTTCACTTCCAACCCCGATGTTGCTGCAAAAAAGTAACAAAAGCACAGGTGTGCCAACCTCCCCTCGACATTTTTTTTCTGGGGTGACTGTTTTTTTGTTTACTTCCAACCCCAATGTTGCTGGAAAAAATAACAAAAGCTCATGTGTGCGCACCTCCTCTTGCCAATTTTTTTTCTGGGGTGTTGACTTTGTTTTTATTTCTCTTCCAGCCCGAATGTTGCTGGAAAAAATAACAAAAGCACAGGTGTTCCCACCTCCCTTCGCCAATTTTTTTTCTGGGGTGTTGACTTAGTGTGTTTTTTTTCACTGCGCCAATGCTGCTGGAAAAAATATGCGATTTCAGGATATTTTATATTTAATGCCGTATCCGGTGGTTCATGTTCATGATCAGTTTTTATCAGATTTTTGCGCTAAACAAAAAATATGTGGCAAACAGTGCAGATCCTGATGAGCCAGCTCGTTACGAGCCGGCTCATCTGGATGTACACTGTTTGTCAATACCACTATACATGCATGTGAGGTTTACATGGTTAATATTACATGACAGTGTACATTCGTGAAGTTATAGTCTGATTTATTAATTACTAATTACAGGGTGATGTGTATATTGATGGACCAGCCCGTCGGTGCCTCGCGGATTGACGGAATGAGCCAATCTGATTTGTTCATTCCATCATTTTGCGGGGGTCCGACGGGCGGGTACATCAATGGACACCATCACCAATCACAGTTAATACACTCAGTAACACTGTTTTACGGCCACCACCTCGGCCCAACCCTTCACAGGACTCGAATCATTGCCGGGACTCATAGAAAATGTGTGGCAAACAGTGCAGATCCTGATGAGACGTTTTGATCATTAAGAGCCGCCTCATCTGCATGTACACTGTTTGCCACTACCACTATACATGACTGTGAGGTTAAAAGGGTAATGTTACATGTACATTTGTGAAGTTATTCTCTATGATTTATTAATTAATAATTACAGTTAATACACGGTTTACCACCATGTATGTATTCAGTATGTCTCGCCGGGAATCGGCGCACCACTGCCCCCCCCCCACCCCCACTGCGCACCCGCATCACTCTATATTTTAATTCAGTCTCATAACGACATGTATTTGTTTTTATGGCACCACCCATCACATTGCTTCAAGAAAATATTGGGATGAAAAAAAAAGTTTAAGCAGTGTAAAATATTTTTATTTTTCAGTTACACATGTACACATTACATGATGAAACAGATTTAATCAGTGTTAATGTGATATGCATGTAAGCATGTTTCCTAGTCATTTACAAAACAAATACATGATTTGGAATGTTTTGAGACACCCCCTCAGCAACTGTCGCACACGTATCCGATAAACACCAAAGCTATCCGTTACTGACTAATTCAGTGCGTTAGGTAAACAAGGAATTATGCAAGGAAAACATTGGAATAAACTAAAAAAGTAACCCAATTTGGAAAGAAGATACTTTTTCCTGTCTATTGGTACAAGGTACTTGTCCAAATGTTCTACTTTAAAGACGTATGCAGCAATAATCTTCTTAGCTATCCGCTAAACACTAAAGAACTGTACCACAGGTGATTCTAGCGAGTAGCGTGTCTTGGATGGTCAATGATTGTTTGTACAATGGTGTCGGCAAATTCTGCGCACCTAAGGCTTTCCAATTCCATTCAAATTTAACTATCGTTAACATACCCATATTCAGTCAAAATTTACTGAATGTTCAACTCTGTTTGAAGACGTCCTCCGTACGGGTAAAATGTCCTAACGTTCTGACGTCAGTAAGTGACGTAAATTGTGTGATGTATGACATCACCTGTGGGTTTGCAACATCACATTTGTTTTGCTTATGCTGCGCATTTGGTAGTGTAAGCAAAATGGCGAACAGCATATTGGATCAGCATAGCAAAATTGGTATTAAACTTGAAGCAGCACTATCCACAGGTTGAAGTAACGGACCGAGGTCTATAAATACATTAAGTATGCCTAAAAGCATCAATAAATGAAGAAATTTTTTTAAATAATTTTACCCCCTCCATCTAATCATTATAGGAAGGGGTCTAACTTTTGAATAGGCCGAACCCGCACGGGCTCGAGACAACAGACTTTCACGAAACGTCAACCGAGTTATATCATTGTCACCTATTGCAGAAGTTGGGAGAATGTTAGTATTCCGCAACGATATATTCCCAGATGCGCTATGTCAACGCGTTTTCGAGCTATCGATTGTTTTGTTGTAAAAAAATTATCATCATTGCTAGGTCGGGAAAGAACGGACACATTTCCGAGGCCGATACTGCTATATAAAGGAGTAAACATCGGGTTCAAAATACACTTTTACATTGTCCCGGCCCGTAAAGAAACATTTTGCATAGAGAAAACATTGTTTCCAATCGAACATTTGATCAAAACCTACATTTATACCCGTCCTGTGCGTCATGACAGACAATTTAATCGCACAGACATTTCTATCATTTCTCGGGAAGCCATTTTCTATAAACATCGTGGGACAGGTTTATTCGCCGGAACTCGTGCACTTACTATGTGGTAAAAAAACGAAACTTTTATAAACGGTTATAATTCATATTTTATAATACCTATGTTGATGGTAAAAGTATCAAGTTAAAGGTATGTCTCTCGATTTACGGATGTTTCGGTAAATGACGAGTTCGGTAAATTGATATATTATAGCGAATGGTTTGGATGTTTCGGTAAAAAGGGTTTTTGTAGTAGAATTGGTCATTATCGAAGGCCAAACAATAGGCTAACATGACAAAGTGTGAACAAACAGTATAATTATGGATTATTGACATATTGGCCTATGCTGCAATTGATAGCAGAAATGGACAACCAGCCACCAAAGACTGGAAGCCACATTAGTGCACTGTGTGCCACCGACATGTACTGGATGGGAACCAACTTCATTGCGTCTCCAGCAATGATTGTGAAATTTGTGGAGATGTTAGTGAGCATATATAGTGCCAAGGATCATCCGCAGTGACAATGGAGCTGTATGGTGTTGAGTATGGTGTTGAGTTGCGAGAGATTCTGGACATCTTTGGTTTAAGAACGACTGAGACACAGAGACTAAAGCCATCCAAAAGTGTGCATCCAAAAGTTGAAGTACATGTACTTTTAGTGCATGCTAGGGACCAGAGCTCCAATACGGTTTAGCCTTCAAGAGTAGTTTATCCCCAAAAGTATTTTTCAGTGATGAAATTCTCATGATTTAGCATATGTAATACATGTAATTGTATCCCCCGGACTCCGTCGGGGGATACTATGGATTTGACAGCGCGCCGCGTCCGCCGCAGACACTTCTTGTCCGGAGCATAACTCGAACACCCTCTTGCATAGCTAATTTTTTAGTTATCTCCCTTTTTTGTTTCTCGCACTGATTTCGTGTCCGGAGCATAACTCCACCACCCTTTGGAATATTTTCATGAAACTTTACACATGCATAGACCACGACCCGAAGGTGTGTCGCGCACAGGAATGACAACTCTTGCATAGCTAATTTTTGAGTTATCTCCCTTTTTTGTTTTGCGCACTGATTGACCATAACTCGACCACCCTTTGGAATATTTTTATGAAACTTAACACATTCAATTAGACCACGAACCGAAGGTGTGTACGTGCACAAGAATGACAACTCTTGCATAGCTAATTTTTGAGTTATCTCTTTTGTTTTCGCTCACTGATTTCCTGTCCGGAGCATAACTCGACCACCCTTTGGAATATTTTCATGAAACTTCACACATGCATAGACCACGACCCGGAGGTGTGTCGCGCACAAGAATGACAACTCTTGCGTAGCTAATTTTTTAGTTATCTCCCTCCCTTTTTTGTTTTGCGCACTCTACAAACTGGACAATAATGCATGAAGACCTGTTTTCTCGTCTGCTCTGTACACCTTTTTTTCTCGTGTGCTCTGTACACCTTACCTGTAGAGAGAACAATAGAAACTGGGAGAACCATGTGCTAGCATGGGCTAGCATGTGCAGATGTCCAGTGCTTGACCACTGCTGACCAGGTAATTTATACAGGTAAATCACTACATTGGGTACTGTGTTGAAAATATTGTGGCATTATGTGGACCTGTGCAGATTTTTGTAGATAAATATAGGACTATTAAAAAAAAATCTGGTCTCCAATAGCAAGCACTGACCACTTACAGGTAATTTATACAGGTAAATGATTATATTACATTTCCGTAAACTGTGTTGAAAATATTGTGGCATTATGTGGACCTGTGCAGATATATGTAGATAAATATAGGACTATTAACAAAAATTCTGGGCTCCAGTAGCGAGCATTATTTTTAAAAAAAAAATTTGTATATTACATTTCCGTAAACTGTGTTGAAAATATTGTGGCATTATGTGGACCTGTGCAGATATATGTAGATAAATATAGGACTATTAAAAAAGTATTATTATTTTTTATTTTTCAAATTTTTTTTCTCAAATTTTAAAAAAAATAATTTTACATTCTTTTTAATTTTTTTAACTGACCACTAACTTATTACAGGTAATTTATACAGCTAAACCTGTGCAGATATATGTAGATAAATATAGGACTATTAAAAAAAATTCTCGGCTCCAGTAGCGAGCATTATTTTTTTTATTTACATTCTATATTACAGTTCCGTCAACTGTGTTGAAAATATTGTGGCATTATGTGCACCTGTGCAGATATATGTACATAAATATAGGACTATTAACAAATAATTCTGCGCTCCAGTAGCTTCACACATGCATAGACCCTAAAGGTGTGTCGCGCAAGAATGACAACTCTTGCATCACTAATTGTTTAGTTATCTCCCTTTGTCCGTCACCGATTTTGTCTCCGGAGCATAACTCGATCACCCTTTTTTCAAACTACTTGTGTATCTGGGGAGGGGGATACACATGCGCTTGTCGACAAGCGTCCATTTCTAGTTGATTATATGTTATCATTCATATTACCCATGATCCAACTGAACCAGCCCCACTCTGTGAAAAGTGAAGTTCAATCATACTGTGCATCTACATGTTTAAATCGTGTATTAACCCTTTCAACACTACAGCCGTTTATATAGGTGTTTTTAAACAGTGCAGATCCAGACGAGCCGGCTCATCAGGATCTGCACTCTTTGCAAGTAATTTTCATATTTGTTAAAAAAAAAAAAATTATAAATCAATTATTTGAAAAGTTTTTTGTGTTGGATGGAATTGACCGAAAATTAACATATTATATATAATCCATTCCAGTTATTTAGGGCTGAAAGGGTTTTTTTAAATGTTAAATGTTAAAGTTGTTGGTAACATTATGTATTGACAAGCCAATGTACAATCTGTTGGATCACACACTGGTTATAAAACAAAACGCGGCTGGCTCCGTCAGATCATGGTCTTTGCTTGAACCTGTATTACTCTGTGTATATTATATTCTTCTACTAGATTCATATTTATAATGTCTTTATTTATCTTGGTAAATTGAGACTTTTGAACAATTCTATCCAGTACTTAGCGAATGATATGCCATTTAATGCCACTCATTTTATCATAAATCATTTTATGGAGGTAGACACGCAGCTATATAATGACATAAATATCCGGGGTTTGTATTGAATTTAAAATAAATGATTCAACTTATTAATTGGAAATGTGATGGTCATAAACTTGCTTTTGTAGTCGAAAGTGCTTGTGTAGTATCAAATCATAAGTTTATCACTTGACTGCATAATAATGTATATCAGGCGATGGTAATGCGATCCTCAAGAAAGACACCACTGGCGACAATCTTATAAGGTATTCACGATACCAAATCTGCTCTGGATATCTTGCCCCGTGCAGGCAACCAGGGGCGGGGATTCTAACTGATCCTGAGAAAATAGGTGCTGCAGTAGCCAGTTGCGTCGTAAAAGGCGACCTAAACTGGCTTAACGATTGGGTTCATACTTTCCGGAACCCACTATACCGGATTTGGCCCTCATGTACATTTTTGGCTTTCTTGTATGTGAGAGTTGAGTCGGGCTATGCCCCATATATAAAAGTAAGATTAGTGCTAATCCTATTACTTTTAGGGGATGGGATAAATGATGCTGGTGTAGCGAGGGCCTGGCACCAGATCAGGTTGTTCTAATTTCAGGACTGAATATATATTTTGATTGTAAATATTGAGTTCTGAAGTTGGGATTTACCCCCCTCGGACAGGTGGATACGGGACACGACCCCGTTGACCCGTCTGCGTGTAGACTCCCTGAGGCTTGTACCTCTATGTCAGAAAAGCGGACGTTAAACCCTATTCACTCACTCACTCACTGCTCGGTATCGTGTTTTGTCACAAAGTTAATGTTATAAGCGGCCTACTGCCTACTTTAAAATATGTCGTCGCATACGAAATGTTAAATGGTGTCGCTATTATTTCCCAAAATTATTTCAGACAGCAGCAAACAACAGGGAAACGCCTCACTCTGCCTTATTTGAAAATTATTCATACGAAATTACGTTACTTGGGGCGCAATCCAAAACATGACGTTCCATTAGCAACTGCAACACAAGCCATAAACATTATTTTCATACTGGAGCGGGACCACAGTAATTGGTTTCCGGCTTACTGCTTCGCTGTTGCTATGGCTGGGAACCCGCTTGCTTATATCGGATGGTCTGTTCTGGCGTATGAACCGGTGATTACCATAGACGCAATGCTGAAAATAGAAATGGCAGCCTCCCAGTCACTCCCGAGTCTCTATTCGCGATTTTACGGAATGGGTCGAGGGTTCCCGAGTGGTTTGACAGGTGGCCGCCATTGAACTATACAAGGGAATTCTTGATTCATGATGTCTGAGTAATGAATGATAGAATTCGGCAGTGTTATATACATTTGCAACACATGGCACCAATCACTGGCAGAATATAGTATTCACTAACAAGCCGAGTCATACCACCAATTCATTAGTGTCACCAATTAATTAATGTTCACCTATTAATGTTCACCTATCCTTAATTGCAGAACACGTGTTCACCTTTAATTACCTAATTCGCTTCGTTGCTTCGTCGGTAAATGACGAGTTCGGTTAATAACCATCAATTATCTTATCTTGCATGGCACGTGCCGCTAAATTGTTTATTTACCATTAACTTTTATGCACTAATAATTACTATATTATATCAATTTACCGAAACATCCAAACCATTCCCTCTATATTATCAATTTACCGAACTCGTCATTTACCGAAACATCCAGTATCCCGTCTCTCTACTCCGATTTCAAGTTTTGTCAAAATATTTTTTTTTCTAATATGTTTTGGCAGCATATGAGAATTGTCCGTGGGGTCAAATTTTATTTTTGACCGAATATGGTCATGTTATATATCAAATCGAAGGTATCAATGAGGCGATCACTCTGGTGCATTTTTTTGTCGAAATCGGATGGCTGTGTTATCCAAGATGGCCGCCGAAAGGTCAAAAGGTCGTTCTTTTATTAGAGATTTCAAAATTCTTCTTCACATGAACCGCGTGGCCCATGGTGGCCAAACTTCAAAGTTATGGTCCATGGGTGAAGCCTTTTCAGATTTGTTAAAACGGAGGTTATCGCTAATCCAAGATGGCCGCCATCTAAAAATAGCATAAATTCTTAAAAAATCATCTCATGAACCGCTAGCCGGATTTCGACGAAACTTGGTAAGAATGATCGATGTACAATGCTCTTTCAAAGTTGTTAAAATGGTGACTCCGGGGTCAAAAATGGGCGTGGCCCGTGGGGTAAAATTGGGATAAAATTTTATTAATATGGTCAGGTCTATATCAAATCGAAGGTATCAAAGAGGCGATCGCTCTGATACATTTTTTGTCGTAATTGGATGGTCATGTCATCCACGATGGCCGCCGAAAGGTCAAACGGTCGTTCTTTTATTAGAGATTTCAAAATTCTTCTTCACACGCACCGCATGGCCCAAGGTGGCCAAACTTCACAGTTATGGTCCATGGGTGAAGCCTTTTCAGATTTGTTAAAACGGAGGTCGTCGCTAATCAAAAATCTTGTCTCGAGCCGGTGCGGGTTCGGCCTATTAAAAAGTTAGACCCCTTCCTATAATGATTAGATGGAGGGGGTAAAAAAAAAAAGTTTTCTTCATTTATTGATGCTTTTAGGCATATTTAATGTATTTATAGACCTCGGTCCGTTACTTCAACCTGTGGCACTATCCAGTGACATCATGACGGGTTAATTTCTTAGTTGAACATTTAATTTAGTAAATAAGACAGCTTTTTCATCAACAGGGTCAAATAATTTTACACATTTTGACTATTCGGAATATCTTTTTACCAAACTATCGGAATGTGATAAAATTGTGCCACAGTGTAGCAATTAATCAGCTTGTTTATTCCGGAATCCACACATTTTATTATGACGTACGCAATGCTAAATTTGACGTGAATTGCGCATTAGCCGATGCGCAGAATTAGCCGAAATGACTGTATATACATGAAACACATTCCTAAACAATGTACAAAACAATTCAAATGCGCTTGGTCTTAACTGAAACATGTTTCTTTCGTATGTATTGGTCTATTCCGGATAAGATAGATAATGCGTTGTATAGGCAAGTTCCAGAAGACTACATCACGTGGCTTTTTGTTTCAATGGTGGCGAATGGGAGTTTTATACCTTTCTAAGTACTATTATTATTACACCCGGGCGCATTTGAATTGTTTTGTTCATTGTTTAGAAAGGTGTTTCATGATATACAAACAATGATGAATCATTGACCATCCAAGACATGCTAGAATCACCTGCACGTTTTACGCTTTAGTAATTTTCCACATGTGTTTCTAGTAGTACATTTCCTAAAGTACTGAGCTGCGAGCCCAACTGAAATGGGTGGTAAACAGTGTTTTAGTATATTCTCCTTTAAATATTTCAAATAGAGTAATTGTAGTAAATGATGTTATGGGAAACTACATGTATAACACTCGACATATTTTGTATGGGGAGAGGGGAATGAGCTGTATAGAAACAGGAAGAATCCAGTAAGGCTTAGCATTTGTTTTTTTATGCATTACGTACACATCCGCATGAGCTCTGAAATTTTTATCAATTTTCGTCATCATTTAAGGAAAATATGACTGATTTTCGAAATCAATATCGGCGATGCAATATGGGTGGTAATTCCATATCCGGGCTCAATTATTGTAAGTGAAAGTGTTCTCTATTACCACTCATTCGAAACATGCCGACGCGACGATTCAAATGAGTGAACCATCTAGACGACACGGTTCAAATGAGTGGTAACAGTATATTTTTATCAATTTTTGACATCATTTAAGGAAAATATGACTGATTTTCGGCGAAATACGGCGATGCGATAAGGGTGGTTGATTTTCGGCGAAATACGGCGATGCGATAAGGGTGGTAATTCCATATCCGGATTCACTCTTCAAACACCTGTGGTTATAGTGTTGTTTTATGCAAATTTGTACACGCCGTAGTTGTGTATGAAAAAATCCAGACAGGTGCCAGATAGGTGTGATTCGGGTTTACACACCATTAATGCGCGACCAAAATAGTCCGTTTTATTTGTGGAAAATGAACGGCTAAATCTGAGGTTCCATTGGTTTTTCTTCAATTAATTATGTACCAAAGATATACATTCTAATATATGTGAAATATCAAATAGCATAAAACGAGTCGGTAACAATGACCTAGATACAAGATGTATACATACGCGCCACAAGAAAAAATAGCGCCGTAATATCTGACTGTATTTTGAGAACCGGTTACATAAGCTGCGAGAGGCTCGCAGCTAACAATTAAAAAATGTGCGCCCGGGTGTAATATTTATAGTACTTAATATTAGGGGTTTCCGACGATGTGATTCACGATACGTGACCCTGATATTCGATTCGATACTGTCTTCACAATTCAATGCTTTGGAATCCAAAATTTAGTGATAACTAGACATTGTTGGGGCAATTTTACTAATACTAATACTAAAATTAAATTATCGTGAAGAATATACACAACCACATGTCATAACAATTGCAATTCCAACCTTCAAGTTTACTGAGATCGATAACGCGATGCGGTATGGCATAAATCCTAACTGTAAATATTACGACTCTGTAAATATTACGACCAGGAAATAAGAAATGAAAAGTTTTTAAAGCTATTTTCGCTGTTGATCTCAATAATCTGACATGTGGTTGAAATTATCTGTACATACATTATTATATTATAAAGTAGTTGTCAATTATAGCACTCACATAGGAATTTATTTATTTTTAAGCGCACTATGAGGGAGCGTGTAATAAAAAATGGGTGGGGTATTGAATATTAGCGACATGAAAATGTCATTTGGACATTTGGACAACGCGGTTTACCTATGCCGTGGTGGCGACCTCTATTGCCCATCTACCACGTTATAAAGAGGCTCCAGTATATCGGGGAATATGTTTTATTGAATTTATGCTTTATATCAAGAATATTGACCAGCAAAATTGTATTTTGTGAATGAGATACGTATCGTGAGGTAGGTGTATCGTTACACCCCTAGTACTTATCAAGGTATAAAACTAGTATTTGAAGGTACAATGGATGCAGGTGTGCAAACAAACGGGTTTCCGTGACATTTCACACCCGGTTTTAACCACTTTTTATAAAAAATACGTGTTCCATTGCTTATTGTATGACATATTGCCAACAAATATGTATTATTTAACATATTTTCTGGGAAAACTATGCTCGCACACCTCGTACGCCCGAAAAAAATTGGTGCATACAAAAGTGTCTGTGCCGTAATGTATACCTTCAAAATGGAACATGGCTCCTCGCGTTTGTGACTTTCAAATCGACGTGACGTTGAAACTGATGACACATTTGTGGTCAGAATTGTAAATTCATTAGTATAGCAGTTTCATTTGTAACTGCTGGCTGGCTGCCGACTACTCTGTTCCACGTATTTAAATGTAAGTACTTTTTCTAACAGTTAAAAAGTCACCCTTCCCAGATATTTTTATTTGATGAAATTCCATCAAATACTAATTTTTATTTACCTACAGGGTCGAAATAATTTTTGTTCGCCTTCAGCTAATATCTTCATATTGCACACATACATTACTTAGTAGTGATACATCCTTCCACATTAATACAAGTAACCTCGCTACTAATTGTACGTCCGTCCGTCTGTCTGTTTATTTATTTGCATGTTTTTGTAAGTGTTTCTCAAATCACCAACAATTTCTGTTTGCCTTCATCTACTATCTTCATATTGCACACATGCCTTACTTGAGAAATGCTACGTCCTTCCACATTAATACAACTACCCTCTCAACTTGTCATTTCTCCGTCTGTCTGTTTATTATGCCCCCGATCTCGGTAGATATAGTGTTTGGACTGTGTGTCCGGCACATTAAGAAGTTCGCCAGAGTTTCAAAATTCTGTTATATCTTCTATATCCTTTGAAGGACTACTTACATATTTCAATACAGTATACCTTTGGACAAATGCCACACATCCATGCTGCCCTTAATATGACTTTTACCATGACAACTTTGAACTTTTTCTCACATTAAGAAGTTTGTCGGAGTTTCTCAATTCTGTCATAACTTTTATATTCCTTGAAGGATTACTTAAATATTTCATCACATCATACTTGTGGACAAATGCCACACATCCATGATGCTCTTAATATGACCTTGACCTTTTGACCTTGACAACTTTGAACTTGTTCACGCATTATGATTAATAAGTTTGTTGGAGCTTCTCATTTCTGACATAACTTCTATATCCCTTGATGTATTACTTCAATATTTCAATACATCATACGTGTGGACAAATGCCACACATCAACACTGCCCTTAATATGACCTTGACCGTTTGACCTTCATAACTGTGCTTGTGAATACTTACCGCTTTGGTTAATTAACTTTGCCACAGTTTCTCCAATCTGCCACTGGGGTCATTCGTGTGCCGATAGGCCACATTTCTTTTTTTAAGCTTTTTGTAACAGTGTCTCAAATTACCAATAGGGGCCCTAAATGCATTGACAGACCACTTTTTCTAGTGTTAACCCTCTATTTAATAAACACGCTTATACCATGGTTAATCAGGTTGTGTTGTAATTGATTCGATTTGGCTTATATTTAAGGGTAGGGATTGGCTCGAACACCTTCCATACCCAGCTTGTGTTGTAGTTGAATATCATAATACAGTATATTTGTTGTCCGGTTTGCGCAATCGGTAACAAGCGCGCTTCTCACAAATGCGACCCCGGGTTCAATCCTTGGCAGAGGCAGTATGTGAGATGGTACGGTGGTCGCCAGATCGGACAAGTGGGTTTCCTTCCGGGTACTCCAGTTTCCTCCCACAATAATGACTGCCCTTATGCCTTCATCTGTGCCAATGAAAGCATTTGTATAAGGGCTCTCGCTCTCGTTTGTAATCGTTGTAAAATAAATAAAGTTTATAAGGATGTACATTGTATATTTCTTACTTCTTGAAGTTCATAACGTCCTTCCGTGTTCATTTACGTTGAAATGTGTGTATAAAGTTCTCAATCATGCTATAACTTCAATTAATGTTTGAAGGATAATTCCAGCACAAAAATATGTTCACAATTCCCTAACATTTGATTGGTCCGTTGCAAGTCTCCGTCCAAAATTTATATCCCAGTAAACTCCCACGCTGAACTACTTTCCGTAACCGTGAGGCGCAGTTAAAATAATTCTTAAGAAAACGGAAAATAAACACATTTTCTTGATGAATTTGTTTAAAATGCTGGAATTATAAGGAATGAATGGCATTTTTGTGGAATTTATCGGGGATATAAACTTGGAAAAGTCGCGGGAATACTGGACGAGGCCTTCCGGCCTTCGTCCAGTATTCCCGCGACTTTTCCAAGTTTATACCCCGATAAATTCCACAAAAAGGCCATTCATTCCTATATTGACTTTAATATTCGGACACTTGGTACAGGTGACCATGACACAATAAACATGACATTGATTTTGTTTTACCTTCACAATTAAGGTCGTAGAAACATTAAACTTACAATACATTGTCAAAAGATCCATGATAATCGCCAAAAACGACTGTGAGTATGACAAAAGCCGTAGGCATACATTGTAAGTGTTTTTATTCAAAATCTTCATTTGTGTTACTGACTACGTAGTATTGCCACAATGTCTAGAGAAAATAGAGTTAGACCCACCACTAATTGCAACAGTTTTTTCTCTTCAGTTTCCAATAATATAAGGTGTCCTGATCAACATACCCAAAATCCGCAAAAATCCACTTTGGGGAAATCGATTTATTCCGATAAATCCAAAATGGCCGGCAAAATATTTATATAACAACAATGGTGGTGCTATATTATGTTTAAGGTATTGTTTTGGAATGATTTAAACACATACAAATGACATATAAGCGCTACAAATAGTTTGTCGTTTCAAGCGCTACAAATATTTTGTCGTTTCATACGATGACCATATCATTGGTATAAATTCAAAAGCCAAAATATCAAAAAATCACGATTATTGTACGTTTCTGACCATGCAGTACATTCAAATGGCAATAAATATATATGTATATTGTGATGGCAAGTGGGAGATCGTTATTTTAATAGTTTTAGCCTTCATACGATATATATAGCTTTGTTAAAAAAATCAAAATGGCCGCTAAAATATTGATAATTCTTATGTCTGTGTATTTATGTGTATGTATTGTCTTAACAAATTGGTGACGGGGCCCATTATATTCTACAGTTTGCCCTGTCGTCCGTTCTTTGTTAATTTCAGTTTTGTGATATTCTCTTATCTCATTTATTATAGTTTGTTTGAGTGTTTTCCTTTTTATCATCATTATACAAGTGTATTTTTCTTGTTTGTACTGACTATTATTCGTCCTTATTGCTCGTTATTTCATTCATATCTTGTGTAATGTCCCGTCTAGACACGATGGCCGGGTAAGTGGGAGGTTGTGGGCCCACCCTAACCAGGTTTCAACACCCCCAGTGGATTTTTCTTCACTGACCGTTCCCAGGCGGTAGCCTTGCTGTCGGGTCTTCTTGTGCCGTGTTTTGTTTCTTAATTTCTACTACTAGGACCGTTGTTTTCGTAGTGATTCATTTTTGAGGAATCTGTTTTGTGGTGCCTCTGTTGCATTTCATGTTATTTTCTTATTTTTTTGTGTAGTTATTGTTTTTGTTGGGGACCGTGTTATGGTTAATCCAAGCTATCATTGCCGTCTGTTTCGGATTGTGATGTATTTCTACAAAGACCACGGCACTCGCCACATCCGGGTGAACAATCAAGACCTGCCTTACGACATGAACAACGCATTGTTGAACAGCCAGACTTACAACTACATGAAATGATGCTCAGCAGGTTCTTTGGTGCCACTTCTTTTGTTGTCATGATTGGCAAGAAATGAGGTCCGTGAATCTTCCAACCCCACTCGTCCGGTGGTAGCTCATTGCCCTGCCTCTCTTGGACTTGATGGTACACCCGCATACTGTGATACTGTGTCGCTGCAGAGGTAGGTGGAAGTGATTGAAGTTGAACACTGGAACTCAATTTCACTTTGTGATAGAACCTCTGGAGTCGCAAATTATCCAATGATTCCTCTGTCTTACCACTGTATAGGCAAAGAAAAGCTTTTTCTCCTGCTTCAACTACGTCGGATACAGTAGAACTGCCTTTGAGGAATATGCATGCTTGTTTTTTGAAAACACAGTTGCACATCAGTTGCTTGAGCGCTACCCCTTTCCCAATGCCATGGGCTCTGGAGGTTGTATCACACCCAAGAACAGCATGCACAAACAGCATGTGACTGCACACATCCACACCAAGTACACGTTGTGTCATTTTGATGTCCCAACATCTCTGTTGTTTCTTTGTACCTATTTTACTTTCAGGTTTGAAGTATATAGCATAATCTTCGTCATGACGTGTATGGTAGCACAGAAGAATCAGCAAATCTGTATCATCACCAACAACAACTGTACTGGCTGTAGAGGAACTCGCAACAGCTGTCTGTACAATGAGTACATCTGCATCACCGGGTGCATGTTTGATTTCAATTCCATCTTGACGAATGGTTTCACTGACTAGGTTAATGAACATCTGTTTGTTTTGGGGATTTGAAATAACAATTTCCTTCTTGGAATTCATTACCATCTCACCTGTGATGTTTACTGTTGCGCCCACATGTTTCCCGGATCTACGCTTGTGTGTTGCATCCTTTGTGGAAGGACCGTTTGCATAACCATCAAAGATGATGCACACGTTTCTATTTCCATATCGTCTTGTCACGTAGTCTCTATATTTCTCACATATGTTGTAGTATGTTGCCCCTTTTTCCCACGGGATGCGATGCAATAACGACCCCCATCTAGAATGTACTGTACATTGTTGCCTGAAGGAGTGATTGTTACATGAGACGACAGAAGTGCCCAAACAGCATCTGCTAATGCAGATTTGTTTGCCAGTCTCATCACGTCTCTTGCTTCAAAAAGGGCAGCAGGATAGCTACACAACTCGTGTTGGAATAATTCCTTCAGTTCGTTGTTCAACGTACCTGCAGCAACCAGTCGCTGGAAGAGTAGCTGTGGATCGATATTAACGACCTCGTCCCGTATCTCAACAGCATTATTGTCCATTGTCACACAACCTGGTCCTCCTCCTGAAAGAGTGGTCAATCACGTTCTTTCCCACCAACGAGTCAATGATATTGCTACCTTTGCATTATCGGCATTAACACTGCAATCGGCGATGACACCTGTGACAATGTTGCGCAATGGTTTGCTTTCCAGGAATGGATCCCTATCTTTGAGATATACTAGCAGTGTACGTGTGTCATCTACATCCCGTTTCTGTCTGGCATCTGTCACATCCTTATGCTGCTCACTCGTGCTGTATGACACTTGACGTGAGTTCTTGCATTACATTATTCACCTCGACGCACTGAGGCATGGACATTAGCCACACGAGACGCTGTGTCTCAGTGAGACCCCTGCCCCGGATTTCATGAGCACTTGCTCAATCACAAGATCAGGCGAGAGGCCAGCCCAGAAGCGGTCAGTACGACGAACAACATGAAGACCTTGCTGAAAGTGTCTGTACACATCTGGATGTTGATGCTCGAGTTTGGTCATTCACTGAAGGTAGATGTATGCAGACTTGGCATACAGATTGTGCCCAGCTGCTGAGAAGTAAGATAGCATTTCATGAACGGCCCGCAAATGAAGTTGCCAATTTCCACCTTGTTCAGCCTTCAGGAAGAGTTTGAGTAGGTCTATCATGGCTATGTACTGTAGCCAAAGTTTGGCTGTTCGCCTGTCTTTCATCGACTGGCATACGGTTTGTACCCTGTCTCTGAACCAGCATAGTTCGCGCGAGGATGATAATTCTTCCAGCGATACTTCACCAGAGAGTAACCCCTCAAAAAGCTGTCCGAGTTTCTGTAGTTCCGGTCTGTCTATATCAGTATCCTTGGATATCTCAGATTCCGTATTTTGTTGCGGCTGGATGGCCGTATTATCAGCGACGGTCTCTTCAACAGCTGGTGTACACGGTTATCCGATGAGCATGTTTCAGATAGTCCTCTTTCGACGATCATTGAAGTCAATGCGGTTTCAACGAGAAAATGGCCTCTAACAGCTCTCTCAACTGCTTTACCACTGAGCATGTGATCTACGGCATTGGGTGCGTTGACGAGCCGGAGAACATCTTGAAGGCTGGAACCTGACATTATGCGACCAATACTTCCCAGAAAACTCATTTCTGTATGGAACCCACCAAGACGCAGAACGATGGATCGCAGCTCACTGGCCTCTGGTTCACTTTCTATTATCTGCAGGGCCTTCCACCATAGTGGCTGATCAAATGTTACCACCGGAGTAACCTTGTGATGTTTCGCATGTGCACATATGAAATTCAATGTGGAATATATGCAAGTCAGATCACTGGGATTAATGTCAAGCATGGGTAAGAACAACACTAGACGCCTTTCCAGGATGATCACCTTTGTGAATCATTTGCATTGTACCTGACCATCCAGGTCGCTTTGAACGACGAAAACTGCTTTGTAAAGTGTATCGATGTCTGATGTAGGGTCTTCGACATATAACGAGGGTAACTTCTCAAATGATATAGACCTGAGACCATTGTTCGGGGCCGAAAAGTAACGGATATTTACACGACCAAGTGCGGATATTTCCTCCGCGGTTACCGAGACTCGTGGAACGGGACGGCAGGTTTTCCTGCTCGGCGTAACAGTCACTATCATGCCCATACCATGAAAAGTATTCAATCCGTCAATGGTTCTGACATTGTGGTCGACATTATCAGCGACATACTGCAGAGTACACTCCGAATCGTAATCCGCTATTTCTGTACCCTGGCTAACGGCTGCGCTGCGCTCAAATTTTTGGACTTCTTTGTATGAACTACAAAATCCATGTGCGTTTAGTGTTTCAATGAGAAACTTTGATGCAAAATGGTGGTGGAGCTGTACCCCAAGTCCTAACTGAATGGGCGACAACAGAACTCGGGGTCCCACCGCTTCCATAATTGCATGGCCGAGCGAAGCCACTTTCACTTCATTACTTTGTCTCGGGAGTACAATGTAGGACGTTCAAGAACACACGTAGTGTTCCAGTCAAATAGGCCACCCCTTCCTCTATAGACATGTCAGAACAGCTCGGATACATATCTTTGGGCTGGACTGCGGACTTAATGTCTGATTTTATCAGATTTGCTGCTGTTTCAATTATTCTCATCTTTTCGTCGTCCGAATCTTCAAACTTTTTCTGTTCATGAAAGTCGTGAAATATTGCTGATGCCGTCTTAAAGAATGTGACAACATTGCTTTTGCCGTTGATTTCAGATATTATTATTGTATCCCCCGGACTCCGTCGGGGGATACTATGGATTTGACAGCGCGCCGCGTACGCGTCCGCCGTAGACACTTCTTGTCCGGAGCATAACTCAAACACCCTTTGGAATATTTTCATGAAGCTTCACACATGCATAGACCACGACCCGAAGGTGTGTCGCGCACAAGAATGACAACTCTTGCATAGCTAATTTTTTAGTTATCTCCTTTTTTTGTCGCACTGATTTCGTGTCCGAGCATAACTCCACCACCCTTTGGAATATTTTCATGAAACTTACACATGCATAGAACCACGACCCGAAGGTGTGTCGCGCACAAGAATGACAACTCTTGCATAGCTAATTTTTTTAGTATCTCTTTTTTGTTTCGCGCACTGATTGACCATAACTCGACCACCCTTTGAAATATTTTTATGAAACTTAACACATTCAATTAGACCACGAACCGAAGGTGTGTCGTGCACAAGAATGACAACTCATGCATAGCTAATTTTTAGTTATCTCCCTTTTTTGTTTCGCGCACTGATTGACCATAACTCGACACCCTTTGGAATATTTTTATGAAACTTAACACATTCAATTAGACCAGAACCGAAGTGTCGCGCACAAGACAACTCTTGCATAGCTAATGAGTTACTCCCTTTTTTGTTTCGCACTGATTGACCATAACCGACACCCTTGGAATATTTTTATGAAACTTACAACATCTTAGACACGCCAAGGTGTGTCGTCACAAGACAACTCTGCATAGCTAATTTTTGAGTTATCTCCCTTTTTTGTTTTCGCTCACTGATTTCCTGTCCGGAGCATAACTCGACCACCCTTTGGAATATTTTCAAGAAACTTCACACATGCATAGACCACGACCCGGAGGTGTGTCGCGCACAAGAATGACAACTCTTGCGTAGCTAATTTTTCAGTTATCTCCCTTTTTTGTTTTGCGCACTCTACAAACTGGACAATAATGCATGAAGACCTGTTTTCTCGTCTGCTCTGTACACCTTACCTGTAGAGAGAACAATAGAAACTGGGAGAACCATGGGTTAGCATGTGCAGATGTCCAGTGCTTGACCACTGTTGACCAGGTAATTTATACAGTTAAATTACTACATTGGGTACTGTGTTGAAAATATTGTGGCATTATGTGGACCTGTGCAGATATATGTAGATAAATATAGGACTATTAAAAAAAAATATAAATTTTTTTTTTCCATTTTTTTTTCTTCAAATTATTTTTCAATTTTTGTCCAGTAGCATAAGGTCGTAAGTGCTATATACAGACTATTCACCTGTGCATGTGCTAGCATGTGCAACTGACCACTGACCACTTACAGGTAATTTATACAGGTAAATGATTATATTACATTTCCGTAAACTGTGTTGAAAATATTGTGGCATTATGTGGACCTGTGCAGATATATGTAGATAAATATAGGACTATTAAAAAAATTCTGGGCTCCAGTAGCAAGCATTAATATTTTTAATTTTTAGCCAGGTTTTTTGAAAAAAAATCCAGGCTATCGGATTGGCGAAAGCCGGGCGGGCGGCGGGCGGGCAGCGTCCACACCACAATCAATGTTAAGTTTTCGTGTTGGAGTCCATTTCTTTGTTACTGTACCACCTAGGACCACCAAACTTTCACAGCTTCATAATCAAGGGGTGCCCACCACATATCACTATCCAACATGTTACTTTTTTTTTAACTTGACCCATTTTTTCCGCGCAATCGACTTAGCCATTTTCAATGTTAAGTTTTCGCGTTTTCAATGTTAAGTCCATTTCTTTGGTACTGTACCACCTAGGACCACCAAACTTTCACAGCTTCATAATCAAGGGGTGCCCACCACATATCACTATCCAACATGTTACTTTTTTCTTTTTAACTTCACCCATTTTTTCCGCGCAATCGACTTAGCCATTTTCAATGTTAAGTTTTCGCGTTTACAATGTTAAGTTTTCGTGTTTAAGTCCATTTCTTTGGTACTGTACCACCTAGGACCACCAAACTTTCACAGCTTCATAACCAAGGGATGCCTACCACATACAACTATCCAACATGTGACCATTTTTTTACCTTCACCTATTATTTCTACGTAATTGACTTAGCCATTTTCAACGTTAACTTTTTAACGTACGTCTGGTTAAAACTTTTTCGTTATACTATATCTCTGCAACTGCTTCGCCCATATACCGTGAAACTTCACATGGGTGTTTTTATCATCATCCATATTTTCATTCTAACCCCCAACCGTGCGGCCCCTGTGCCCAATGTCAAGGTCAAATTACTTTGAATTTTTTTTGTTAAAGTTTTTTGTTTTTTCGTGTACTATATCTCTGCAACTGCTTCACCCAATCAATACCTTGATACTTCACATGGGTGTTTATCATCATTGTCGCACCTGCTTGCGGAAAGCGCGATCCTGTGCCCAATGTCAAGGTCAAATTACTTTGAATTTTTTGTTAAATTTTTTTGTTTTTTTGTGTACTATATCTCTGCAACTGCTTCACCCAATACCTTGATACTTCACATGGGTGTTTATCATCATTGTCGCACCTGCTTGCGGAAAGCGCGATCCTGTGCCCAATGTCAAGGTCAAATTACTTTGAATTTTTTTGTTAAAGTTTTTTCGTGTGCTATATCTCTGCAACTGCTTCACCCAATACCTTGATACTTCACATGGGTGTTTATCATCATTGTTGCACCTGCTTGTGGAAAGCGCGATCCTGTGCCCAATGTCAAGGTGAAATTACTTTGAATTTTTTTGTTAAATTTCTTTCGTGTACTATATCTCTGCAACTGCTTCACCCAATACCTTGATACTTCACATGGGTGTTTATCATCATTGTCGCACCTGCTTGCGGAAAGCGCGATATCGTCGGCATTTTGGCATACGTCCGTCCGTTCGTCCATGTGTCCGGTTAAAGTTTTTTGGTTAAAGTTTTTCCATCTGCTATATCTATTTTTTTAGTGTCCATGCCTCGCCCCAAGGCGCGACATGCAGGCCACGGCCATCTAGTCTACAAAAAGTGGGTATAAATATGTTATCCAAGTGTCTATGCTTGGAAAAAACCTGGCCTTCGTGGCTTTGCCTCGTTTCTTGTTAAACTTTTTTTTCATTTTTTTTTTTCAAATTCTTTTTCAATTTTTAGCCAGGTTTTTTGAAAAAAAATCCAGGCTATTGGATTGGCGAAAGCCGGGCGGGCGGGCGGGCGGGCGCGCGGCGGCGGGCGGGCGGCGTCCACAATCAATGTTAAGTTTTCGTGTTTGAGTCCATTTCTTTGTTACTGTACCACCTAGGACCACCAAACTTTCACAGCTTCATAATCAAGGGGTGCCCACCACATATCACTATCCAACAAGTTACTTTTTTTTTAACTTCATTCACCCATTTTTTTCCGCGTAGTCGACTTAGCCATTTTCAATGTTAAGTTTTCGCGTTTACAATGTTAAGTTTCGTGTTTAAGTCCATTTCTTTGGTACTGATCCACCTAGGACCACCAAACTTTCACAGCTTCATAACCAAGGGGTGCCTACCACATACAACTATCCAACATGTGATCATTTTTTTACCTTCACCTATTATTTCTACGTAATTGACTTAGCCATTTTCAACGTTAACTTTTTAACGTACGTCTGGTTAGAGTTTTTTTGGTTAAAACTTTTTCTTTATACTATATCTCTGCAACTGCTTCGCCCCATTACCTTGAAACTTCACATGGTGTTTATCATCATCCATATTTTCATCTTCTAACCCCCAACCGTGCGGCCCCTGTGCCCAATGTCAAGGTCAAATTACTTTGAATTTTTTTGTTAAAGTTTTTTCGTGTACTATATCTCTGCAACTGCTTCACCCAATACCTTGATACTTCACATGGGTGCTTATCATCATTGTCGCACCTGCTTGCGGAAAGCGCGATCCTGTGCCCAATGTCAAGGTCAAATTACTTTGAATTTTTTTGTTAATGTTTTTTTGTGTACTATATCTCTGCAACTGCTTCACCCAATACCTTGATACTTCACATGGGTGTTTATCATCATTGTCGCACCTGCTTGCGAAAGCGCGATCCTGTGCCCAATGTCAAGGTCAAATTACTTTGAATTTTTTTGTTAATGTGTGTACTATGTCTCTGCAACTGCTTCACCCAATACCTTGATACTTCACATGGGTGTTTATCATCATTATCGCACCTGCTTGCGGAAAGCGCGATCCTGTGCCCAATGTCAAGGTCAAATTACTTTGAATTTTTTTGTTAAAGTTTTTTCGTGTACTATGTCTCTGCAACTGCTTCACCCAATACCTTCATACTTCACATGGGTGCTTATCATCATTGTCGCACCTGCTTGCGGAAAGCGCGATCCTGTGCCCAATGTCAAGGTCAAATTACTTTGATTTTTTTTTGTTAAAGTTTTTTTGTGTACTATATCTCTGCAACTGCTTCACCCAATACCTTGATACTTCACATGGGTGTTTATCATCATTGTTGCACCTGCTTGCGGAAAGCGCGATCCTGTGCCCAATGTCAAGGTGAAATTACTTTGAATTTTTTTGTTAAAGTTTTTTTGTGTACTATATCTCTGCAACTGCTTCACCCAATACCTTGATACTTCACATGGGTGTTTATCATCATTGTCGCACCTGCTTGCGGAAAGCGCGATTCTGTGCCCTATGTCAAGTTCAAATTACTTTGAATTTTTTTGTTAAAGTTTTTTTGTGTACTATATCTCTGCAACTGCTTCACCCAATACCTTGATACTTCACATGGGTTTTTATCATCATTGTCACACCTGCTTGCGGAAAGCGCGATATCGTCAGCATTTTGGCGTATGTCCGTCCGTTCGCCCGTGTGTCCGGTTAAAGTTTTTTGGTTAAAGTTTTTCCATCTACTATATCTATTTTTTTAGTGTCCATGCCTCGCCCCGAAGGCGCGACATGCAGGCCACGGCCATCTAGTCTACAAAAAGTGGGTATAATTATGTTATCCAAGTGTCTATGCTTGGAAAAAACCTGGCCTTCGTGGCTTTGCCTCGTTTCTTGTTGTCTAGTAGCATAAGGTCGTAAGTGCTATATACAGACTATTATCATATAATAAAACAATTATTGACTAGTGAGCCATAGAATATAATCTGATATTCTATGGTTCACTAGTCAATAATTGTATAATATGAGTTCGCCAGTGAAAATTGCTTTCGGGCCCAGGCTCGAGGTCAAGGCGGGACAAGGCGAGGCATCTGATTCCGCGGAATTCTTGTTTACTTATCTCCCTTTGTTGTTTCGTGCTCTGATTTTGTATCCAGAGCATAACTCGAACACGCATATACGCATTGCTCTAATGGTCCTCTACCGCCCTGTGCCAAATCCATTCGTTCGTTCTGCCCCCGTGAAGCCCAGGGTCAAGGTCACATACTTAGTGCTTCAAAACATTAACGCTTGGGTAAATATCTTATACTTTCTGTTTTTCTTTCATGGATCATGGATCATCTTCATATTTCATATACGCATTGCTCTAATGGTCCTCTACCGCCCTGTGCCAAATCCACGTTCGTCCTGCCCCACCAATCCCAGGGTCAAGGTCACATACTTGGTGCTTCAAAAACTTTAACGCTCGGGTAAATATCTTATAATTTTTATTTACCATTCACGGATCAACTTCATATTTCATATACGCGTTGCTCTAATGGTCGTCTACCGCCCTGTGCCAAATCCACGTTCGTCCTGCCCCCGCCAAGCCCAGGGTCAGGGTCACATACTTAGTGCTTCAAAAACTTTAACGCTCAGGTAAATATCTTATAATTTCTGTTTTCTTTCATGGATCATCTTCATATTTCATATACGCATTGCTCTAATGGTCCTCTACCACCCTGTGCCAAATCCACGTTCGTCCTGCCCCCGCTAATCCCAGGGTCAAGGTCACATACTTGGTGCTTCAAAAACTTTAATGCTCAGGTAAATATCTTATAATTTTTCTTTCCATTCACGGATCAACTTCATATTTCATATGCGTTGCTCTAATGGTCCTCTACCACCCTGTGCCAAATCCACGTTCGTCCCGCCCCCGCCAAGCCCAGGGTTAACATCATACGCTCAGGTAAATATCTTATATTTCTGTTTTCTTTCACGGATCAGCTTCATATTTTCATATATGCATTGCTCTAATGGTCCTCTACCGCCCTGTGCCAAATCCGTTTGTCCTGCCCCCGCCAAGCCCAGGGTCAAGGTCACATACTTGGTGCTTCAAAAACTTTAACGCTCAGGTAAAAGAAAATTTTGACTTGCAATTTGGCCTCATTTATTATCAAAGCGATATGTGGGACATCCGTGTTCTATGAACACATTTTCTACTTTATTAAACTTCACACATGCATAGAAGACGACCCAAAGGAAAGTGTCTCACGTAAGAATGACAACTCTTGCGTTGTTAATTTCTTAGTTATCTCCCTTTTGTTGTTTCGTGCACTGATTTCGTGTCTGGAGCATAACTCGAACACCCTTTGGAATATTTTCATGAAACTTCACACATGCATAGACCACGACCCTAAAGGTGTGTCCCGCAAGAATGACAACTCTTGCATCACTAATTCTTTAGTTATCTCCCTTTGTTTTTCCGTCACTGATTTTGTCTCCGGAGCATAACTCGAACACCCTTTTTTCAAACTACTTGTGTATCTGGGGAGGGGGATACTCTTGTTGGGTATTTTTATAGAGTAAAAACCCAACAAGTATTCATTCGTAGGAACGTGCGTCCCGTCCTCGTCGTCCCGTCCCGTCCTCCGTCCATCACAAAACTTTAACACTCGGGTAAATGTCTCATAATTTCTTCATCCTTCGACCGATCTCCTTCATATTTCATATACACATTGCTCTAATGGTCCTCTACCGCCCTGTGCCAAATCCACGTTCGTCCTGCCCCCGCCAAGCCCAGGGTTAAGATCACATACTTAGTGCTTCAAAAACTTTAACGCTCAGGTAAAAGAAAATTTTGACTTGGAATTTGGCCTCATTATTATCAAAGCGATATGTGGGACATCCGTGTTCTATGAACACATTTTCTAGTTTATTAAACTTCACACATGCATAGAAGACGACCCAAAGGTGTGTCGCACGTAAGCATGACAACTCTTGCGTCGTTAATTTCTTAGTTATCTCCCTTTGTTGTTTCGTGCACTGATTTCGTGTCCGGAGCATAACTCGAACACCCTTTGGAATATTTTCATGAAACTTCACACATGCATAGACCACGACCCTAAAGGTGTGTCACTCAAGAATGACAACTCTTGCATCACTAATTTTTTATTTATCTCCCTTTGTTTTTCCGTCACTGATTTTGTCTCCGGAGCATAACTCGAACACCCTTTTTTCAAACTACTTGTGTATCTGGGGAGGGGGATACACATGCGCTTGTCGACAAGCGTCCATTTCTAGTTTACTGTTGTTTGTTCGTCATCATTCATCTCTAGCTCAGACATAACGTTTACAAATGCCTCATCTTGGATTGAACCCCGTTTCTTTGCTGATGGCAGTTTTGATTCGGCAAGCGTGAATTGGGCTGGCAGTTCTTTACCTGTTCGAAAATTTACGCTGCATATTTGATGATACATTGCATCAGCTGCAGGTAGATCGTGCACTGAGTTGATCCTTTGCATGACAGTTCTTGCCCATTCATCATTCCTAGTCTGACATTGATTGAGAAGACGTATTTGCAAATCGAGGGATGTAACTGGTATCAGTTTGTTGCCCCGTTTGCGCCTGTCATCGAATGTGTCTATGTGTTCACAATATATGCATTGTGTTTTGAAACAAAATGATTGTGTTTCCGACGAGCGCAGAGAAACCTTATCATTCGAGTTCTCCGTTGCGCCAGATAGTTGTCTTTTTCTTGTCTTGATTCTTTTCAAGTCACAGAAATTACGCCGACATACAGCATGTACACGCTACGCTGTCCAGGTACTGTGCTGATATTTGCACCACGTGCTTCGTTTGCCTGCGAGATACCGCGACAACCTTTCTCTCCCAATGTAACAACTTCCTGTCCGTCAGACAGTGGACTGTCACAAAATGTGCACTCCTCCATTGTACGATTCATATACACTGCAGCTCCATTATAACGCGTTCGCGTATAGCGCGATCTCCATTATAACGCGGGTCTCTCGTGGATCCCAAAAAAATATTTAAAAAATCGAGAAAAAAAACAACAAAAAAACAAAGAAAAAAAAATCAAAAAAATCGTCGGACGTCGTAGTCATCGTGTAATCAGTTGATTCGTGATTTCTGCAAGTTTATTCAAACAACGAAGTTCAAAGTCCATGAAAGGATTATTATTAGTATAGGCCATGGGCCAAATATGGAAACCCTCCCCCCCCCCCCCTGTGGTACATAAGCAGACATATTTTTCTGATAACTATATTCAATTACGAGTGTAATGCAACTTGTCTGCGCTCTGTAACCCGCTGGATGAATGTATGGCACCATTTTGAAGTATACCACCCAGCAACTTTTTGCCATATTAAAAAATCACACTTATTGTAAAAATGTGACAAAATTATATTGTTAAACACGGAAACTCTGTTGTTTTGCAGGTTTTGAGAGATGTTTATAGCAATACTTTGCATTTAAGTAGAATTTAGGACCGTCCGGTCCTTTTAAGCAAATATTTTGCATATTTAATTACCCCACCCACTCCATTTCAATGGTAACACATGTATTGCCACACATCTCTTCCCATACTATATTTATAAATTGTAACTATGGAAAATATACATGCATGTGCACATGAAACATGTGCAAACTATAGTTCCTGTTTTTTTCTTATGCTTACTGCACATGATACTAAGTTAACCACAACTGAATTTGAAACCGTTACCCCACCCACTAAATCTACAATGTACATTTTACACATATTGAGTTTCATTAGCTGTCTCCACTTACATTTACTTTTGACTGGTACATATGAATAGTCAACTACTTCAACATGACACTGGCGTCATTGCATACACAAAAATATCGTGAGTTGTCATGATGAAAGTGCATGGAGTGAAGTATGTATAGCAGCAAGTGTGAAGAAAAAAGGGAATTTCCCCACATTATCGGGCAAGAAATGATTCGATATTTACAACAAGATCAATGCTATATTGTGAAATAGAACATGTTAAATGTGAGCATCGATATAATGCACAACAACAGTTATAGACATGCGTATACTGATTTGCGTATGCTTATACAACAAGGTAATTAATTTTCAATCAAGGTTTGAAGCATCGCGCCTGTGGCGGGGACAATCCCCACAACATCAGGTAAGAAACTATTAATTATTTGCATCATCACATCAAATATGGTTCATGAAATCATTAATATATACATAGCATCAGATACACGCACGCACGCACGCACGCACGCACGCACGCAATGCACGCACACACACACACACACACACACACACACACACATACAGTTACATAATGTGTCCAGGGCTTTCAGTGTTCTTGATTTGTGCATGATTATACAACAAGGTAATTAATTTTCACTCAGGATTGAAAGCCTCGATACCAGGTAAGACATATTTCGATATTTACAATAACAGATGAAATAAAATATGGTACACAATATCATTACATATCAGCATATTCATATCAGCATATATAGACATACGTACAGTTACATAAGTATGTCCGGTGCATTCGTTGTTCTTGATTCACGTATGGTTGGTTACAACAAAGTAATTCATTTTCAATCAGGTTCGGAAGCATCGCACCTGTGGCGGAGTCAATACCCATGGCATCAGGTACGAAACTCTTCGATATTTTCTGACATCAACAGCGCTCAGGTATTATCCTAACATGCTGTACAAATCGTAGATACATATCTAGTGAATCCGGCTTAAGAGAAGCAACCTAGTCATATGCTTCATCCGCATCAAACATGCTATCTAGTAAGCTGTCGGGTTCATGGGCTATTGTTTCATCAACATCCACCGTATCCACTTCTTCCTCTTCTTCTACCATTAGATCTATCATTTCAGTTGGCAGGTAATCCCCCTCTGTCCATTTGCACTCCGTTAAAGTGTTCCGTTAATGACCTCCCACCCACGGCCATTTGGTGGCGGTATGCATGCATTCGATTGGTCAGTGCTGCACCAAATGAGGGTTTGGTGATTAGCTCTCATTATATACATTCTCAACGATGACCTGCATGGTGGCAGAATGCTAAGATCAGCGCCATTGTAACTTGACAGCAGCGCTCCTGACTTGGGACTGAACTTTTGCAGGAATAGCTCCATGCGCAGTTTGTTTATGTCTGCAATACTAGTACTAGTACTCCTGTACATCAGACACACAAAGTTTTCAAGGTCTTCGAAGAGTTGTGGTTCTACAGAAGGGGACAAACCCAACTGCATGAATGTATCAGTGAATTCTGGGTGCTTCTGAAGTAGTTTTAGCGGTGTCACCTTTCCACGACGAACGAAAGCACTCGTGCTGTCACAGCCGATGAATGCATGAAGTGCTGGCAATGCCAAACACAGCTGCGTACCAACCTCAGCAATGATACCGTGTATGTCCAGCAGTCGTCGTTTGTTGCCGATACCGGTGTCAAACAGCACACGCTGTTTCACCAGCTGTGTAAACCTGAGTAACAGTACAAACACGTCGGTATCTGGAGATCTGACAAGAATTGTATGGTTCTCCGATAAATGCGATGCATGGTGCAAACAATGCAATACCAGTCGTGTGTCTGCTTCCTCTTGTGACGAATTCAGTTCTTCTATTTCGTCAGTGTGTGTTGATATGCCATACATACTAGTAATTTGACGCATTTGGTTTCACACACAAACACAATTGTTCTTCCCTTCACCTTGTGTGTGTATTTATCTTGCATCCATTCATTAAGTAGGAGTTTTCACAATTGTGTCTTGTTGACATCGTTCGAGAGGAACTGCTTCCAGTCACATGGAACATTTGTCAGCGGTCCCTTGATCAAGTAGGTATTTGTGGTACCTCTTCGTTGTCGTTCATTGGTTTTAATTGACAGAGGATGGTACGTGTTTGTTACAAAATCCACGCGTTCTGCTTTCGGCATTTGGTGATATAGACTCCGCCAGATCTGCAAATGTGTTGGGCAAAGCATTTTGCATATGTAGAATTGCATTTCCGTCAATGATGTAGCTCACCTGTTCTAGCGGAGGCCTGTAAACCATATGCATCTGCCCTTCCAGTTGGTTCCAATTTCGCTTTGTCAGTCCTTGCCGGTGATCCATCAGCTGCGACCATGGAACTGGACCTAACGGGTAACTGAAGACCTTAGCCATGTCAATGTTGTTCCTGAGTGCAATGGAAACGAGCTGTCCAAATACATTCCGTTCTGCTACTAGTTCCTTTGACATTCGCTGTGGACTCGTAAGTGTCACCGATTTTGCAAGCGTTGCAAATGTTTTGAGTTTTTGTTGCTTTATTGGCGCATGGAAGCTGGCAGATCTTTCTACAAACAGACTTCAGTCTGCACCTGGCAGCTAATTTGTGACGTTGACTGACAAAATGTACCGAAATACATTTGAGACCAGCGTAAACGCCAGATGTGACAGTATGATAATGGCACATGCTGTTCGCTATTCAATCTATATTATGAAGTGTCATTTCTATTGAATATCTTAGATCCAGAACAGACTGCATTTCAATACATGTGTAAGTCAAAACATCCATAGGTCGCATATGTCGTAAGATTAGGCCATGGGCCAAATATGGAAAACTTACCCCTGCGTAAAAACACACATTATATTACGCAATTGTCATGTATATTGATATCCATCACATGGCAATTAATTTGCGGTGTAAAAAGTGGTTCAAATGCCACTTATCATCAGTTAACATGGACAATTGTTAACATAGACAATTGTTGAAAAAACGCCCTTTTTGGCGGCCATTTTATTTGAAAATTTCCACCATTTATATCATGCTGTTAAGTCAATATGTATTACATAATTGATATGCATATTGATATGCATTACAAGGTATAAGTTACAATGTTTATAGCGGTTCCAATAACACTTAACAGCAGTTACAGTGCAAACTTTTCGCAAAAACACACTTTTTAGCGGCCATTTTGAAAATGGCGGCCATTTGGTAAAAAAAAATTGATTTTGCATGTATCACACACTGTTTTATATTCAATTAGGAGTAGATAAGAACGATTTAGAAAATTTAAATCGGTCCTAATACATGTACCGGTTAACAGGCGATAAAGCTAGTCCTGTAAAGCAAAACAATTGTTTTTGACGGCCATCTTGGAAAATGGCCGCCATTTGTTCATCCAGCGGCTTTTTAATGGCAGACCTTCTGGAATGACAGACAATTGACTACTGAATTTGAAAATCATAGTGGCGTTATGTACCACAGGGGGGGGGAGGGGGGGTTATTGGTGGCCCAAAGACTAGTATGTTAGCAAATGTAATACATCATGTACCTTTAATCGGGTAATCATGTTAATAGGCATATTTATTAATCAATTCAATTACACATAATTGTCGCTAATAAATGGTTGCGTATTCGATCGCCTTTCTTTTTCTTTACTCCCAGGTGTAATATTTAGCGTTTTATAAGTAGACTGGTGTTTCAGCATTATCTGGGTATGGGATCACATGGTCTATTGTTTACACTGCAGCCCACGGCAATCTCGCTTAAATCGTAAATTTCATTCATCAATATGACTTGCAGCGTAAACAATAGATCACGTGACCCCACATCCTGAGATTATGCACGTATCAACCGCATGAATAGGCAGGACACGTGACCATAGGCATTATTTATTATCAATTAATCCGTTTAAGCATCTGTTGATCGCGAGTATTATACATTGTAATAAGCGTCTGTCTATCGCAAGCACTATACAACGTAATAAGCATGATTTTATAAATAACTTGTATGTTGAATACATTAATACATACAAGTTTGTATGTCATAGACATTATTAATAATTACTTTAACTTCTGTTCAAATGACATGATTGTATATGGGTCCGTTGCTAATGGAATTCCCGCAATAGTTGGTAACCTAAATGCGAATGATACCAGTAACACGTGCAGTACCAGTACCCGTGCATGTCCCGAAATTTTATAACGCGGTCGGATTCGATCGCGGTTTGAAATCTTGGACCCCGACCACCGCGTTATAATGGAGCTGCAGTGTATTCACAACAGTGACGCTGGTTTCGCTACTCTGATTTACATATACATTACGCTAGTTAAAATAATATAAATGCAGATTTAGTCAATATCAAATTCAAGTATGCCCACCGCCTACAAATATTGTAGTTAGTGAAAAATAACGATAGCGTTGTTGAACTGTAATAACAAACCAAATAAATATTTCATTGCAATTCACGCGTTACGACCGTATATAGCGATGTTAAACTGCACCAAATGGTGTCTATAAATAACTATTGATGCATTTCCGTGACGTCAAATGTTGTGACGTATACTTTTTTGCCAACACGCCGTCGCCTGAGAGGCGGTATCTTACGATGCATAGTTTTACGACCGGTGTGTCCACAGGTCAGCCTGCGGCATTTGCGCACTCTGATCGAGATAGTTATGAATTTTTACTGTACAAACCAAGTGAAGTAGAATCTGCATCTATCGTTAATTATGTTTTTTTTCTAGCACGGCGTCCCATATAAAATGTATCACTAAACATTTTATTCTATCATGTACATGCTTCACCAAAGTGGTTTACACTTCTCTGAATGCAGGTCTTCGTCAAGTATATCTCTTAGTCCTATGTCTTTTATCAACTCTATACAATTATGTTACAGCATCTAATGCACACCTATCAACAAACGAGAATGTAGTATACGATAAACGCGCCATGAAACGTGAACGCCAGTTGTTTTGGCGACCATTTTGAATTAAAAGGCTGTAATACATACCCAATGGAAATGAAAGTTGAATTAAATAGTTTGGGCTGATATTACGCTAAGTTCCCAGCAGTTAACGCAGGAAAAAAGGATACATATACAATATACATGTACATGTACATTATTGATGCTAACTGTCAGTGTTGGCGTCCATCTTGGATTTATACGTATTGTGCATTTTCCCCAAGGTGGATTTTTGCTGATTTTGTATATGTTGTTCAGAACACTATTCTGAACAGTTTAGCAAATAGAAACAAACTTGCAATTAGTGGTGGGTCCTGGCCATTTTTACCGTAAATACCCTAGACTAACAGTCCAAGGCACAATTAGCGCTTCCCGGGCAAGCGAAACTCGAAGATGGCCACTGAAAGGCCCATAATTAAGACACTTAATTTCAAAATATTGGGCCAGTCGCCCTCAGAGGTGGTTGATTTTATGATATGTGGTATTATTGCCTAGCCCGCTTGCAGAAAGCGAGACATAGTGATCACAATGACGTCCGTCCATGTGTCCGTCTGTCCAAAATCTGTGTTAAAGTTTTTAAATACCTTATATCTCTGCAGTCCTAAGGTGAGTGATACAGGCCCAATTGGGCGTCTTGTTTATTTTCCATTTTCTTGACAAAAACATGGTTTGACAACACACTGGAATCATTTCCTGCCATTCCCCACCCCAACTCCCAGCCAGTCCTAGAAAAGGGACTTTATGATATTTGCAACCATGAAACCTAGCCAATCCGACACACTGATAAAGAACCCGTTCTATACCTGATCATCGTTTGATTCAAAGATAATTGCTTCGTAAACGTGATAGAATTTATGTATAACATATATGGGCAAGAATTCTCTATTCTGGAGAACCCATATTTTTCTTGTCATTTCCATTTAAACACTACAATAAAAGACAATTGTTGAGATGGAACACTTTTGCGACTTCAGTTGTATGAATACACATATAGGCTATCTACAATGTAGCAGTACATGTACCAAACAATGTGTTATCGAAATTGATGAACAAGCTTCACAGTTCTTCAATATGTACGTATCTTACATTTTTTGAAGGAAAAAAACGGGACATTTTTAACATGTCCTACTATGTGTATGTATTTCATATTGATCTTATCCTTTTCATAGCGTCAACAGAGTTCGTACGTGTCTGTGAGTAGTCTCACTCTTCTTCAGTACAAAAATAATTGCTCCATCGGAAGTATAAACATTGAAAAAAATATAACCAAAATTAGTGAATGTACGTAACTTTTTCTTGTCAAACCCCGTTACGTTACAATAGGCAAGCCCCAAGCTTAAAAACGCGACGTGAATCGAGTTCCCTTTCGGTTTATAAAGGTAACCCAATGTAAGTTTGATGATACAACTAGGACTTTTCTTTTATCTCGGAATGAATTGAACAGGGAAAAGACGATTTAATATTTCAGAATTTCTTGTCAACAACGTGTTACGTACGCAGGTTACGAACCGCAGCTAAAAAATAGGTAACACGGTTTATTTTATAAAACGTTTTACTACCGTACATCTGCCGCAAACTGACACGGTCTCATTTTTTGGCACCTCATGGATGCATATATATCCAGGAAGATGGAGGCTGGGGATGATGCATGTTTGTATCGATGTCAAAATTTGCCAAGAATTACGTACACCAGCGAAACTAAATGATGCCATATCACATTTTCTATTTGATACACGTAACTCAAGTATATTCCTCGTACAGAGAGCCACACGAACGATGTGTTTGATAAAAACCTCGACCATTTGATGAGCTTGTTGTCGCTTTATAAATTGTACGTAAATTTGACATAATATGAAACTAGGTGCTACAGACAAATTTGCTGTCTTTGTTGCACATGTGTAAAATTTGTAAATTGTTAACAACAATCATATCTTTATACAGTTTATTGTCTTACAAGAAATTCCAGTTGCCACATAATCATAAGCATCCAGGGTGTCTGAAAAAGTATTGCTTGGCATTTTTGTCAACGTTACATACTCAACTTCAATCAAATGTCACAATGTATACTGCTTAATGTATTATATGATTTAAATGAATGCTTCTACAACAAATATGGCCCAAATAGGTTTGTTACAACCCATAAACATATAATATAATCTCATTGCTAATAGAATAAAATGAGCATGCATTTAATATGTGTATGTAATGTTGACGAGAAAAATATAGTGTACCTTTTTATTGGATCAAGTAAATATCAATACATTTTCTAGTAAAGGTGGTTGGTAATGCACAGCCCAACATCTCTTTACACAACAAAGAAACTTAGATGACATTTGAATGTAGTGTTTGATAACCAAATACATGTAACCTCTTTGTCAATGTTACAGACACGAGATTCAGCTTATTTCTATATCTCCTAATTCAACGACATGTATATTCTGCAAACAACTGCAGTTTTCAAAACCATAGTCATTTGGACTATGCAACGTTGCATTTTTTGTAACAAAGCGCAATATCTAAACAAAATGTTAAATGTCCCCCTGTTAAGACTAATTCTTGCCCATATGTGAACACTGCTTCGTTACTGTATCCTATATGGCACATGGAGTGGCCACGTTGGCCATCTTTGTGTGTTCCAGCCATCAGCCAGTTTCACCTGTTCTGCCGTTTGACAAAGAACTCAAAATGTGAAGTAGAACATATGATATAATGTAGCTAATCACATGTAGAAAAGCCAGGAGAACGGACTTGTTTCTGTTATATTACACCAAACTGTAAAATATGTCAGTTTTCTGGACAGGTTTGTGCCTGTGTTTTTAACGTGAACTTCCTTTATATATAGCCACATACACAGAAAATCGCACAGTGTAACACTTTTACCTGGCCAACCACACAACACATACCATGTATACCCACTACTGTACTCTTGTTATTAGCTATCAAATACAGTGACATGTAAGCAGTTACCTGAGTGTATTGTCTCTGGTGTCTACTCACCTACTATGCGAGTAAATATCGCTTTACCTATGGTACATTAACATAGGCTGTGCATCAGATCACATCACTCTTATGAAGCAATTATCATTGAAAGCAAGTGTATCTATCTATCACCTAATACCTTAATCTGACACATCTGTCTCGTCCCAGAGCATGTCGAATTAAGCATGTTTCACTGTATTTAGTATTAAAGGCCATGTGTCTCAAATGTGGATGAAATGTGACCAAAACAATTGGTAAAAAAGCATATCATGGTAGATTTGTATTGGTTTTCTGACTGCATGACCCTACAGGTCACCTGCAAAAAAAAAAAATAATAAAAAAAGAAAGTTTTATTATTTTATACAAAAATAACTATTTTTTGTGGTGACTTTATACAAGAGTGCAATATCGAACATACAGTCAAACTTGCATTAAGCGACCACCCAAGGGAGACACCAAAAATGGTTGCTTAGAACAATGGTCTCTTAACACAAAAACGGGGGAAAAAATGGAAATCCGGGTACTGGTATGTCCTGTTATAGGTTTAATATTCGGAATCGGGAAATCGCGAATATTAAACATTAACATAGAAATAAATACATTAGAATACTACCAGTAATGTTTACTGTGCACTTTTCCGAAATATTCAGGCTTTATTTAATCAAAATAGATGAAAGAATTTGAATATTATTGCGAAATAAAATTGCCCAGCTGAAATCGCAAATAGGCAGAAGTAACTGACTGCGATCACTTCGGACCAGACATGTTTCGCCCCGGTGGTTTTTACCAGTCGTTGACTGACAACAAAACCAGCTGATAGTATAATGATTTATTAACGCAGTGTTTGGTATATACATGTACCAGTATCGTAACGCGTCAAGAAAATTGGTGTAAAATTAAAATGCTTGCGTCTTCTGTACACAACGAAAAAAAAGTATTCGTTTTAAATTAGTGAAATACGCAGATGTTTTCCCATGTGCTAAGCGGCCAGTTCTGTTGTTCCCATGTGCTAAGCGACGATGAGTTAATTACCTTTAGTAATCACTAAGGAAACGAGCGAATCAGAACGAGGTTTCAGGTCAATAATCATAAACAATGCACCATTCACACTTTCACAGTGACAGGGATTAGTTTCCTTTGTTTGTCACACGCTTGAGGCTAATTTCACCTGGAGAAAATGACATCTGTTAATTAATGGTCGTTTAATACAAACGACCATTTCTTTCGGTTACAAAATATTTGGCCGTTGGTCGCGTTAAGGAAAATCGTTTGATACACTCATTATATAGGCCAAATGGTCGAGGGGGAATTGAAAGTGGTCGCATAAGACAAAAGTCGCTTAATGCACGTGGTCGCTTGTGCAAGTTTGACTGTGTATTGCAATAAAGCTCTTGAAGAGTTCAAGCAAGTGTATCTTTGTGTATCTGCAGTAAGTAAGTAGTAACCATGAATCGGTAGATGGGATTACGTCACTGCATGTACTCGTGTGGTTAGAACTGTGATGCAATAGGCCTACAACCAAGTTCAATTTAGCATGAACTTTCCTGGAGTTGATGTATACGACATCGGAAGCTGACATTCAAATGCGTTAATTAGTTGACAAACACATGTTTATGACCAGTGACAAGTAGCGACTGTTTTCATCCAACATTGAGTGACATACGTCAACTGTGTTTGTGAAATGCATTTTCGGAAGTACCATGTGAGACCCAGCCGCTTTAACGACTTGCTACTTTCTGTTAATTTGCTGTTTGTGTCCATTGCAGTGGTTGTCGGATAGAAGAAAACGTACACTACAGAAACAAGATGTTGGTAAGTCATGCAAACTAGCTAGGCAAAGCAAATAAATAGAGGATCTTAAAGGAACTATTTGTGGGACTTTTATCAATTGGGAAACAAAAATAATACATTATCAGCATACCATAAGCATAATACAATACATATATCATACGTACAGTAGCAGAGATAACATGGGGGATTCCTGAGAATAATTAAGTCTGTATACATATACAGACTTAATCTAATTTGGTGTGAAAATGTGACTTCACAACTCACATGACTGTATCTGCAGCAACCAGCCGCTAATGGTGCAGGACGTTTTGGAACAATTTTGCTTTCTATATCACAACTTATTTACGAGGAAAGTAATAAAACACTGGCACGCCATACCGCATTAACACTGTCTGACTTCACGCTATGGCGCGCATGTTGATCACATGACTGCATATTTTCAGACATGGATTCTGGTGAAATTCAACAGAGATTCTACTTTCACTTTCAAAAGTTGCATTAAAAAACACATTTTCAATAGATTTTTATTCGCCCGTTTGAAAAAATGACGTATTATGTATACATCTTTTACGGGTGCAATAACTCATAATTGTCAATCGCCTCCTTTAGTGAGTTATGTTTTAACATGATACTTATGAAAAAAGTTCACTGATTTTATAAGAAATGAGACGAAGCAGAGTTTCCTATGAAATCAGTCTGTACATCGTGCGATAAGGTATTACAGTGTATTACAGTGTATTACAGTGTTTGTGGTGATTATATACAAGTGTGCTGATAGTGTTGGTAGTATTGCAACTCTCATCAGAAAAGTGGCCTATTTAAGGAGGTGGTGGATGATAAATAGGCACATGTATATACCAAAATGTTCGTCTTAGTCTCTAGATTACCGATCCGCGTGATGCCATTGCGGCATCAGTGGAACGAAGTCGTAATTCAAGATGTCGTCCAAAATGGCCACCAAAAATATCAAGCTCACATTCAACATCATTATTTAGAAAATAAGAACAAATATATACTGTTTTAGCGCAGAAGAGCTTATGGCATACCCCTGTTGGCGTCTGCGTCGGCATCGGCATCGTCCACAAACTTAACGTTGGGGTAAATGTCTTATAACTTCTGTTTCCTTTCATGGAACACCTTGTTATTTCATACATGCATTCCTCAGGTGACCCTCTATCATGCTGTAGCAAATCCATGACCCACCACCCAACCCTTACCCCAAGGTCAAGGTCACAAACTTAGCACATTCATAAACTTAACGTTGGGGTAAATTTCTTATAACATCTGTTTCCTTTCATGGAACGCCTTGATATTTCATACATGCATTCCTCAGGTGACCCTCTATCATGCTGTAGCAAATCCATGACCCATCACCCAACCCTTACCCCAAGGTCAAGGTCACAAACTTAGCACATTCATAAACTTAACGTTGGGGTAAATGTCTTGTAACATCTGTTTCGTTTCATGGAACACCTTGATATTTCATACATGCATTCCTCAGATGACCCTCTATCATGCTGTAGCAAATCCATGACCCACCACCCAACCCTTACCCCAAGGTCAAGGTCACAAACTTAGCACATTCATAAACTTAACGTTGGGGTACATGTCTTATAACATCTGTTTCGTTTCATGGAACACCTTGATATTTCATACATGCATTCCTCAGATGACCCTCTATCATGATGTAGCAAATCCACGACCCACCACCCAACCCTTACCCCAAGGTCAAGGTCACAAACTTAGCGTTCATTCAATGTTTTTTCATAAACTTAACAAATGGGGAAATGTTGTGTAACTTCTGTTTATTTACAGGGAATGCCTTCATATTTCATACATGCATTCATCTGATGACCATCTATCGTGCTGTAGCAAATCCACAATCCACCACCCAACCCTTACCCCAAGGTCAAGGTCACACACTTAGCATGTTCATAAACTTAACGTTGGGGTAAATGTTGTGTAACTTCTGTTTATTTACAGGGAACGCCGTCACATTTCATACATGGATTCATCTGATGATACTCTATAGTGCTATAGCAAATCCATGACCTACCCCTTACCCCAAGGTCAAGGTCACAAACTTAGCACATTCATAAACTTAATGTTGGGGTAAATGTCTTATAACATCTGTTTCCTGTCATGGAATGCCTTGATATTTCATACATATAGTCCTCAGATGACCCTCTATCATGCTGTAGCAAATCCACAACCCTCCACCCAACCCTTACCCCAAGGTCAAGGTCACAAACTTAGCATGTTCATAAACTTAACATTGGGGTACATGTTGTGTAACTTCTGTTTCTTTACAGGAAACGCTTTGATATTTCATTAGCGAATCCATGACCTACCCCACACCCCTTTCCCCAAGGTCAAGGTCACAAACATAGCACATTCATAAACTTATCGTTGGGGTAAATACCTTATAACATCTGTTTCCTTTCATCGAATGCCTTGATGTTTCATTCATGCATTCCTCAGATGACCCTCTATCATGCTGTAGCAAATCCACAACCCACGACCCAACCCTTACCCCAAGGTCAAGGTCACAAACTTAGCATGTTCATAAACTTAACTTTGGGGTAAATGTTGTGTAACTTCTGTTTCTTTACAGGTAACGCTTTGATATTTCATACATGTATTCATCTGATGATCTGATGATCCTCTATTGTGCTACAGCAAATCCATGACTCACCCCACCCCTTTCCCTAAAGTCAAGGTCACAAACTTAGCACATTCATACATGCATTCCTCATGTGAATAGCTATCCACAACCCACCACCCAACCCCTACCCCAAGGTCAAGGTCATAAACTTAGCATGTTCATAAACTTAACGTTGGGGCAAATGTTGTTTAACTTCTGTTTCTTTACAGGGAACGCTTTGATATTGCATACATGCATTCAGCATTCATCTGATGATCCTCTATTGTGCTACAGCAAATCCATGACCCACCCCCCCCACCCCTTTCCCCAAGGTCACAAACTTAGCACATTCATACATGCATTCGTCATGTGAATAGCTATCATGCTGTAGAAAATCACCAACTTAGTGCGTTCATAAACTGAACATTGGGTTAAATTTTGTTTCTGTTTTCAGGGAGCGCATTGATATTTCATACATGCATTAATCTTAATATGC
Source organism: Conchocele bisecta (assembly GCA_029237695.1). NCBI lineage: Eukaryota > Metazoa > Mollusca > Bivalvia > Lucinida > Thyasiridae > Conchocele > Conchocele bisecta. The sequence continues at coordinate 115,666,441 of CM055268.1, read as the reverse complement.
TATATTATGCTATAGCAAACCCACGACCCACCTTGCACCACTGACCCCAATGTCAAGGTCCACTGCACTTTCCTTAACCAAGGGTCAAGTTAGATAATATTCATGTTTTTTTATGCAACTGTGCCAAGTTTGAGTGAAGGCTGCCAACAGGCCAGCTTCGTCGTCTTCTGACAACTCTTGTTAATTTTCACACTATGTGTCCTTGTCCATGCAATAACTCATGTTCTACTTCACCGATCAAATTCGGTTTACATGTTTATCACGGCAAGACGAAGAAGCCTATTGATTTTGAAAAATTTCCGATGACTTATCTCCCCTTGGCGGCTATCTTTAATTTTCGCACTCTGTATCCTTGTTCACGCAATACCGTATTTCGCTGTGTATTGCGCGCACTGGTGTACAACGCGCATCTATATTTTTGGGGGGGGGGGGGGAATCAGGAAAATAATTGTTCGCGTCTATAGCGCGCAACAAATTAAAAAAATATATATATATAAAAATCGGCGATTGAAAATTGCATTCCGAGTTCACATCCACAATGCTGAACGTGTGCTGTTAGGCTCTCTCGAAGCTGCTAATCAGTGAGAAAAAAGATCGCCAAAGGTCAGCTTTACCAATCGAGGCATAAATTAGACTTTATATTGTCTAAAATTATGTTGTATTTATTGTTATTTACTGATTAATATGCTTATTAAAAAATCAAGATGTATGTAATAAACTTATTGAACCTACTTTATATGAAGAAATTTGTTGTATATAATTCCACCATATTTGCCATTCGTGTATAACATATTACCCGTAATCGCAAACACACAGCAGCAATGTGTAAACTGCTTCCCCAAGGCGATAATAACTCCTACATATACTAGTGACCTGCACATGAGAAATGGGCCATAAACAATTCCCCCCTCCCCCCACCCAGCCAATTATTGACACTGTGGACCACCGTGGATATACGTAGGTACAGATAGTGTGTATTCACTGTTTATTGATTAGGTTTAACAATAGACATACAGTATGGTAACTCAAGTTCTACTTCACCGATTGTAACCAAATTCGGAAAACACATATATCATGGCAAGACGAAAAAGCCTATTGATTGTTCAATTGTTCTACTTGACGGATCGTAACCAAACTCGGTATACATGCTTATCACGTCAATACGAAGAAGTCTGTTGATTTTCAAAAATTTCTGATGACTTGTCTCCCCTTGGTTGCCATTTTTTTATTTTCACACTGTATCTTTGTCCATGCAACAACTCGTGTTCTACTTCACCGATCATAACCAAATTCGGTATACATGTTTAATGTTTATCACGGCAAGACGACAAAGCCTATTGATTTTAAAAATTTCCAATGACTTATCTCCCCTTGACGGCCATTTTCAATTTTCACACGTTGTATTCTTGTCCACGCAATAACTCTCAAGTTCTACTAGCTACAATAATTCGCCTCCGATATGTTATCGTGAGAGGTATGGAGCGGGGTAGCAATTTTGTTTCTAAAGTTCTACTTGACTGATCGTAACTAAAGAGATAAATTCGGGTTTGGCAGGTACATGTATCAGCCCTGTTGCTAGTTCTGCATCAAAGAGTATTAAATTTTGTTTAAATGTGTAAAATATACAGTTTACTAAAATTTGACCTACATGCAACGGTGTGCACTTCGGTTGCTCACATTTTTTTAATGGGTCAAATTGTAGCCGTAGATAACATACCGGAGGCGAATAATTGTAGCTAATCAACCGCATGAGGCAGACCAATTATTCGCCACGGTATACAAAGAGTTGTGAGGGTGTAGGTACCAGAAATATTATCCAGTGCACCGCGACTCTGATGAGGAAGGACATTACACAAATAATTATCGTAGGGCACCAGCAATGAAGCCGGATACTTACACTGGTGAGTGGGTGGCAGGTGGGAGCACACGATGGGTAATTTAACGATCGGGGTTCATCCTTACCGGAATCCCGATTGGAGACCTGGTTTGGCCCTCACATACGTCTTTGGCATTTTATATGTGATAGTTGAATCTGGTTATACCTCTAATGTGAGTATTATGATATTCGTAATCCTATTTTAGGGGAAGGGGCCAAGTGACTTTGGTGTGGTATGGACATGGCACTAGGTCAGGTTATTCTAATTTCAGGGCTGAATATATTTGTTCTCGATGTAAATATTCCGTTCTGATTTTGGGATTTCCCCCCCAATAACACTAATAAACAAACAAACAAAACTTACACGGGTGAAGGAGACTGGGACGCTTTTTTTTGTTCCCCGGAACAAGGCTCTAAGCCTCTTAGCTTGCATGAGAGGTCCAGCTCAGATGCACCTATTAAATTAATCTGAAGATGAGAAGGACTCATACAGCACATTAGTAAGGAAATTAAAGCTAAGGTTCGGAGGACATGAGCTGAATCCACTGTGGGCTTCGTGCTTGGAAAATAGAAAGCGTAAACTGGGGGAATCGTTAGCTGAATGGGGAGACGATATCAGGCGATTAACCAGGAAGGCATATGGGAATTTGGGTACTGCTGCTCAGGACATGATAATGCAACAGCCTCTGAAGTCTACATCAGCAGAATTAGATACCTTTGTTTGATGGCAGAATGTGATACCGTGGAAAAGGCAGTAGATGTACTTCAAACATATGAAGACATAGTTGGGGAAACTACACAGGAAAGGGTTAACAAAACCGACTGTATGGATGGTGCAAGCGAAGAAGCCCAAGTCAAACGATCAATCCAGTACACATGGAACAGTCATTAGAACACATTAGTCAAAGATTGGACCGACTAGAGAGGAACCAAGCAGATGGGAGGAGACAACAGTCGCAGAGGTGGAATGGACATAATCAAGGCCACTGGAATGGACATATATATCAAGGTCAATGGAATGGAAGAAGTCAAGGTCCTGGTCAGGGAGCCCGTCAAGCTCAACTACAGGGTTTGCAAACATGTTTCCGATGTGGATCACCTGAACATTACCCAGAAAATGCCAATAACCAAGGTCAGTTACAAGGGAACACGTGCAGAGCCGAGGCGCAGATTTACAGGTCAAGGTGAACAGAATAATGCGGGAAAGGGATCGCAGTTGGAACAGTAGGCCATGAGTCAACTGTTTTAGGAGAAAATAGGCCTAGATCTGAAATGTGCTCGTTGCGAATGGGAAAAATTTCATCCTGGGACAATGGATTATACACAGGGGGAGTAGTAGAAGGTGTCGCAACAAAATTTCTTATTGATACTGGATCAACAGCTTCCCTCATTTCATTCCGTCTGTATGAGACAATTCCTCCATCCACGCGTCCACCCATAAAGATATGAAACATGTTGTTAATGATGTAAGTGGCAGTTCTTTGAAGGTGTACGGACATACAGACATGAAAATTAAACTTGGGAATACAGAGTATACACATACAACAATTGTCTGTGAAATGAAACCGCAAGGAATTATTGGACAGGATTTCTTAATGAAGTATATTCAGAAAATTTATTACCGTAAAGATTCTAATAGACGCCCATGCTCTAATAGACGCCCACCCCCAAATTTTGACGTTGAAAATGAGCAATTTTTGGGTTGATTGTAACGAAATTCCTTGAAAATTAGGGAAAAACATAATTTCTACTTTCACTTTCAAATGTGGAAGCGAAATTCGACTGTTTCCGGTGTCACAGTAAATTCCTCATCGGTAGTAGCTATTTGCACGAACGCTGGAAATCAGAATTTACACGGCTACAGAGACATTTTTAAACCCAGCTTGTTTAATATGGGTCAAATTGACACCATGTTGGATTGTTGACCGATATTTTCTAGGAGTTGAGCAAAAATAAATATTTCTCCTTCTGGACGTGTCCATGGGCCAAAAATAATCGCGCTCATACGGACTGAAACGTCCATAGGTCGCAACATCCATGATCCGAAACATCCATAGGCGGAAATCTGATTTCCATTTATGATTGACGCTGTCTTGATATATACATTACCAGTATTTTAACATTTTTACCGACTGTACCATAATGACCAAAAGTCGGCCGAAACGTCTTGGTCCAAAATGTCCATAAACTGACAGACAGTACGATCAAGTCTGGCAGAGACTTTGAGACGTTGAGAGTAATGTCCCTTCGTTTTGTTTTTGTTTTGTTCAGAGAGTAGAAAATCGTATATTTTTATAATTTTCCCTTCGTTGAATAACATTTGCCTCTATTAAACGCCCACTCAGGACTTCGGAGCCAGTGGTGATTTTAATGGACGCCCGGGCATCTATTAGAATCTTTACGGTATGCGAAGTATGTCATGAGCACTATACAGGGTGAAATTCAGTGTTGGACTGATGGGGAAACCTGCAATTGTGTGCAGAATATTTGTATCAGACACCGTTAGTGTACCAGCCTGCTCATCCACCTGGATAAAAGTTAACATTCCAAATGGGGAACATATCGCCGACACTGTACACATTCAAACCGCAGCAAACCGACGGAGCTCAAAAACAGTACATGTCATGGACAGTGTCTTTTCATCATCAGAGCGGTCCACTGAAATAAATATAGTAAACTCTGCAGATACATGTAAGGATGTCATTATCTTCTCGAATACACATATGAATCGGTAACCTGTAAAGAGAAATTAGGTGAGAGGTGTGCCCAGGTGAGCTGTTCCACAGAACAATTACAAGAGGTCCCGGAATACCTATCCGATCTTGGGCAAGTAGCTCAACCCATCTTGGTGAAAGTGAAAAGAAACAGTTTGAGCAATTACTAATCCGTTTTCACGATGTTTTCGCAAAATCCGATGATGACCTGGGTGTTACTAACATTGTGCAACACCATATCGATACACAAGGCGCGGCACCAATTAAGCAACCGCACCGGAGACAACCGCTCGGAAAACAGGAAACCGAGCGTAAAGAAGTGGAGAAAATGCTGTCCAGAGGAATAATTGAGCCTAGTATCAGCCCTTGGAGTTCACCAATAGTACTGTTAACCAAGAAAGATGGCAGCACAAGATTTTGTGTCGACTTTCGCGCTGTTAATCAAGTGGTAAAGAAGGACTCCTTTCCCTTGGCGCGTATTGATGAATGTTTGGAGTCTCTGGAGGGCTCCACATACTTTAGCTGTATGGATCTAAATCAGGGATATCTACAGATGCAGTGTTTCAGATCCATATTTTTCTAATAGGACATTTGTCCAGTTACCAGTAAAATGGATAGGACATTTTTCAAAATGGATAGGACAAGTCCGGTTCGGGGGCATGCCCGCGCTTTTGAAGTCCACATTCAATTTCCAGCATTCTGGTGGAGTTTAAAACCAATAGTTTCACACAGTTTGGTGTCACTCTTAGAAGACGGGACTTCTGACTTTAGGAAAACAGTCAGAAATGTGTCCATGACCATGAACAGTGAAGGGACCATATGGTCCACAGAGGTATTTTTTTTTGGGGGGGGGGGGGTGTCATTTGCGAACAAATAGTAAAAAAAACACGATGTTCAGAATCGGTTGTTTTGGTCCGTTCACGATCGGCACCACCTTCTGTTTCGGTCCATTCTTGGCCGACAGTTTCTTCCTCCGAATATGGTGAACAGGCGGTCACATCCTCCGTTTCCGGATAATGAGATTTGTCAGTGTGGGTTTGCGATTCAGTGCTAGGCCCGGTGCTACTTTCACGATCTTCGGAATGACAACTTTGCCTTTTTCGCGAAAAAAAAGGGAGAATATTTACGCTTTTACATTTCTGTAACAACATTTTCTCAGATTGTCTCGTGTTTGGTTGGCCAAATGAAATAGTAACAACATTTTCTCAGATTGTCTCGTGTTTGGTTGGCCAAATGAAATAACCATTTACATATCTAATTACAGTAACCAATAGCGACAGCCAATGAAAATCGATAACACAATGTCGCTACATGCCTTACTTGATTGAATATACTGATGTTCCAACACAGTTATTCTGATTTCACGGCTAGGTGATTTCTCGCCGCGGTTCAGTAAACACGTTGCGCAATTGGGCGAATTTATGTGCGCCGTCAGGGCGCATTGGTGTAATTTATTTTGGGCCACTCATGAAAAAATAGCGCCAAGTGCGTCTCCTAGAATGAACACAGTAATCTATAGGTACAAAATGACCAAGAAAAAAGCACCTATGGGTACGAAATGACCAAACCGGGTACAAAATGGTATGGGTACAAATTGACCCGAAACTTTCCATTTTACGGCAGTCATAAAATTCTAACAACAACAAACACAATCGTGATATGTATTGTCTGTCGGTCAGATTCGACAGCTGTACACTATGTAACCGCAGTAGGCACGTTTCCTCGTACTGTATGAATTCAGACTGAGTTCAGCGCAATGTATCGGTCAAATATCTCATTAAAAATTGTATCGGACAAAATGACCAGCTCCAGTTAAAAACATCGGACAAACCAAAATTTTATCCGACGCCGATCTGAAACACTGCAGATGGGTTTAGCACCGGAAGATATGGAGCAAACTGCATTCTCCACCAGCCTGGGACTTTTCCACTTCACACGGCTCGCGTATGGATTAGTCACGGCACCCCCGGAGTTCAGCAGGCTTATGGGTGAAGTACTGTGAGGTCCACAATTGACGGAATGTTGTGTCTATATGGATGATATTATTGTCCCAAGTTCATCATTCGAAGAAAACCTCCGGTGACTGGAACACGTCTTTCAGCGACTCCAGGAACATGATTAAAATTTTAAAACCGCGAAAATGTACATTCTTCCAAAAATCTGTAAAGGTTCTCGGACATTTCGTGTCATCCGAGGGGGTGGCCACTGACGATGACAAAATTGTGGCAGTCTGTGATTGGCCAGTACCAACATCAGGGAAAAATCTGAAGTCGTTCATTGGACTCGCATCCTATTACAAACGTTATGTACAAAACTTTAGTCAAATTGCCAAGCCGTTGTACCGGATAGGGCAGAAAGGAGTAAAATTTCTATGGACATAAGCCCAGCTGGCATTTGACCAGCTGAAGCAGGCGTTAACATCGGCTCCGATACTCAGGTTTCCTCAGGCTGGGAATCCATTCTGCCTGGATACCGACTGTTCAGATGTAGCTATGGGAGCGGTTCTGAGTCAAGTGCAAGATGGCAAAGAGCGAGTTATCGCGTTCATGAGTAACACCTTGAATAAGCATGAAACCTCATATTGTACAACGCGCAAATAATTGTTAAGCCTGGTAACTAGCGTTAAGCATTTCCATCACTACCTATATGGACAGGAAGTGAATGTACATACAGACAAAGCCGCTGTCTCCTGGATGAGAAGGCTCAAATGTCCAGAAGGTCAGATGTCGAGGTGTTTGCAGTACCTGGAATCATACAACTTGAACATCACCCATTGTCAAGGTTGTCTCCATAGTAACGCGGATGCACTTAGTCGATGGCCATGTACGGTATGCAGCAAACTGGAAAAGCGAAGTCAAGAAGCTGAACAGACGAGCACCGTACTGCTCTCGATGATGTCGTCCAGTCAGTCCACTGAGATGATGGATGGGCATGGGTCTGAGGATATTGACATTCAGGTTGTAACACGTGGTCAACATCAAAGTCTAGCATCAGATGAACTGAAACCAACGACATTTCTACTAGATGGGTGGCAACCAACTGATATAGCTAACACACATGCTCAGGATCAGAATATAGGCCCAATCATTAGTGCATTAGAGACGTATCACCAGCCAACATGGTACCAAATTTCAGGTTGTCGTTCCAAAACTAAAACATTATGGAGGCACTGGGACCGGCTAGAACTACACGCGGGGAATGTTATACAGGAAGTGGCTCATGGAGAATGACGGAGACTGCCACCTTCAGCTCGTAGTGCCTGAATGCAAACAAGCAGACATTCTCTATCATTATCACAATATTCCAACAGCTGCCCACCTAGCTACCGATAAAATGTTGGACAACATTTCTACTGACCTGGCATGTCAGATTCCATTGGTCAATCCTGCAAGCAATGTAATCAGTGTTCCGCGCGCAAACCAGCAAAACTTATGAAGGCACCATTGGGAGCATGTCCGGTGGGTGAAAGTTGCCATTGACATTTTGGGTCCGTTGCCAATAACCAACTGAGGAAATCGATTTGTACTGGTCATTTGCGACTTGTTTACCAAATGGACAGAGGCTATCGCATTACCAGACTCCGAAAGCACCACCGTGGCCACCACGTTGATCGACCATTTTATTTCAAGAATGGGTACGCCGTAATTATCTAATCAGATCTTGGAAAATGTTTTGAGGCCAAGCTGTTTCGGGAAATGTGCGAATGCCTGCAGATACATAAGGTTTCAACATCTGTGATGCGGCCACAGGCCAATGCCAATGGGGTTGTGGAACGTTTTAATCGGACACTGACAAGCATGTTGACAATGTACTGCGAAAATGATCAATGGAATTGGGACCGATTTCTCCAAGTGTTATTGGCATATCAATCTTCAAAACATGCATCCACAGGTTGTTCACCAAATAAAATGGTATTCGGCAGAGAAGTTTCCCTCCCCATGATGGCAGTGATCGGCCTGCCTGCAACCAACGTAACCGCGACGAGTGTTGACGACTATGTTGTGGACTTACAAAATTTCTTCACTAGTTCCCATGACTTGGCCCGTAAGGCTCTGAAACAACAGGATCAATACAGGAAACGGCAGTATGACACTAACGGCAAACAGCGGTCCTTTGCTGTTGGCCAGGCTGTCTGGTTATTCGACCCAAGTCGAAAGGTGGGAGTATCGTCCAAGTTCACCAGTAAATGGAAGGGGCCCTGCCTCGTGGTCCGCAAGATGACATGATGTATCTCGTCAAACGTAAGGCCATGCAACCATCGAAGGCTCATCATATTGACCGTCTTCGTCCGTACCATAGACTGGATCTACCGTGATGGTTTTCTTGGGTTAAGCTGTAGTGTCGAAGAGTCGCGCCACATTATCTCTGAAAGACATCCTGAAACAGAAAACATTTGTTGGTTATTCTGTTCAAGTTATGTTCCATATGGAAAACATTTGAGTGCGCATGTACTGTAATTTCACACAATATTCACCTGTAGTTGAAATTGACTAACGTAACTGAACTGAGGGAAACGTATTAATTGTACCTACCAGTTATAGTCCTGGAATAGTATTAAGCCCAAGCTGCTGTGTAGCACAAATTTAAATATGGAATAGATGAGAATCTGTGTGTAATTACAGAGTAATTATTCGCCATATCCAAGGGATAGAATACTGGTATTGCCAAAACAACAAATCTATTTCCAGTGTCTGTAAACGCGTGTCTTAGGTATAAAAACACCAAACATGGCAACGGAAAATACCGTATAACAGTTAATGTTGTTACAATCAGAAGTAATTAAGCTATAGGTTGTAGGAATGGAAACGGCAAATTCCTAATACAAGGACGGGGCCTGAAAATAGCAGCTTATACCTAACAATGAAAAAAGTGAAAGGTCCAAGGAATTTTTGGAAGGTCCGAGAGGATAATCGCTAGAAAAACGGTAGAAATATGTGTCTGTTTCATACGAAATGACTCGCACCATCCGTAAATCCTTGACTGTCGGTCTGTGTCACCATAAATTATCTTGTACGGCGATAATCATAACTGATTTAGCATCGCCACTGAATGATGATTGCAATTTTATCACAGGTCCGACAGACTTTTTGCTTGTAAAATACAAAGGTCCGACATTATAATTTGCAGGTCCAGGACCTCGGACCAGTACTATTTTCTGGCCCTGCAGGGTCAATATGGGTCAATTGTTTCTCACAGTGCAAAGAATTGAACAAGAACTTCTATCCGAATGTAAATTGAAAATGTGTAACCATGCACCAATTGCAATAAAATGTGTACTTACAATATGCTGAACTACGAACAAATTGCAACAGAAAACTTTCTGAATAAAATGCTAAACTGAGAACAAATTGGAACATAAACTTTTAACAATGAAAGTATTAAATGTTACAAGTAATGTTATCTGGATGATGAATGCCGAAAAAATATTTTTTAACAAAAATATCACCTTTTTAACATACATTTTAGCATACATTAAGAGCTTATGGCATACCCCTGGCGTCGTCGGCGTCCACAAACTTAACGTTGGGTAAATGTCTTATAACTTCTGTTTCCTTTCATGGAACGCCTTGTTTTTTCATACATGCATTCCTCAGATGACCCTCTATCATGCTGTAGCAAATCCATGACCCACCACCCAACCCTTACCCCAAGGTCAAGGTCAAACTTAGCACATTCATAAACTTAACGTTGGGGTAAATGTCTTATAACATCTGTTTCCTTTCATGGAACACCTTGATATGTCATACATGCATTCCTCAAATGACCCTCTATCATGATGTAGCACATCCCCGACCCACCACCCAACCCTTACCCCAAGGTCAAGGTGACAAACTTAGCATGTTCATAAACTTAACGTTGGGGTAAATGTTGTGTAACTTCTGTTTATTTACAGGGAATGCCTTCATATTTCATACATGCATTCATCTGCTGACCCTCTATCATGCTGTAGCAAATCCACGATCCACCACCCAACCCTCACCCCAAGGTCAAGGTCACAAACTTAGCATGTTCATAAACTTAACGTTGGGGTAAATGTTGTGTGACTTCTGTTTATTTACAAGGAATGCCTTCATATTTCATACATGGATTCATCTGATGATACTCTATCGTGCTATTGCAAATCCATGACCCACCGCCCATCCCTTACCCTAAGGTCAAGGTCACAAACTTAGCACATTGATAAACTTAACGTTGGGGTAAATGTCTTATAACATCTGTTTTCTTTCATGGAACGTCTTGATATTTCATACATGCATTCCTCAGATGTAGCAAATCCATGACTCGCCACCCAACCCATAACCCAAGGTCAAGGTCACAAACCTAGCACATTCATAAACTTAATGTTGGGGTAAATGTTGTGTAACTTCTGTTTATTTACAGGGAATACCTTCATATTTCATACATGCATTCATCTGATGAAACTCTATTGTATTATAGCAAATCCATGACGCACCTCCCACCCCTTTCCCCAAGGTCAAGGTCACAAACTTAGCACATTCATAAACTTAAAAATAACGTTGGGGTAAGTGTCTTATAACATCTGTTTCCTTTCATGGAATGCCTTGATATTTCATACATGCATTCATCTGATGATAATCTATCATGCTGTAGCAAATCCACAACCCACCACCCAACCCTTACCCCAAGGTCAAGGTCACAAACTTAGCATGTTCATAAACTTAATGTTGAGGTAAATGTTGTGTAACTTCTGTTTCGGTACAGGGAACGCTTTGATATTTCATGCATGCATTCATCTGATGATCTTCTATTGTGCTACAGCAATCCATGACCTCCCCCCCCCCCCACCCCTTTCCTCAAGATCAACATCATAAACTTAACGTTGGAGTAAATGTCTTTTTATAACTTCTGTTTCTTTACAGGGAACGCCTTGATATTTCATACATGCATTCATTTGATGATACTCTATCGTGCTATAGCAAATCCATGACCCACCCCCCACCCCTTTCCCCAAGGTCGAGGTGACAAACATAGCACATTCATAAACTTAACGTTGGGGTAAATGTCTTAACATCTGTTTCCTTTCATGGAACGCCTTGATATTTCATACATGCATTCATCTGATGAAACTCTATTGTGCTATAGCGAATCCATGACCCACCGCCCACCCCAAATGTCTTATAACATCTGTTTCCTTTCATGGAACACCTTGATATTTCATACAGTGGAACCCCTCCAAACCGGACCCCCTCTATACCGGAATTCGCGCTATACCGAACATCTACCACGTCCCAAATATTCTGCTATATAAACACATTAGTTTCTACCCCTCTATTCCGGAACCCCTCTACTCCGTAATCCGGACGCCATTTCAAGTCCCAAAACCATATTTCAGCGTTAAAATAACCCCGGAAAACCGGAAACACGGAAACACGGTCACCTGTCAGGATGTCATCCAAGAAATACACCGCGCCCAATTTCAATGTTGTTGTTTCAAGCAGGTGTCAAAATCACACCGTGTTTACAATAGACTGGTTCCCGGTAGTATTGTTCAGCTCTGGTTCCCAAAATGCGGAGCCACGAGAATGAGACGATTCTAACGGACTCCCGCAACTTGACATTTGTGTGGAAGAAATAACAAAATTGATCAAATTACGCACTATCCATGCGTGTAATGCGCGAAGCGGCGTGTTTTTTTAACGTCATAAGTGGCATTACAAAGTTAAGAATCTATTCAATACATGCGACCTAAATACGAGACATGTTTGCTGTTGTACAAGCTCATTACAATAGCATGGTTCACAATTTAATTATACACGTACGTAACAATTACGGAAATAAAATAATCGGCACATTATTTGTGAACCCACCGACCGATTAATTGAGATAATCTGATAATTACTTAACGAGGCTGTAAACTCGTGACTGTAGCCTGTGGGCTATTGTAGCAGCTCGCGGTAACTACACAGCACACTTGAAATGTGTCCTATGCTCTTTGCGACCAGTGTAGACCGTAGACTCGGATTACATTGCGAATCTGCACTATTTGCTATACCCCTTGCGAATCTGCACTGTTTGCAATGTCAATATAAAAAACACATTCTGGTCTTAAAAGAGCGCTCCAGCTGATCGAGAAAGTTCCACAGTGGCACAAAATACTTATTGGCCTTTATCCCATGTCATCTGCACTCTGTTTATTGGGAATTACACAACTGGGTAGCCGAGCGTAATTTGGGGGTACATTTCTTATTTCTCCATACAAATGGCAAGTTGGGAGTGCTTTAGAATCGTCTCATTTGCTTTCAATATGGTAATAATGGTATATACTATACAAATCCAAGAGTTAATGATGGAAAACATACATTTCCTTAACTGGAAATTGAAAACCCCTCTAAACCGAAAACCCCTATAAACCGAACTTTTCAGTCTGTCCCCAGGGTGTTCGGTTTAGAGGGGTTCCACTGTACATGCATTCCTCAGATGACCCTCTATCATGCTGTAACAAATCCACAACCCACCACCCAACCCCTACCCCAAGGTCAAGGTCATAAACTTAGCATGTTCATAAACTTAACATTGGGGCAAATGTTGTTTAACTTCTGTTTCTTTACAGGGAACGCTTTGATATTGCATACATGCATTCAGCATTCATCTGATGTATCTATTGTGCTACAGCAAATCCATAACCCACCCCCCCACCCCTTTCCCCAAGGTCACAAACTTAGCACATTCATACATGCATTCGTCATGTGAATAGCTATCATGCTGTAGAAAATCACCAACTTAGTGCGTTCATAAACTTAACGTTGGGTTAAATTTTGTTATACTTCTGTTTTCAGGGAGCGCATTGATATTTCATACATGCATTCATCTTAATATGCTATATTATGCTATAGCAAACCCACGACCCACCTTGCACCACTGACCCCAATGTCAAGGTCCACCGCACGCCCCTTAACCCAAGGTCAATTATATATGCAACTGTGCCAGGTTTGAGTGAAGGCTGCCAACAGGCGAGCTTCGTTGTCTTCTGACAACTCTTTGTATACAATTCCATTTAGGGTAGAGTTTGTGTACACAAGTCTTCAGAAACCGTTCAGTCAATCGATCTGAAACTATACACACACTTTCTACACATATTGAAGATGTGCACCTTGTTGTTTTTATGTAGAAAAACATATTTTTTAACAAAAATATCACCTTTTTAACTTAGCCATTTTTTCTACATTTGTCTATACAATTCTTAGGGTACAGAGTTTGTGTACACAACTCCTCTGAAACCGTTCCGTTATTCGATCTGAAACTATACACACATCTTCTTACACATATTGAAGATGTGCACCTTGGAGTTTTTATGCCGAAAAAAATATTTTTTAACAAAAATATCACCTTTTTAACTTAGCCATTTGTTCTACATTTTTGTAGCCATTTGTTCTACATTTTTGTATCCAATTCTATATAATTTCTACTTTACACATCTCTACCTAAATTAGTATACCTGTTTATCACAACAAGAGGAAGAAATAATGCTATAGATTTTCAGATTCTCATTAATGTTTCTTTCCTTGGTGACAGCTTCACATTTCTGCATCTTCGCTGTCTGGTCCATCTTCGACGGGTGTATTTTGTGACTTACGGCACTCTTGTTTATTTTGTAAGCAAAAAAATAATCCCTTATTTGTTTGTATAATACATGTATTGGGCTACAGTGTGTGGCTAGGCATATGACATATCTCTCATGGCCTTGTAGGAGAGACGTTGATTTCCGCTGACATTGTACATGTATATGGAGAAATAGTACTCCCCCACTTTTGAAAATCAATGCACATACCTCTAAAATAAATGTGTAAACTATATCAATATCTGCCTTATGTGAAGCTCTGATTCACTGTCGATGACCTACTTTCAGACATTCGGCGACGAGTGGAGCTTATCCAAGATTTTGAGATGCCAACAGTCAGTCACTGTGTCCAGGTGTCGCCCGATGGGCAGTATATCTACGTCACAGGTGGGTAAACACAACCCATATACAGGTATCTACATCACAGGTGGGTAAACACAACCCATATACAGGTATCTACATCACAGATGGGTGGACACAACCCATATACAGGTATCTACATCACAGATGGGTGGACACAACCCATATACAGGTATCTACATCACAGATGGGTGGACACAAAACCCATATACAGGTATCTACATCACAGATGGGTGGACACAACCCATATACAGGTATCTACATCATAGATGGGTGGACACAACCCATATACAGGTATCTACATCACAGATGGGTAAACACAACCCATATACAGGTATCTACATCACAGATGGGTGGACACAACCCATATACAGGTATCTACATCACAGATGGGTGGACACAACCCATATGCAGTATCTACGGATCACATCACGATGGGTGGACACAACCCATATGCAGGTACATGTATCTACATCACAGGTGGGTGGACACAACCCATATACAGGTATCTACATCACAGATGGGTGGACAAAGCCCATATACAGGTATCTACTTCTCAGATGGGTGGACACAGCCCATATACAGGTATCTACATCACAGATGGGTGGACACAACCCATATACAGGTATCTACATCACAGATGGGTGGACACAACCCATATACAGGTATCTACTTCTCAGATGGGTGGACACAACCCAACCCATATACAGGTATCTACATCACAGATGGGTAAACACAACCCATATACAGGTATCTACATCACAGATGGGTGGACACAACCCATATACAGGTATCTACATCACAGATGGGTGGACACAACCCATATACAGGTATCTACATCACAGATGGGTGGACACAACCCATATACAGGTATCTACATCACAGATGGGTAGACACAACCCATATACAGGTATCTACTTCTCAGGTGGGTAAACACAACCCATATACAGGCAAAATAGATGCCAATTGAAGGCTACTGATGAGCAATATATTTTGATGACATTACGATTTATTGTGTCCATCTAAACATACAAGATGCAAGTTCATTAACCAATTTGAAAGCACTCACAACTTGCATGTTTATGAAATTTATATTACAGTGGTCAAAGTATTTGCGTCATCTTCCCCCATGCACACCGTCCCACCCTCCACTCTCCCATCCTGACCACCCCATTCACACAGTGCAACCGATTTGCTATCCCCCTGGTACACGTATAATGATTTTTTACAGAATGGTCCTTATACAAACGTCACACGACGAGATATGGGTTAATAGAAAGTCTAATCTAATCTAATACTGCATAATACTGAAGTGTGTGTGTTATTGCTTTTGGAAAGACAAAGAGTTGTTTTAAACTTTATGAAGGTTGTCGGGAATAAATTGAGGATGCATTTAATTTTGTGTAAATTTCAGACAGCCGGTTTAACAAATTTTGCAACCAACATAGAACCAGATCAGTCTGAGGAAATTACCTAGCTCCCATCCGCTGACTTATCCACATCCCCTTTAAATAGCCTGTTAGAAAAAATATGTTAAACTAATTGAATCCGTCCATTAGAGTTTATGACTAATCTCATATGCGATATTTCCTGAAACATATTTTGAAAAAAGTGTCAATATTTCCCGTAAATAAAGACGAAAGTTTTGTGACAAATGCGGAATGAAGTATTATGTATTTGCTTTGAAGACTGTCGGCATCATTTACAGAAGATATCATACATTTTGTAAAGTGTGTTCATGTCTAAAGTCGCACATGCGATTTGTAATAAAATCTCATGGATAGGCCCAATAATGTTAAGATCACGTTTCATGTTTCTATTATTTCAGTTCATTTGATGAAACTGCATTTGAACCACCGCCTAGCAAAAGTTTATACATGTACCACTACCAGTATAATTGTGACGCACCATGAGAAAAATGGCCCAATTGAAATTTTGACGATTGTAGCACCTGACTCGTGTACATTGCTCATTTGGACCACTTTTCCCATGATACGTCACAGTATGTTACGATTAACCTGCCCATGTGTGCAGTGACTAGACACTAAGATGTTAGTTATATTCAGTCAGTATCGTTTCCCAACTATCCAAATCATGATTTTACTAGAAGAAGCGCGGGAAGACAAAGATCTAAACCGAATACAAATTCACAACATACCGGTAGCCTTTTGTTAGTTGGTGGCCCATTTGCAGTTTGATGTTGGTATTTCGTTGGTTCTGTCCTCCGTAACGGGAATTTACACTTATATCCTGGCAGCATCTTCATACTATGTCCTTAAAATAGGACTGATAGTGATCTGGATCTACTGGTCATTGCTCCTGTAGTACATACTTCCAATTTAACGATACACTGGCACTGCTTGTTACCAAATGACACATTCTATACAACTTGTTTTTCTTCCTATATAAACATACATTTCTTATATGTCAATCATTAATAAAATATGCATAATTATTCAACTTGTCTCATCGAAATAACAATATATACTGAATAGTATTATGAAATATCACACCTTATCAATTGCAGAAGTTATTTCAATAACATACAAATATTTTTACCTCCGTAATGAAATGGAATATATTTTTATTTTCTATATTGTATGCTACAGAAAGACGTTATGGACATTATATGTATTTTCTAACAATCACAAGAACTCGGAGATCTGATGTGGTAATCATGGTTCATACATCACTAGGTGTGCTCTCTATCCTCCATAATTGTCGGTCACACCTATACATTTCAAATTGTTAATACTTTGAAATGCTAGAAGTGGCCGGGGAAAATTTTACAAAATGATACACAAAGTGTTAATCTTCTGGAAAGCAATAAGTTATAAACTTTATGTTCTATTATATTGATTTATTTTATGTATGTTAACGTTTTCGTCTCACAGCGTCGACAGGCCAAGACACCTAACTTTAGAGAAATAAATGCATGTTCCTTCATGGGGTGGAAATGGAATTTAAGGTTCTTAATTATCGTTTCTACGCGGCATATAAACGAAGGAAAAAGTGAAATTGAATGGGATGGACATACTATGAAGGTATGTTTGATTCCCAAGGCGATGTTTGAACCCACAACCTCCAGATTGGAAGTCGGTGTTCTAAGCCCTAGGCCACAACCCATACCTTATGAACGAAGGAAAGAAATGCTCCTAACGAGCGACCATACGTACCTAGAATAACAGCTGATGTAACGCGCGGTAAACTGAAATGGCCTACGTGACAATTGACATTTACGTTCCAACAAGATTTTCACAGGTGTTTAATCGATCTTATTTCCTCGCCACCATATGAAACCCGACTCGAGAAACACAAATTAAGTTGTGGATTTCTGAATTTGTCAATTGTTTGTACGGTCTAAAAAATCAAACAAATGTGACAATTCTTTTTACAAAATATTAGAATCGTCTAGGGAGACAATTCCCATGTGTTGCCAAAACATGTTTTATTAAGACATCGGACAAATGTGAAAAGAAAACCCGAATACATTGATATTTCTTTACAAAAACATATTTTGACAAAATTTGGAAATCGTCTTAGGAAATGATTCTCATGTGTTGCCAAATCTTGGTTTTATCAAGAAATGAAACATATGTGAAAATGCACAAGCTAATGCGTAATTATCAATTCATCGGCGATGCGATGACGTGAGCGACTACATAGCGTGGTTTTGGTATGTTTGTTTCCACCGAATTCTAAAGGTCAGTCACACTTTGCATGTGAAAATGGATTACCGACTGATGATTGTAAACACCATCAGGTGTGCAGCTAGACCGAAAATGATATGTCGCAAATGTGCTAATTGGGGATGGTTGGGTACGGCCATATTTTTTTTTTATGTTACATTCTCGCGTTTTTGCGATCTCGATCTCGCCTTCCGCTTTTGGAAATACGATTTGCCCATGCATGCTGTAGACAGCATGCGTGTTGGATTTGCATTCTACATACGTACATGCATATAAAGCATGCTAGTTCGAATTGCATTCTACATACGTACGTACGTACGTACGTACGTACGTACATACATGTAATGTATGCGCAAAACACCATTTCAACACGCATGTATTCTACACACACATAATGACATGAACAAACGTATTACCAAAAGCGGAAGGCGACATCGTGAAAAGGCCGAGGCGTAAACGCGACATCGCGGTCTCGAAAACGCGAGATAGCCAGGCGAAAACACGAGAATGAATACAATAGAATCTCACGTTTTCGTCTCGCGTTTTCACGATCTTGTATAGGTCGACGATGCGATACAGTAGCCTAACCAATAACACGTATCGAAATATGTTTTTTTGCTCAATAAACGTGTATTGGCAGCACATTAGAATCGTCTCCTAAGACGAGTATCATTTTTTGTCAAATTATGTTTTTGTTGTCAAGAAATATAGATGTTTGTCCACATTTGTTCTATTTCTTAATAAAAACGTTAAAATGTTTTTGCAGCACATGCGAATCATCTCCTAAGACAATGTTTACGTGTCCTATTAGGGACATGTGGCAACCTGGCGTTTTCGAGCTTTTGAGACGAAAACGCGAAATTCTATCATATTCAATCTCGCGTTTTGCAAACACGCCGCACATGCATGAACAAAACTAATTCGAATTTTTCAAAAGCGGAAGGCGAGATCGCGAAAACGCGAGACGATTCTCATCATTTTAGGAAACGATTTTTATACGAGCGTTTTTAAAAAACGGTACGTATTATGTTTTACCGCATGGCGGGCGGGCGGCTGAAGAAAAAATGTGCGTAGTTCGTGTACAAAACTCCTCCGAAACCGTTCAGTCGATCGTTCTGAAACTATACACATGTCTTCTACACATATTGAAGATGTGCACCTTGGTGTTTTTATGCCGAAAAAATATTTGTTAACAAAAATATCACTTTTAACTTAGTCATTTTTAGCTCGCCTGCACTTCAGAAGAGCTTATGGCATACCCCCGGCGTCGTCGGCGTCGTCCACAAACTTAACGTTGGGTAAATGTCTTATAACTTCTGTTTCCTTTCATGGAACACCTTGTTATTTCACACATGCATTCCTCAGATGACCCTCTATCATGCTGTAGCAAATCCATGACCCACCACCCAGCACTTACCCCAAGGTCAAGGTTGCAAACTTGGCACATTTATAAACTTAACGTTGGGGTAAATTTCTTATAACTTCTGTTTCCGTTCATGGAACACCTTGTTATTTCATACATGCATTCTTCACATGACCCTGTATCATGCTGTAGCAAATCCATGACCCACCACCCAGCCCTTACCACAAGGTCAAGGTCACAAACGTAGCACATTTATAAACTTAACGTTGGGGTAAATGTCTTATAACATCTGTTTCCTTTCATGGAACGCCTTGATATTTCATACATGCATTCATCTGATGATACTCTATCGTGCTATAGCAAATCCATGACCCACCACCCACCCAATCGTTACCCCAAGGTCAAGGTCACAAACTTAGCATGTTCATAAACTTAACGCTGGGGTAAATGTTGTGTAACTTCTGTTTATTTACAGGGAACGCCTTCATATTTCATACATGCATTCATCTGATGATACTCTATCGTGCTATAGCAAATTGATGACTCACCGCCCACCCCTTTCCCCAAGGTCAAGGTCACAATCTTAGCACATTCATACACTTAATATTGGGGTAAATGTATTATAGCATCTGTTTCCTTTCATGGAACGCCTTGATATTTCAAATATGTATTCATCTGATGATACTCTATCATGCTATAGCAAATCCATGACCCACCGCCCATCCCTTACCCCAAGGTCAAGGTCACAAACTTAGTACATTCATAAACTTAACGTTGGGGTAAATGTCTGTTTCCTTTCATGGAACGCCTTGCTGTTTCATACATTCCTCAGATGACCCTCTGTCATGCTGTAGCAAATCCACAACCCATCACCCAACCCTTACCCAAAAGTCAAGGTCACAAACTTAACATGTTCATAAAGTTAACGTTCGGGTAAATGTTATGTAAGTTCTGTTTCTTTACACTTTGAACACCTTGATATTTCATACATGCATTCATCTGATGATACTCTATCGTGCTATAGCAAATCCATGATCAACCCCCACCCCTTTCCCCAAGGTCACGGTCACAAACTTACCACATTCATAAACTTAACTTTGGGGTAAATGTCTTGTAACATGTTTCCTTTCATGGAACGCCTTGATATTTCATACATGCATTCATCTGATGATACTCTATCGTGCTATACCCAGCAATTCCAAAGGATGACCCACCGCCCACTTCCCCTTACCCCAAGGTCGGGGAAGTGACAAACTTGAGCCATTTCATTCAAAACTTAACGTTGGGGTAAATGTGTGATGAACAACGGCAATGTTTCCTTTGATGGAACGCCTTGATATTTCATTCATACATTCCTCAGCCTGACCCTCATATACATGCTATAGCAAAAAATCCACAACCCACCGCCTAACCCACCCTTACCCCAAGGTCAAGGTCACAAAATTAGCATGTTGATAAACTTTACATTGGGGTAAATGTTGTGTAACATCCGTTTCTTTACACTTTGAACGCTTTGATATTTCATACATGCATTCATCTGATGATCCTCTATTGTGCTACAGCAAATCCATGACCCACCCCACCCCTTTCCCCAGGATCAACATCACAAACTTAACGTTGGAGTAAATGTCTTTTTATAACTTCTGTTTCTTTACAGGGAACACCTTCATATTTCATACATGCATTCATCTGATGATACTCTATTGTGCTACAGAAAATCCATGACCCACCCCCCCCCCACCCCTTTCGCCAAGGCCAAGGTCACAAACTTAGCACATTTATACATGCATTCCTCATGTGAATAGCTATCATGCTATAGAAAATCACCAACTTAGTGTGTTCATAAACTTAAGCTGGGTTAAATTTTGTTTTCCTTCTCTTTTCAGGGAGCGCATTGATATTTCATACATGCATTCATCTTAATATACTATATCATGCTATATCAAATCCACGACCCACCTTCCACCACTGACCTCAATGTCAAGATCCACCGCACACCCCTTATCCCAAGGTCAAGTTATATAATATTCATGTTTTTTTATGCAACTGTGACAAGTTTGAATGAAGGCTGCCAACAGGCGAGCTTCGTTGTCTTCTGACAACTCTTGTTTATACATTTTTCTATACAATTCTATATACGGTACAGAGTTTGTGTACACAACTCCTCCGAAACCGTTCAGTCGATCGATCTGAAACTATACACTCGTCTTCTACACATATTGAAGATGTGCACCTTGTTTTTATGTCGAAAAAATATTTTTTAACAAAAAGATCACCTTTTTAACTTAGCCATTTTTTCTACATTTTTCTATACAATTCCATATACGGTACAGAGTTTGTGTACACAACTCCTCCGAAACCGTTCAGTCGATCGTTCTGAAACTATACACACGTCTTCTACACATATTGAAGATGTGCACCTTGGTGTTTTTATGCCGAAAAGATATTTTTAACAAAAATATCACTTTTTTAACTTAGCCATTTTTTCTACATTTTTCTACACAATTCTATATACGGTACAGAGTTTGTGTACACAACTCCTCCAAAACCGTTCAGTCAATCGTTCTGAAACTATACACACGTCTTCTACACATATTGAAGATGTGCACCTTGGTGTTTTTATGCCGAAGAAATATTTTTTAACAAGAATATCGTCTTTTTAACTTAGCCATTTTTTCGACATTATTGTATCCAATTCTACTTTACACTCTACTTTTCTATCTCTGCCTAAATTAGTATACATGTTTAGCACAACGAGATGAAGAAATAATGCTATAGACTTTCAAATTTTCATTAATGTTTCTTGCCTTGGTGTCAGCTTCACATTTCTGCATCCTCGCTGTCTGGCCCATATTCGACGGGCATATTTTGTGACTTGCGGCACTCTTGTTATGTTTTATTATTGTTGATAAATGTGTTTTCAGTATGCACTCGTCGCAACGTTATGTCCGCGGTGGCACAGTGACAAAAGACCACAAGAATAAATATGTACTATACAATGTTTATTATTATAGATATTTAATATAATATGTATATGTGCCAAGTGCTCAATTGTATTATATTTAACAACTATGATAATAGTTTTTGTTTTGGGACAGTTTCGTATAAGAAATCTTACGAGGAAAAGTCACTTTCAAAATTTATTGCCCTGAAAATTATATTTTCCAGGACAAGTCAGGGCAAGTCACTTTTTTCAAGTCGAGTGGCTAAAAAATCAATTTGTACAGCCCTGGTTTTTGAAAGTTTCTCCAATCTATAATAATTTCTGTTAACCTTCAGTTAATATCTTCATATTGCACATGCACACATGCATTACTAAGTAACTATACATCATTCTACATTCATACAATTACCCTCGCTACTGATCGTACATCCGTCCGTCCGTCCGTCCGTCCGTCTGTCTGTTTATTTATTTGAAAGTTTTTGTAAGAGTTCACCTATAATTTCTTTTTACCTTCAGCTAATATCTTCATATTGCACACACACATGCATTATTCAGTAACTTTACATCATTCCACATTCATACAATTACCCTCGCTACTGATTGTACGTTGATCCGTCTGTCTGTTTATTTATTTGAAAGTTTTTGTAAGTTTCTCAAATCACCTATAATTTCTCTTTGCCTTCAGCTAATATCGTCATTTTGCACACATGCATTACTTAGTAATGATACAATTACCCTCGCTACTGATCATACGTCTGTCCGTCTGTCTGTTTATTTATTTCGAAGTTTTTGTAATGGTCTCTAAAATAAGGACCCTAAGTGCGTTGACAGGCCACATTACTTTTAGGGGAAGGGACAAAGTGACTTTGGTGTGGTATGTATCTGGCACCAGGTCAGGTTATTCTAACTATTGTAGGTACGTACAAGCCGCGACTACGCTGTTACGACGTGCACCAATTGTCCATGAAGTTCGAGCGAGGTCTTGACTCGGACGTCGTGCAGTTTCAGTTTCTGTCCGACGATTACACAAAGGTAACCGTTCAATGTTATAGAAATTTAGACCAGTTCTTTTTTATTTATTTTTATACGCCCGTTTGAAAAAACGGGACGTATTATGTATTCATCTTGTACGGGCACAGCTTGTCCACGCAATAACTAGAGTCTACTTGACGGATTGTAACCAAATTTCGTATACATGTTTATCACGGCAAGCCGAAGAAGCCTATTAATTTTTGAAAAAAATCCGATACTTACAGTACAGGCACCGCGAAACCCGCATATTTTTTGTTATTGCCGCAACCAATTTAACTTTAGCGCGGAAAATTGCCGCAATCTCTCGCAAAACTTCCCGTGGCCAATTGCCGCATAAGGAAAAAACGCCGCAAAGTTTGCGCGGTGATTCCGTGCTGTTCCTCGGCAAAACGCGGCGAAATAATTGCGGCATTTTGCGACAAAATTACTCGGCAAAATGCGACGAATCACTGTTATTACTTTGTACACAATGACTCAGCAAAAATGCACACAATGACTCAGCAAAAATGCAACGAACCACTGTGTTACTACTTTGTACACACAACCTCCAGATTGGAAGTCAGGTGTTCTATCCCCTAGGCAACATCCCATCACTTTTAAAAGAAGTAAAGAAATGCCCCTAACGAGCGACCATACATACTTAGAATAACAGCTGACGTAACATCGGTAAACTGAAATATCGTACGTGACAATTGGCCTTTACTTTCCAACAAGATTTTCACGGTGTGTAATCGATCGTATTTCCTCTTCACCATATGGAACCCGACTCGAGAAACACAAATTGCATCGTTTATTATGCCCCCCGCCCCCCCCCCCCCCCCCCCCCCCCCCCCCCCCCCCCCCCCCCCCCCCACCCCCCCCCCCCCCCCCCCCCCCACCCACCATATGGTGAGGGGGTATATAGTGTTACCGGCGTCTGTATGTACGTCCGTCCCAAAACCTTAACGCTCGGGTAAATGGCTTATAATTTCTGTTTCCTTGCTCGGATCTGCTTCACATTTCACACACGCATTGGTCCAATGGTCCTCTACTGCCCTGTGACAAATCCACATTCGTCCCGCCCCCGCTAAGCCCAGGGTCAATGTCACAGACTTGGTGCGTTCAAAACCTTAATGCCACATTTCTAGTTTTTGAATGTGTCAATTGTTTGCCCGNCCGTTTCTAACAGTTTCCCCAATTACTATGAGCTAGATGCGACATTTCATTCAATGTTGCATTGCCGGTTTTCGGTGATAATACCGTCAACAATTAAAAATACGGACGGACGCACGGACATCATTGTGAGAAGTGCACTATGTCTCGCTTTCCGCAGACGGGCTTGACAATAATGCTAATATTCGTACAAAATATAAATGGTTTTGTCATGGGAGACTATTCTCATGTGTTGCCAAAACATGTGTTATTATTAAGAAATGTTGCCAAAACATGTGTTATTATTAAGAAATAAATATTTTTTTTGAAGAAAAAAAACCCATTAGTATCGTCTAATGAGACGATTCTCATGTGTTGACAAACCTATTTTATTAAGAAATCAACAAATGTGAAAATGCAAACATGAATACATTTGTATTTCTTTACAAAGAATCAACTTAGGAGACGATTCTCATGTGCTGCCAAATCTTGCTTTATCAAGAAATCAAACAAATGTGAAAATGCACTATGTCAAGCTAATGCGTAATTATCAATTTATCGGCGATGCGATGGACGTGAGCGACTACATAGCGTTGTTTTGATATGTTTGTTTCTGCCGAATTCTAAATGTCGGTCACTAGGTCACACTTTGCACGTGAAACTGGATTACCGACAGATGATTGTAAACACCATCAGGTGTGCAGCTAGACAGAAAATGATATGTCGCAAATGTGCTAGTTTGGGATAGGTGGGCACGGCGAAATATTTCTTAATACGCCGTTTGAAAACTATTATGTATCCACGCTGTATGGGCGGTGGACGACTCTTGATCACAGCTTGTTCTCACGATAGTGAGGCCCACTGCATGTCAAGGGCAGCGACATTGTCTGGGGTTCCAGTACGTACAATTTCAACACATCGTGAGAAAGCCGAGGCAAAAACGGGACATCGCATTCACAAAAATGCGCGATCACAAGGCGAAAACGCGATATTAAATACAATAGAATATCATGTTTTCGCCTCGCGATTTTGCAGTCTCGCGTTTTCGCGATCTTGTGTCTAGGTCGACGATGCGATACAGCAACCAATAACAATTATCGAAATATGTTTTCTTTTCAATAAACATGTATTGGCAGTACATTAGAATCGTCTTCTAAGACAATTATTATGTTTTTGTTGTCAAGAACTTCTGATGTTTGTCCACATTTGTTCTATTTCTTAATAAAAACATGTTTTGGCTGCACATAAGAATCGTCTCCTAAAACAATGTGTACGTGTCCTGTTACATGTGACAACCTCGCGTGTTCACGGTTTCTCGCATAGGTTGCGATCGTGAAGCGTGATCGCGAGATTTCGAGTGTACAACTTATCCCCCACCCCCCCGGCTACATACGGGCATGCCGCAACCTGTCGACTGTCGGCTGATGAACATTGGACATGTCGCTATTGTGTATTATTCAGGGTTCGACACTAACTTGTTTTACCAGGTAGTCCGCAGGACTAGTGACTTCAAAAAGTTGGTAGTCCTCCGAGAAAGTTGCTGGTCCTACGAACATTGGACATGTCGCTATTGTGTATTATTACGAGTTGGCTGATGGACGAGTTGGTCGACGGCCGAAACGGAAGTCGTCGGTCATACTTCACATAGAAACGCCGCATTTTCTATCGCTCAAAACGCCGCGAATTATGGCAAATGTGTTGGTGATATGTTTGACGATTACGCCGCGTTTTGCCGCAATTCAGTTGGTCATGATTGCCGCAATTGTTTTTATCGATTGCGGGGTATACCGCAGGAGGTTGCGGAGTTTTGCCACAAAACAGCAGTTTGCCGCAAAGTGTATGAGATTCCGCGAGGCCAAAAAACTCGGCAAATAAAAAAATATGCGGGTTTCGTGGTGCCTGTACTGTACGTCTATGACCCCTGAATATACTAAACTACTTCATTCCCAAACATGTACGTCTATGACCCCTAAATATACTAAACTACTTCATTCCCAAACATGTATGTCTATGGCCCCTGTATATACTAAACTACTTCATTCCCAAACATGTACGTCTATGTCACCTGAATATACTAAACTACTTCATTCCCAAACATGTACATCTATGGCCCCTGAATATACTAAACTACTTCATTCCCAAACATGTACGTCTATGTCACCTGAATATACTAAACTACTTCATTCCCAAACATGTACGCCTATGTCACCTGAATATACTAAACTACTTCATTCCCAAACATGTACGTCTATGGCCCCTGAATATACTAGACTACTTCATTCCCAAACATGTACGTCTATGTCACCTGAATATACTAAACTACTTCATTCCCAAACATGTACGTCTATGTCACCTGAATATACTAAACTACTTCATTCCCAAACATGTACGTCTATGGCCCCTGAATATACTAAACTACTTCATTCCCAAACATGTACGTCTATGGCCCCTGAATATACTAAACTACTTCATTCCAAAACATGTACATCTATAACCCCTGAATATACTAAACTACTTCATTCCCAAACATGTACGTCTATGACCCCTGAATATACATGTACTAAACTACTTCATTCCCAAACATGTATGTCTATGGCACTGTGTTTACACTGCAGATAGCGTTCCTGCAGTGTGACCGCTATATCGAGCTACACTCCCAGTTTGGCCGCTACTACCGGACGCGTATCCCGCGGTACGGCCGCGACCTTTCCTACCACACAGCCAACTGCGACCTCTACGTTGTGGGCGTCAGTCCAGAGATCTACCGTGTCAACCTTGAACAGGGCCGCTTCCTCAACCCGATACAGACAAATGCCCGTGAAGTAAACTGCTGTGAATTCAATCCTGTCCATAATCTATTTTCTTGCGGCACGTCTGAGGTGAGATATGTGTGAAGATATTTAGCAGTAGGTCTCTTGCAGTCGGCTAGCTTTGTACTTAATTTAATGTCTGTTCCACGTTTTTCTGCCGACGAACTTTTGGCTATTAAACACATTAAATCATTAAAAATATTTAAATGTAAGTACTTTTTCATCAATAACAAAAAAGTCACCCTCACTAAAAAAATCAAATATCGATTTTATAGCGAAAAAAACGATTTTCCTATGGGAATTTAACATGGGGAGAAAAGAGGTGGAAGCAGTGTGGGAGAAGTCAAAAAACGAAAAAAATTGGAAATTTACTCCTAAACCTGGCTATGTAGCTTGGAAATGATGTACCTAACTAAGAAAACAAAAATCGGTCCACAAATAAAAAATTATTGAAAAATAAAGATTTTTAGCCCCCATGTTAAATTCCCATAGGAAAATAGTTTTTTCGCAATAAAATCCAATATTTAACGGAATTTCATCAAATAATTTTTTTTTGGCAGTATATGTTAGTTTTGTGTACTAAATGAGTTGCCAAACATGTTTTTGTGTTTGAAAAAATCGTAAAATTGTAATACTGAGCCGTTTAGGGCATTTAAAGCCCCAATACGGCTCAAGTTGCCGAATTTGTCCTCCTATTAGGTTTTCCCGCACATAAATCCAACAGGTTTCTATTTACACACACTTTGAAACTGTTTGCATTCATTCTGGTACAAAAATGAGTTTGTAGTCGGTGAAAATATCAATATTTGTTGATAAACAAACAGCAGGTGCGTGTTCAAAGTCCGATCGATTTTCCGATAGAAGCTCAGGTCAACTGCTCAACTCCCTGATTCGCGGCCGATGAATTCCGATAGCCGGAGTTTATCGACTCGTTTCCGAGCCGAAGCCGTTGGGTTACGGGAATTAATTTGTCAATATTGACATTTTGCACTGAGTGGTACACAAAACAAGTTTGTGTTGTCTTCACATTGCGATTAAGATGTAAATCTCAAGACTTGAGATGTATCTATTAGGCAGTATATGTTAGTTTTGTGTACTAAATCAGTTGCCAAACATGTTTTGTGTTTGAAAAAATCAGAAAATTGTAATACTGAGCCGTTCAGGGCCTTTAAGATTTAATGTGTCTAATGGCCAAAAGTTTGTCGGCAGAAAAACGTGGAACAGACAGTAGGAATTGAACTGTTTGCTGTTCCGATGGGAAGGAGGGCATATAGCATTAGTTCATTGGGAGCACCTTTCATTCTTTCTTATAATATTTGGCTACAATGTCTGTCAATGATATCTCATTTAGTGGAAGTCTTGTTTGTCCGTATGCATTCCTCTGGTGGTTTTCTATCGTGATGTGACAATTCCATGACCCTCGGACACCCGCTGTTCCGAAGGGCAATGTCACAGTAAATTAATTTTGAAAACTTCAACATTGGGGTTAAATATTTCATAGTTTTGATTGCCCTTCATTGACTTTTTATCTCACCCACGTTTGTGTGCAGTGCATCATAATCAGGGTTCTCGTAGTGCCTTGAAAACCTGGAATAGCCTGGAATTTGACAGAAGAAACTGCAGTTCCCTAGCAAATCATCAGGTAGTATAATTGGATTAATCTGATAGTATGCAACATTTGTTTGGATGTCTGTTGGCCACACAGTACCACACACTACCCCCCCCCCCCCCCATATTTTAGTATTCTTAAATTCTAGAGCATAAAGTTATTCCAGAAAATGTCAGAAGAAAGAAGCACAATGCATTTTGTCCGAGGGCGGGAGGGATGCTTTGGGGTTAGTTTATACTATAAACTCTGAATGGGCCTTTAAACGCCTTGAATTTTTCGTCGATATATGACTACCGTATTCTGCCGATTATAAGTCAAACTTTTTTTACCAAGATTTTCATCCCACAAAGCCCCTGCGTCTTATTCACACATTTGGATACAAGAGCATTTTTTTCCACCCCGAAATATCGACAAAAGTGACAAAATAAAGTTGTTTCGATATTTGTTGTTGTTGTTAGTCTTTGCGGTAACATCCGCTTGAAATTTGAAAAGTGTCCTCAGATTCGTATTTTAAACAGTTCGCGCCTTACTCGTTTAAGCACAGGCATTTGGCGTGTTTCGGCTTTCATCGGTATAACTGCATATATATATATATATATATAGAGTTATACCGACGAAAGTGGTTTCGACGCGGTGTCCCATTCGGTCGACATTTTCTCTGCCGAATCACAATCTGGCCTCTATCATTTTAATTATCTTTTGAAAACATTTATCTGGCCCATATCGGTCGGTGTCATTTTGCCGTGAAAAATATTGCATGACGCCATTAACGGTAAATCCCAATATGCATAATGCAGTTCCATGCAACTCACAAGTTATAAAACTCCATCATTAGTTTCGAAACTGTGTGTTTACACGATGCTGATGAAAGTGGCAAGCCTAAGTCAGCTGGCCGACATCAAACACACCGCGTGTCAAGATTTACAACACAGCCATATCAATACGTATTCGTATTCGTCACTAAACTGGTACCCTGTCTGGTACCCAGTGAAACAATACTACCGAGTCTATTTATGACACGGCAAACATGTTTATGTGAATTGGGTCTCTATCTCTGACAAATCCCGGCTTATTGCATTAGCGGCCAGACCAGGCAGTGGATTCGCGTAGTCTGCACATGGTTTACAATGTTCGTCAATCTCTAATTAAAAACATTATAATTATGTCAGCGGCAATGCAAATTCGTCATAGCTATAGGCTGCTTTCAGCGTCATTTACGGAAGATTCAACTGATTTTGAAATATTACATACTGTAGGCGAAAGTTGTGTGTTGCTTTGTGGAAAAAAAATCGATAACACCCAACCGTGTCAACTAACAGGTGTTTATCTTATGTCATCATGTGCGGCCCCTATGCCCAATGTCAAGGTCAAATTACTTTGAATCTTTTTCTTAAAGTTTTTTTGTGTACTATATCTCTGCAACTGCTTCACCCATTACCTTGATACTTCACATGGGTGTTTATCATCATTGTCAGCGCGATATCATCGGCATTTTGGCACACGTCCGTCCGTACGTCCGTGTGTCTGGTTAAAGTTTTTTGTTTATAGTTTGTCCATCTACTATATCTATTTTTTTAGTGTCCATGCCTCGCCCCAAGGCGCGACATGCAGGCTACGGCCATCCAGTCTACAAAAAGTGGGTATAATTATGTTCTCCAAGTGTCTATGCTTGGAAAAAACCTGGCCTTCGTGGCTTTGCCTCGTTTCTTGTTTAAGGGTAAAATCATTATATTTGGTGGCCATCTTGAATTTTATTAAATATCTGATTAACCAGATAGATACTATAATTCTTTTCATTGCATCACACCCAAAATTATGATGTCAAATTACAGAGGAAAACATATGATAAAAATATAAGGCAAAACATTTATATTTGGCGGCCATTTTAAATTCAGAATTTTGGAACTTTCGCCTTTCTCAAGAAATGTGCTATTAGTGGTTTCTTGTTCTCAAATGTCCAATTTAACAATTAAAATCCTCGAAAGAGGGGGAGGGACCGGGATCGTATAGCCGAAAAAAATTGGACTTTGCTCCCTCACTATTTATTTTGGTCGGCCTTGAAAAACTGAACACATGGCCTTGAAAAGCCTTGAATAGCCTTGAATTTTACCACTTTGAATCTAGGGAAACCCTGATAACGGTCAGAATTCCATCGTAGGCGGCGACAGCATTATTGGAGGCGTCAACAATATTGAACATGTGTCCAAATGTTGAATATCTCCGGATCCGTTAACAATACATATTGCTTCCTCACATTGATGGCTATCCACCCAGTGTCATTCGGGTGACCTTAACCCTGACATTGGTGACGACCTTTGTGTCTACAATTTTGGATGTATTACCATATTTTATCAATAGCTTCCCCACATTGATGGCTATCCACCAAGTGTCATCGACCTGGCATTGACCGTGTCAACAATTTTGGACGTACACCCAGACTGTTAAATTATCTTCTGATCCGTTGGTTCATCCGTTGATCAATTATCAAACTTAATCAGTACCTTTCTCAAATTGGTGGCTGACCACATTGTATCATTCACATGACATTGACCTACTTGTTTAGAATTACAACTGTACAGGTGACACACATCCTGTAATACATGGATTTACGTCAAAATTCTGTTAGTGGGCGAGACACTGTCCGACGATTCCCTCATCTCCCAGACTCCAACAGACGTGTACACCAGTGCTCAGTCACTTGCACTCTTTCATGCCATTTGATAATCAGTTACAAAATCAAAACAACAACAGTATGGTGGAAACAGAATGTCACTCGTAACAAATGGAAAGCAAACACATCTAAGTAATTTCATGCTCAATTATGTGTTTCGCGTTAGAAATTTTGAATCTTACTTGGATGGATGGTGACCTAGCAAGTTAGGAGACTGGACTTTAATACCAGAGGTTGCGAGTTCAATCACCGAGTTCCAAACCTCTGGTCCTTCAGATGAGACTTGAAATGGCTGTCCCATCGCTACATCGGTTACTGGGATGTAAAATCCATTATCTCTTACTTTCAACTGTTCTGCAGTTTAATACTGCTGTCCCGTCGCTACATCGGTTACTGGGATGTAAAACCCATTATCTCTTACTTTCAACTGTTCTGCAGTTTATTACCGCTGTCCCGTCTCTACATCGGTTACTGGGATGTAAAACCCATTATCTCTTACTTTCAACTGTTCTGCAGTTTATTACCGCTCTCCCGTCGCTACATCAGTTACTGGGATGTAAAACCCATTATCTCTTACTTTCAACTGTTCTGCAGTTTATTAACGCTGTCCCATCGCTACATCGGTTACTGGAATGTAAAACCCATTATCTCTTACTTTCAACTGTTCTGCAGTTTATTACCGCTGTCCCGTCTCTACATCGGTTACTGGGATGTAAAATTCATTATCTCTTACTTTCAACTGTTCTGAAGTTTATTACCGCTGTCCCATCGCTACATCGGTTACTGGGATGTAAAACCCATTATCTCTTACTTTCAACTGTTCTGCAGTTTATTACCGCTGTCCCGTCTCTACATCAGTTACTGGGATGTACAATTCATTATCTCTTACTTTCAACTGTTCTACAGTTTATTACCGCTGTCTCGTCACTACATCTGTTACTGCAATGTAAAACCCATTATCACTTACTTTCAACTGTTCTGCAGTTTATTACCGTTGTCCCGTCGCTACATCGGTTACTGGGATGTAAAACCCATTATATCTTACTTTCAACTGTTCTACAGTTTATTACCGCTGTCCCGTCGCTACATCGGTTACTGGGATGTAAAACCCATTATCTCTTACTTTCAACTGTTCTGCAGTTTATTACCGCTGACCCATCACTACATCGGTTACAGGGATGTAAAACCCATCATCTCTTACTTTCAACTGTTCTGCAGTTTATTACCGCTGTCCCGTCTCTACATTGGTTACTGGGATGCAAAATTCATTATCTCTTACTTTCAACTGTTCTGCAGTTTATTACCGCTGTCCCGTCGCTACATCAATTACTGGGATGTAAAACCCATTATCTCTTACTTTCAACTGTTCTTCAGTTTATTACCGCTGTCCTGTCGCTACATCGGTTACTGGGATGTAAAATCCATTATCTCTTACTTTCAACTGTTCTGCAGTTTATTACCGCTGTCCCGTCTCTACATCGGTTACTGGGATGTAAAACCCATTATCTCTTACTTTCAACTGTTCTTCAGTTTATTACCACTGTCCCGTCGCTACATCGGTTACTGGGATGTAAAACCAATTATCTCTTACTTTCAACTGTTCTGCAGTTTATTACCGCTGTCCCGTCGCTAAATCAGTTACTGGAATGTAAAAACCCATTATCTCTTACTTTCAACTGTTCTGCAGTTTATTACTGCTGTCCCGTCGCTACATCGGTTACTGGGATGTAAAACCCATTATCTCTTACTTTCAACTGTTCTGCAGTTTATTACCGCTGTCCCGTCGCTACATCGGTTACTGGGATGTAAAACCCATTATCTCTTACTTTCAACTGTTCTGCAGTTTATTACCGCTGTCGCGTCGCTACATCGGTTACTGGGATGTAAAACCCCATTATTCTCTTACTTTCAACTGTTCTGCAGTTTATTACCGCTGTCCGTTGCTACATCGGTTACTGGAATGTAAAACCCATCATCATCTTACTTTCAACTGTTATACAGTTTATTACTGCTGTCCCGTCGCTACATCGTTACTGATTTAAAAACCCATTATCTCTTACTTTCAACTGTTCTGCAGTTTATTACCGCTGTCCCGTCTCTACATCGGTTACTGGAATGTACAATTCATTATCTCTTACTTTCAACTGTTCTGCAGTTTATTAACCGCTGTCCTGTCTACATCGTTACTGGGATGTAAAACCCATTATCTCTTACTTTCAACTGTTCTGCAGTTTATTACCGCTGTACCCGTCTCTACATCGGTTACTGGAATGTAAAATTCATTATCTCTTTCTTTCAACTGTTTCTGCAGTTTATTACCGCTGTCCGTCGCTACATCGTTACTGGAATGTTACAATTCATTATCTCTTACTTTCAACTGTTCTACAGTTTATTACCGCTGTCCCGTCGCTACATCGGTTACTGGGATATAAAACCCATTATCTCTTACTTTCAACTGTTCTGCAGTTTATTACCGCTGTCCCGTCTCTACATCGGTTACGGGATGTAAATTCATTATCTCTTACTTTCAACTGTTCTGCAGTTTATTACCGCTGTCCCGTCGCCACATCGGTTACTGGGATGTAAAACCCATTATCTCTTACTTTCAACTGTTCTGCAATTTATTACCGCTGTCCCGTCTCTACATCGGTTACTGGGATGTAAAACCCATTATCTCTTAAGTTTCAACTGTTCTACAGTTTATTGCTGTTGTCCCGTCGCTACATCGGTTACTGGGATGTAAAACCCATTATCTCTTACTTTCAACTGTTCTGCAGTTTATTAACCGCTGTCCCGTCGCTACATCGGTTACTGGATTGTAAAAACCCATTATCTCTTTACTTTCAACTGTTCTTCAGTTTATTACCACTGTACCGTCGCTACATCGGTTACAAGATGTAAAACCCATTATCTGTTACTTTCAACTGTTCTACAGTTTATTACTGCTGTCCCCCGTAGCTACATCTGTTACTGGATGTAAAACCTATTATCTCTTACTTTCAACTCTTCTGCAGTTTTATTACCGCTCTCTCCCGTCGCTACAATCGGTTACTGGGATGTAAAACCCATTATCTCTTATTTTCAACTGTTCTGCAGTTTATTTACCGCTGTCCCGTCGCTACATCGGTTACTGGAATGTAAAACCCATTATCTCTTACTTTCAACTGTTCTACAGTTTATTACCGCTGTCCTGTCTCTACATCGGTTACTGGGATGTAAAACCCATTATATCTTACTTTCAACTGTTCTACAGTTTATTACCGCTGTCCCGTCGCTACATCGGTTACTGGGATGTAAAACCCATTATCTCTTACTTTCAACTGTTCTGCAGTTTATTACCGCTGACCCATCGCTACATCGGTTACAGGGATGTAAAACCCATCATCTCTTACTTTCAACTGTTCTGCAGTTTATTACCGCTGTCCCGTCTCTACATTGGTTACTGGTATGCAAAATCATTATCTCTTACTTTCAATGTTCTGCAGTTATTACCGCTGTCCGTCGCTACATCAATTACTGGATGTAAAACCCATTATCTCTTACTTTCAACTGTTCTTCAGTTTATTACCGCTGTTCCTGTCGCTACAATCGGTTACTGGGATGTAATATCCATTATCTCTACTTTCAACTGTTCTGCAGTTTATTACCGCTGTCCCGTCGCTACATCGGTTACTGGGATGTAAAACCAATTATCTCTTACTTTCAACTGTTCTTCAGTTTATTACCACTGTGCCCGTCGCTACATCGGTTACTGGGATGTAAAACCCATTATCTCTTACTTTCAACTGTTCTGCAGTTTATTACTGCTGTCAAACCCGTCGCTACATCGGTTACTGGGATGTAAAACCCATTATCTCTTACTTTCAACTGTTCTGCAGTTTATTACTGCTGTCCCGTCGCTACATCGGTTACTGGGATGTAAAACCCATTATCTCTTCTTTCAACTGTTCTGCAGTTTTTATTACCGCTGTCGCGTCGCTACATCGGTTACTGGGATGTAAAACCCATTATCTCTTACTTTCAACTGTTCTGCAGTTTATTTACTGCTGTCCGTCGCTACATCGGTTACTGGGATGTAAAACCCATTATCTCTTACTTTCAACTGTTCTGCAGTTTATTACCGCTGTCGCGTCGCTACATCGGTTACTGGGATGTAAAACCCATTATCTCTTACTTTCAACTGTTCTGCAGTTTATTACCGCTGTCGCGTCGCTACATCGGTTACTGGGATGTAAAACCCATTATCTCTTACTTTCAACTGTTCTGCAGTTTATTACCGCTGTCCCGTTGCTACATCGGTTACTGGAATGTAAAACCCATCATCTCTTACTTTCAACTGTTATACAGTTTATTACCGCTGTCCCGTCGCTACATCGGTTACTGGGATTTAAAACCCATTATCTCTTACTTTCAACTGTTCTGCAGTTTATTACCGCTGTCCCGTCTCTACATCGGTTACTGGAATGTACAATTCATTATCTCTTACTTTCAACTGTTCTGCAGTTTATTACCGCTGTCCTGTCTACATCGGTTACTGGGATGTAAAACCCATTATCTCTTACTTTCAACTGTTCTGCAGTTTATTACCGCTGTCCCGTCTCTACATCGGTTACTGGAATGTAAAATTCATTATCTCTTTCTTTCAACTGTTCTGCAGTTTATTACCGCTGTCCCGTCGCTACATCGGTTACTGGAATGTACAATTCATTATCTCTTACTTTCAACTGTTCTACAGTTTATTACCGCTGTCCCGTCGCTACATCGGTTACTGGGATGTAAAACCCATTATCTCTTACTTTCAACTGTTCTGCAGTTTATTACCGCTGTCCCGTCTCTACATCGGTTACTGGGATGTTAAATTCATTATCTCTTACTTTCAACTGTTCTGCAGTTTATTACCGCTGTCCCGTCGCCACATCGGTTACTGGGATGTAAAACCCATTATCTCTTACTTTCAACTGTTCTGCAATTTATTACCGCTGTCCCGTCTCTACATCGGTTACTGGGATGTAAAACCATTATCTCTTAAGTTTCAACCTGTTCTACAGTTTATTGCTGTTGTCCCGTCGCTACATCGGTTACTGGGATGTAAAACCCATTATCTCTTACTTTCAACTGTTCTGCAGTTTATTACCGCTGTCCCGTCGCTACATCGGTTACTGGAATGTAAAACCCATTATCTCTTACTTTCAACTGTTCTTCAGTTTATTACCACTGTACCGTCGCTACATCGGTTACAGGGATGTAAAACCCATTATCTGTTACTTTCAACTGTTCTGCAGTTTATTACTGCTGTCCCGTAGCTACATCTGTTACTGGGATGTAAAACCTATATCTCTTACTTTCAACTCTTCTGCGTTTATTACCGCTCTCTCCCTCCCCGTCGCTACATCGGTTACTGGGATGTAAAAACCCATTATCTCTTATTTTCAACTGTTCTGCAGTTTATTACCGCTGTCCCGTCGCTACATCGGTTACTGGAATGTAAAACCCATTATCTCTTACTTTCAACTGTTCTAAAGTTTATTACCGCTGTCCTGTCTCTACATCGGTTACTGGATGTAAAACCCATTATCTCTTATTTTCAAACTGTTTCTGCAGTTTATTACAGCTGTCCCGTCGCTACACGGTTTACTGGAATGTAAAACCCATTATCTCTTACTTTCAACTGTTCTACAGTTTATTACCGCTGTCCCGTCGCTACAACTGTTCTTCAGTTGATTACCGCTGTCCCGTCGCTACATCGGTTACTGGGATGTAAAACCCATTATCTCTTACTTTCAACTGTTCTACAGTTTATTACCGCTGTCCTGTCTCTACATCGGTTTACTGGGGATGAAAACCCATTACTCTTATTTTCAACTGTTCTGAAGTTTATTACAGCTGTCCCGTCGCTACATCGGTTACTGGAATGTAAAACCCATTATCTCTTACTTTCAACTGTTCTACAGTTTATTACCGCTGTCCCATCGCTACAACTGTTCTTCAGTTGATTACCGCTGTCCCGTCGCTACATCGGTTACTGGGATGTAAAACCCATTA
Source organism: Conchocele bisecta (assembly GCA_029237695.1). Classification (NCBI taxonomy): domain Eukaryota; kingdom Metazoa; phylum Mollusca; class Bivalvia; order Lucinida; family Thyasiridae; genus Conchocele; species Conchocele bisecta. The sequence goes on along the minus strand of CM055268.1, from coordinate 115,628,620 downwards.
TCTCTTACTTTCAACTGTTCTACAGTTTATTACCGCTGTCCTGTCTCTACATCGGTTACTGGGATGTAAAACCCATTATCTCTTACTTTCAACTGTTCTTCAGTTTATTACCGCTGTCCTGTCGCTACATCGGTTACTGGGATGTAAAATCCATTATCTCTTACTTTCAACTGTTCTGCAGTTTATTACCGCTGTCCCGTCTCTACATCGGTTACTGGGATGTAAAACCCATTATCTCTTACTTTCAACTGTTCTTCAGTTTATTACCACTGTCCCGTCGCTACATCGGTTACTGGGATGTAAAACCAATTATCTCTTACTTTCAACTGTTCTGCAGTTTATTACCGCTGTCCCGTCGCTACATCAGTTACTGGAATGTAAAACCCATTATCTCTTACTTTCAACTGTTCTGCAGTTTATTACCGCTGTCCCGTCGCTACATCGGTTACTGGGATGTAAAACCCATTATCTCTTACTTTCAACTGTTCGGCAGTTTATTACCGCTGTCCCGTCGCTACATCAGTTACTGGAATGTAAAACCCATTATCTCTTACTTTCAACTGTTCTGCAGTTTATTACCGCTGTCCCGTCGCTACATCGGTTACTGGGATGTAAAACCCATTATCTCTTACTTTCAACTGTTTCTGCAGTTATTACCGCTGTCCCGTCGCACATCGGTTACTGGATGTAAAACCCATTATCTCTTATCTTTCAACTGTTCTGCAGTTTATTTATTACCGCTGTCCGCTGTCGCTACATCGGTTACTGGGATGTAAAACCCATTATCTCTTACTTTCAACTTCTGCAGTTTATTACCGCTGTCCCGTTGCTACATCGGTTACTGGAATGTAAAACCCATCATCTCTTACTTTCAAACTGTTGTACAGTTTATTACCGCTGTCCCGTCGCTACATCGGTTACTGGGATCTAAAACCCATTATCTCTTACTTTCAAACTGTTTCTGCAGTTTATTACCGCTGTCCCGTCTCTACATCGGTTACTGGAATGTACAATTCATTATCTCTTACTTTCAACTGTTCTGCAGTTTATTACCGCTGTCCTGTCTACATCGGTTACTGGGATGTAAAACCCATTATCTCTTACTTTCAACTGTTCTGCAGTTTATTACCGCTGTCCCGTCTCTACATCGGTTACTGGAATGTAAAATTCATTATCTCTTTTTTTCAACTGTTCTGCAGTTTATTACCGCTGTCCCGTCGCTACGTCGGTTACTGGAATGTACAATTCATTATCTCTTACTTTCAACTGTTCTACAGTTTATTACCGCTGTCCCGTCGCTACATCGGTTACTGGGATGTAAAACCCATTATCTCTTACTTTCAACTGTTCTGCAGTTTATTACCACTGTCCTGTCTCTACATCGGTTACTGGGATGTAAAACCCATTATCTCTTACTTTCAACTGTTCTGCAGTTTATTACCGCTGTCCCGTCTCTACATCGGTTACTGGGATGTAAAATTCATTATCTCTTACTTTCAACTGTTCTGCAGTTTATTACCGCTGTCCCGTCGCCACATCGGTTACTGGGATGTAAAACCCATTATCTCTTACTTTCAACTGTTCTGCAATTTATTACCGCTGTCCCGTCTCTACATCGGTTACTGGGATGTAAAACCCATTATCTCTTAAGTTTCAACTGTTCTACAGTTTATTGCTGTTGTCCCGTCGCTACATCGGTTACTGGGATGTAAAACCCATTATCTCTTACTTTCAACTGTTCTGCAGTTTATTACCGCTGTCCCGTCGCTACATCGGTTACTGGAATGTAAAACCCATTATCTCTTACTTTCAACTGTTCTTCAGTTTATTACCACTGTACCGTCGCTACATCGGTTACAGGGTTTTAAAACCCATTATCTGTTACTTTCAACTGTTCTACAGTTTATTACTGCTGTCCCGTAGCTACATCTGTTACTGGGATGTAAAACCTATTATCTCTTACTTTCAACTCTTCTGCAGTTTATTACCGCTCTCCCGTCGCTACATCGGTTACTGGGATGTAAAACCCATTATCTCTTATTTTCAACTGTTCTGCAGTTTATTACCGCTGTCCCGTCGCTACATCGGTTACTGGAATGTAAAACCCATTATCTCTTACTTTCAACTGTTCTACAGTTTATTACCGCTGTCCTGTCTCTACATCGGTTACTGGGATGTAAAACCCATTATCTCTTATTTTCAACTGTTCTGCAGTTTATTACAGCTGTCCCGTCGCTACATCGGTTACTGGAATGTAAAACCCATTATCTCTTACTTTCAACTGTTGTACAGTTTATTACCGCTGTCCCGTCGCTACAACTGTTCTTCAGTTGATTACCGCTGTCCCGTCGCTACATCGGTTACTGGGATGTAAAACCCATTATCTCTTACTTTCAACTGTTCTACAGTTTATTACCGCTGTCCTGTCTCTACATCGGTTACTGGGATGTAAAACCCATTATCTCTTATTTTCAACTGTTCTGAAGTTTATTACAGCTGTCCCGTCGCTACATCGGTTACTGGAATGTAAAACCCATTATCTCTTACTTTCAACTGTTCTACAGTTTATTACCGCTGTCCCGTCGCTACAACTGTTCTTCAGTTGATTACCGCTGTCCCGTCGCTACATCGGTTACTGGGATGTAAAACCCATTATCTCTTACTTTCAACTGTTCTACAGTTTATTACCGCTGTCCTGTCTCTACATCGGTTACTGGGATGTAAAACCCATTATCTCTTATTTTCAACTGTTCTGCAGTTTTATTACCGCTGTCCCGTCGCTACATCGGTTACTGGAATGTAAAACCCATCATCTCTTACTTTCTACTGTTCTACAGTTTATTACCGCTGTCCCGTCTCTACATCGGTTGCTGGGATGTAAAACCCATATCTCTTACTTTCAACTGTTCTGCAGTTTATTACCGCTGTCCCGTCGCTACATCGGTTACTGGAATGTAAAACCCATTATCTCTTACTTTCAACTGTTCTGCAGTTTATTACCGCTGTCCCGTCGCTACATCTGTTACTGGAATGTAAAACCCATTTACTCTTGCTTTCAACAGTTTTACTGTTTATTCATGCATGGACTCTTACCATGTGTCTGGATGTGGCTACTCGCGCCAATGAACATACTCGTAAACGTGTTAATCTTTTGAATTTGGAATTATTGCCTCATATACATGTACACCAGTTGTCACTGGAATCTGGCTTGCAACTGGGAGTTCAAAGGTTTGAGCCTCTGCATTCGGGCTGATATGGCTGACTGGTGAGCCTACTGCTTAAAATGGTTCCAACTGCCTGCCTGATGCCTGGCAGATAGGATTTTGGGAAGTACTGCTGTTCGAAGATTAGGGTCTCATAAGTCAAATATATATTTGACTGTAATAAACAAACGCTATACTTCATTACTTGTTTACCATGCCACGAGGAGTGGGCATGGCCCTAAGAAAGCACATTAAAAACTGGTGCGTTGGCTTAACATATTTGTGGCTGTAAACGGAGGAATAAGGCCTATGGGTTTTGTGACCAGTGTAGCGCGTGGTAAATATCACTTGTAGCCTGATAACAATATATTGCTTGTTAAAAGCATGACGGGTGTTTCATTGATGAAATGGCGAACCTTGCAGATCCTGATCACACTGTGTGTATGCATAGGCTGATTTTGATCTACAATGGTCACACAATCTATAAACCCCATTTCTCCAGTCACAGCCACATTTTTGTCCCGCCTGCAGAAGCGGGACATAGGCATAGCTTTTCCTTTGGCGTATGCGTTGGCGGCTTCAACATTTCACGTTAAGTTTTTGCGTTTAGCTCAGTTTCCAGAAAGCTATAAGTCCTTCATACTTGGTATACATCAACACTGTGGTGTAACCATCTCACACAGGGAGCCCATGTGACCTTGACCTAGTTTTCATGGTTCATTGACCTACATTTCACATGCATTCAACGTTAAGTTTTTTGCGATTTGCTATGTTTCTAAAACTTAACGCTCGGGTTAATTTGTTGTAACTTCTGTTTCCCTCAATGGAATGCTTTAATATTCCATACATGCATTTGAAACAACATCCTGCATCATTCTACAGAAAGCCCATGGTGCCCGCTAACCCCAAAAGTCAAGGTCACAGGCCTAGAAAATACTGGGTTTGGAAAACTTAACGCTCGGTTTAATTTATTGCAACTTCTGTTTCCCTTGATGGAATGCTTTAATACTTCTTAGGTGTAAACTATAGCAACATCCGGCATGATTTTACAGAAAGCCCATGGTACCCGCTAACCCCAAGGTCAAGGTCACGGGCTTAGAAAATGCTCAGTTTTGAAAACTTAATGCTTGGGTTAATTTATTGTAACTTCTGTTTCCCTTGATGGTATGTTTTAACATGTTTTATGTTTTGATGGTAAGAACATTCCGCATCGTCTGCAGAAAGTTCATGGTGTCCGGTAACCCCAAGGTCAAGGTCACGGACTACAAAAATGTCTAGTATAGAAATTTAGCATCGGTGCCAGGAGATACATGTCGTTGGCGGCATTCTTGTTTGTGTTTAGCTGTGTTTTTGGAAAATAAGTGTTTTGGTTTCAATTTATTATCCCCTCGCGTAGGTAAAAGGGGATATAGGGATGGAAAAGTTGTCTGTTTGTCCGTCTGTCCATCACAAAGATTAACATTGGGGTTAATCTGCAATAACGTATGCGTATGGTGAAAGTGTATGGTGTCCGCTAACCCCAAGGTCAAGGACTTTTTGTTTTGAAAACTTTACACTTCATTATAACTTCTCTTTCCCTCAATACTTTAATATTTCATAGGTGTATTTTTAACAACATCTCATATCATTCTACAAAAAGACCATGGTGCTCACTAACCCCAAGGTTATTACAAGCTCCTTATGTACTATCAAACTGCGCCAGGCAGGACATCTTGCCCTGCGGAGCTCTTGTTCTCTTTAGCTAGGTAATAAGACATTTCGTATAGAGTTTCGTAAGAAATCCGTATTCATGTTGAATTAATATCATATGTAACCATCGTCCATGTAAGATCCTCTACGTTGCCACCCATTCCACGGCACTGTTCACATATTAGAGTGCTTCACTTTCAATTGGGGTGACACTACAATGTTATAAGGAACCGCTTGTACATGGCAGGGCCACGTGGAGTGTTATGACCCGCGGGTGCGGGGGCGGGTGGGCGTACTCGACACGGCCCTCAGTGAGCACATTGCGGACATCGAGGTGATGGGTGTGCCAGCGATCACGGCCCTCAAGTACAGGAACGCCCTGCAGCTTGGGGTGGGCACCAGCACCGGCCACGTACGTAACAGTTTGTCTATCACTAAAATATTATGTTGTATTTGCATATCTTGCTGATAGAGAATACCAAGCTAGTATAATTATATATCTTGTGTTAGGAAACGGATAAGAATGCCAAGTCTTGTTGAGGAATTCCTACTGTTTTGAGCCGAATCTCATCAACAGACACTAGCATGGCATTCAACTTATCAGGTAGCGTTTTCTGTTGGAACATGATTTTAGTTGAAAATATTGTGGATTTGTGTTCAATACCCATGTACATATGTCCAATGTCACACTCGGACGTCAAAGGTAAAAAATGCTCCGGAACTTTCATTCCCACCGTACCTACAGTACAGGCACCGCGAAACACGCAGATTTTTTCATTTGCCGAGTTTTTCGGCCTCGCGGAATCTCATACACTTTGCGGCAAACTGCTGTTTTGTGGCAAAACTCCGCAACCTCCTGCGGTATTCCCCGCAATCGATAAAAACAATTGCGGCAATCATGACCAACTGAATTGCGGCAAAACGCGGCGTAATAGTCAAACATATCACCAACGCATTTGCCGCAATTTGCGGCGTTTTGATCGATAGAAAATGTGGCGTTTTGCTTCATATTTCAGTATTCATGCAAATTCTTTAAGGTCACACAGGCCCATAGCCAGGATGAGGCAGACGAGGTGCCGCCTCGTCTCAGATTTTGCCGATTTTTTTATGCCACCGGGTTTCGAAGAAACGGGTGGCATATAGTGTTTGGACCATCCGTCCGTCCGTCCGTCCGTCTGTCCGGGCACACATTAGGGTACTTATGTGGCTAGCCCCACAGGGTTATGGACTTGTTAAAGGATAGGGTTGGTTATAATACCGTCTGTCCGTCTGTCCGTCTGTCCGTCTGTCACAGCTCTTCGGTTAACCAATTTGTCACAGTTTCTCAAATATGCTGCAGGTGGCATCTGCGTTCGACAGACGCATTTCTTGTTTATCATTATTATATTTAATGCCGTACCCGGTGGTCTAAGTGCCGGGAAATCGCGTTTATGACGATCTAGATGTCAAAATTTTCTTGGGGGAGGACCCCAAACCCCCCGCGTTAACGGTGCGCCATCGCTTGTTCACCATATTTTTTTCGCCTCGTCTCATTTTTAGGTCTGGCTACGGCCCTGTCACATATCCTCGCGCGAATTGGCGTAATATCTCACATATACATATGCCTATACACATGTATTACATTGCCGACGTCACGTTTATATATATATATATTATATTTTTCCAATCGAAATTTAAATACGGTTTTAAGTATTCAATTCCAATAGATCGGTAAATGGAAATTGCGATTATTACCTTAGAGGTAATTAGAAATCGTATGGGTCCCTTTAGTTTTCGTTGATTTTATGACCGACGACTTCCGTTTCGGCCTTCGACCAACTCGTCCGTCAGCCAACTCATAATAACAAGGTTCGACACTAACGCTAGTCCCATAGTATGGTGCCCACTTGATTTGCTGGAGGACTACCGCATTTCGAAAGCTGGCTAGTCCGTCGGACTAGTAGATTTTTCCAGAATGGCAAAACGCAAATTCTATTAATTTAAACAACATCACTCTTCACTGACCATTTCATAGCAATCAGCTTAATTGTCACTTTTTTCATGATTTAAAAACTTTCCGCCAAGTTTGTTTACGCTTACAAAGTTATTTCCGGGTCAAACTTGATTATATGGTCCATCTGGAAAAAATGGGAAACTGAATTTTGTGAAACTTTGATAGTTAGTTTGATTGATCAGGTTTTTTTTATTGTAATTTACAATGGCCAATCATTTTTCAAATGTCCCCAACTTTTTATATGAGGTGGGCACACGGGCCCCACTTTAAAAATTCCTGGAATGAACATTGGGCCAGTAAATATCGCCAAATAGCAAGCCCGACTATATTTTGAAAAGAAGATTACTTTTTGTATAATTTGTTCACGTCGCACCATTTATATTCCTATTGCAGAAAATCTCTTAATTATTTGTAACATTGCCTTCCCACCACCCCTGGTGACCCACTCAATTAGCATTTTTATTTACTAGTTTATATTTACACACAACCGTCTGTTTGCTGATAGTATGGATGTTTTTATTCCAGGTAGGGACGGTTTATATCCTCTTAGCCACCAATCTCGTTTTACTTCTCCGACTAACTGCACTGAAACATACGACGTGCACTTTTACCCGCAGGGGGCACGAACGCAGGATAGATGGATTATCTTTCAATACAAAAGGCACAACATATTCTATTTCTCTTTCGGTTATATTACATTTTAAAAGTTTGGTCCAGTGAAAATTTGTTTGGGTCAGTGAAAATTGAAAAGCCACTGGCCCGACTGGCTTGTGATTTCCACATTCTAAATTTTTTGACTGACATGGATGTTCAATACAATGTACATAATGTAGTCTAGATGGTCTATGGTGTAATGGACTGTTATTCTAGCGCCCGTTTTCAAAAGACAACGATGAAATGTAAATGCTTGGATTTAACAACTGCACTGGCTCGATGACCTTGTATGCCGTAGAATAGTTTTATATACTTGTAAAATACAAAATTGTTAATGTTTAGAGATGATTCTTATGTGTTGAGATGAGACTATGGCGGACAGTCTGCTTCTTATATGTCAGAGGCATGAAAGAAATGAATGATGTTTCAAATTTATGCCCTTCGACTTACTATAGGATATCAAATCTAACTGGAATTATTTGATCAATGATTCACAAAACTATAACTAAATGATTTGGAAATGTGCAGCACTTATGAAAGCCCTCAAATGGGGTACATACACCTGTGTAACTGATTTATTTTATGTACATGCATATAACGTTCGTAGGACCAGCAACTTTCTCGGAGGACTACCAACTTTTTGAAGTCACTAGTCCTGCGGACTACCTGGTAAAACAAGTTAGTGTCGAACCCTGAATAATACACAATAGCGACATGTCCAATGTTCATCAGCTGACAGTCGACAGGTTGCGGCATGCCCGTATGTAGCCGGGGGGGTGGGGGATAAGTTGTACACTCGAAATCTCGCGATCACGCTTCACGATCGCAACCTATGCGAGAAACCGTGAACACGCGAGGTTGTCACATGTCCCTAACAGGACACGTACACATTGTTTTAGGAGACGATTCTTATGTGCAGTCAAAACATGTTTTTATTAAGAAATAGAACGAATGTGGACAAAAATCAGTAGTTCTTGACAACAAAGACATAATAATTATACCCCCACAAACAAAGTTTGATGGTGTATATAGGAGTCAGCTTGTCTGTCGGTCGGTCGATCTGTCGGTCTGTTGGAAATTCCCTTCCGCTCTATATCTTCTACACCCATGCATGGATTATCAAATGGACTTGGCACAAATGTTTCTCATGATGAGAAGGTGTGTTGCGATCAATAACCACGCACCAACGTCCAAGGTCAAGGTCACAGTTGAAGGTCAAAGGTCAAACCTATCGAAATTCCCTTCCGCTCTATATCTTCTACACCGATGCATGGATTATCAAATGGCATGGCACAAATGTTTCTCATGATGAGAAGGTGTGTCGCGATCAATAACCACGTACCTACGTCCAAGGTCAAGGTCACAGTTGAAGGCCAAAGGTCAAACCTATCGAAATTCCCTTCCGCTCTATATCTTCTACACCGATGCATGGATTAGCAAATGGCTTGGCACAAATGTTTCTCATGATGAGAAGGTGTGTCGCGATCAATAACCACGCACCTACGGCCACGGTCAAGGTCACAGTTGAAGGTCAAAGGTCAAACCTATTGAAATTCCCTTCCGCTCTATATCTTCTACACCGATGCATGGATTATCACACTATGCCCAGGGTCAAGGTCACAGACTTGATGCGTTTGAAACCTTAAAGCTCGGCTAAATGGCTTATAATCAAAAATGCCTTGTTTTCTTTGGCTGCCAGTGGGGGTATTCGTGTGCCGACAGGCCACATTTCTAGTTGTCTTAGGAGACGATTCTAATGTAATGCCAATACATGTTTATTGAAAATAAAACATATTTCGATACGTGTTATTGGTTGTATCGCATCGTCGACCTATACACAAGATCGCAAAAACGCGAGACTGCAAAATCGCGAGGCGAAAACATGATATTCTATTGTATTCAATATTGCGTTTTCGCCTTGTGATCGCGCATTTTTATGAATGCGATGTCGCAGTTTTGCCTCGGCTTTTTCACGATGTGTTGAAATTGAGTTTTGCGCATACATGTACGTACTGGAACCCCAGACAATGTCGCTGCCCTTGACATGCAGTGGGCCTCACTATCGTGAGAACAAGCTGTGTCCAAGAGTCGTCCACCACCCATACAGCGTGGATACATAATAGTTTTCAAACGGCGTATAAAGAAATATGCCGCCGTGCCCACCTATCCCAAACTAGCACATTTGCAACATATCATTTTCTGTCTAGCTGCACACCTGATGGTGTTTACAATCATCTGTCGGTAATCCAGTTGCACGTGCAAAGTGTGACCTGGTGACCGACATTTAGAATTCGGCACAAACAAACATATCAAAACAACGCTATGTAGTTGCTCACATCGTCGATAAATTTATAATTACGCATTAGCTTGACATAGTGCATTTTCACATTTGTTTGATTTCTTGATAATCAAGATTTGGCAGCACATGAGAATCGTCTCATAAGTCGATTCTTTGTAAAGAAATACAAATGTATTCATGTTTTCTTTTCACATTTGTTGATTTCTTAATAAAATAGGTTTGTCAACACATGAGAATCATCTCATTAGACGATACTAATGGGTTTTTTTTTCTTCAAAAAAAATATTTGTTTCTTAATAATAACACATCTTTTGGCAACACATGAGAATAGTCTCCCATGACAAAACCATTTATATTTTGTACGAATATTATCATTATTGTCAAACCCTTCTGCTGAAAGCGAGACATAGTGCACTTCTCACAATGACGTATGGGTGTCCGTCCGTACGTCCGTCCGTATTTTTAATTGTTGACAGTATTATCACCGAAAACCGGCGTTGCAACATGGAATGAAATGTCGCATCTAGCTCATAGTAATTGGGGAAACTGTTAGAACTGGCAAACAATTGACACGTTCAAAAACCAGAAATGTGGCATTAAGGTTTCGAATGCACCAAGTCTGTGACATTGACCCTGGGCTCAGCGAGGGCAGGACGAATGTGGATTTGTCACAGGGCGGTAGAGGACCATTGGTAGGCAATTACGTGTGTGAAATGTGAAGCAAGAAATCCGAGCAAGGGAAAAAAACTATATTTATAAAGCCATTTTTTAACCCAAAGCGTTAAGGTTTTGGGACGGACGACGTTACGTACGGACGCCGGTAACTATATGCCCCCTCACCATAGGTGGGTGGGGGGGGGCGGGGGTGGGGGCAGGGCATAATAAACGATGCAATTTGTGTTTCTCGAGTCGGGTTCCATATGGTGAAGAGGAAATACGATCGATATGGTGAATAGGAAATACGATCGATTACACACCGTGAAAATCTTGTTGGAACGTAAATGCCAATTGTTACGTACGATATTTCAGTTTACCGATGTTACGTCAGTTGTTATTCTAAGTATGTATGGTCGCTCGTTAGGGCATTTCTTTACTTCTTGTAAAAGTGATGGGTTGTTGCCTAGGGGATAGAACACCTGACTTCAAATCTGGTGGTTGTGTGTACAAAGTACTAAGTAGTAACACAGTGGTTCGTCGCATTTTTGCTGAGTCATTGTGTGCATTTTTGCTGAGTCATTGTGTCGATGTAAAAGTAATAACAGTGATTCGTCGCATTTTGCCGAGTAATTTTGTCGCAAAACGCCGCAATTATTTCGCTGCGTTTTGCCGGGGAGCAGCGCGGAATCACTGCGCAAACTTTGCGCCGTTTTTCCTTATGCCGCAATTGGCCACGCGAAGTTTTGCGAGAGATTGCGGCAAATTTCCTCGCTAAAGTTAAATTGGTTGCGGCAATAACAAAAAATCTGCGGATTTCGCGGTGCCTGTACTGTACGTCCATTGTCATTGTCACACTCAGAGGTCAAAGGTAAAAAATGGACCATACATTTTGATTCCAACCTATAAACCTCTTTCTAATATTAACCCTTTCAATACAGTGCAGTCTCCGTTTTTGTTCCACCGTAGACAACATTTGCAAACTCAACGCGAACGCAACGCGAACACAACGCGAACACAACGCGAACGCAACGGTTTGCTGTAGCATTGTATACGTTATTTAAACGTATAATATGGTTCGTACACGTGTACTACACATTGTCAAACCGTTTAGTTTAAAAGCGTTGTATACGTTGTTTAAACGTATAGTATACGGTTCGTACACGTGTAATACACATTGTCAAACCGTTTAGTTTAAAAGCGTTGTATACGTTGTTTAAACGTATGATACGGTTCGTACACGTGTAATACACATTGTCAAACCGTTTAGTTTTAAAGCGTGTAATACGTTTAGCTTCAAGGCGTATAACACGCTTTGGCGTATACATATGTAGCGAGGTGAAAGAGTTGAAACGTGTACAACGCTTTACCTGGAAGCGTGTAGCTATATGAAAGCGTTGAAACGTGTACAACGGTTACACGTTTTAACGCGAATACCTGTTCGGCCCCGATCGCTTCGAGGCATCCTTGTTTCGTCCCTTTTAAAATATCGCGAATACATACCCTCAGATCGAGTTCAAAGTACATCGGCGGTGTGATTTAGCACTTCAATTGATCCCTAATCACTGATGCCTAATGAGTCACGCTTTTAACACGACAGATGTACCTTGTCCTTTATCAAAATGTTTGCGAATTGTAGATCACGTGAGCCGATCAGGATCTGTGGCATTCCTACGTACGTGTACATTTTATATACACAAAAATAACCCCTAATACAGCGTAATGTAACAGTTCCTAACTTAATATGGAATAGCCCGGGCCGATAGTCCATGTCAGTTACTTGGGGTTAAATATTACGAACACAGATAAACACAGTGCATGGTTTCTTTATTTTATTTTAACATCATCAGAAATGGCGAGTCTAGGAACTCTCGTATCTTTACGCTGAAGCCAGTCTATTTCAGTCACTAATCCGCTATACACCTGTCCCACGCGTGTGTTAAGAAAAATCAATATTTGGAGAAACTGAATACACAGCGAGCTGCACACTGGGTTAACACGGATATGGCCCGCGGATATGTGTCATAAATTACTTGGTGGTCAAAACCGGTAAATTTACAAGGTTTATAGCGAAATAGCAGCCGACTGGCAATTTTTCTCGGACCGATTTTTAAGACTAGTTTTCAAATCTCAATCGGTCTGAGAGTTCAAAAATCGGTCCAGAACCGGAAAACTGAAAACTTTAGAAGCCCTGTAGTCTAGAAGTATATACACACACGAAGAACAATCTGAGCATGCGCATTCTACTCGATACACGGTTGGCATACCTAAACGTGTAATGCGTTAAAACCCGTGGAAACGTGTTATACGTATAACACGGTTTCATCTGTACGGTGCTGTGTACATGAAGAAGCGTGTAACCGTTCGTCCAATAAAGCGTTAAATCGTTTAAACGGTTTACCTTAGCGTTGTATACGTTTACAACCGTTGTATACGTTTACAACCGTTGTACACGGATTACACGCTTTTGAAACTCAATGCGTTGAACACGGTTTGTTCGACTTTCGCGCATGCGCAAGAGTGGGGAAACGCAATGCATGGCCGAAAACGTATTACACGTAGACGACACACGGTTCGAAACGCAAAACTCCACGGATACGCAACGCACAACACTTTGTACATGTATAAACCCGGAACATTTTGACAGAAACGACTGTACTACAGGCCTGTAAGTGGTATTGACAAAACGTGTAGGTCCATTTAAGTAATTCAAGAACAAAAACTTCCCTATTTCATAAATGGACTAGTCTGAATATCATTTTGTGACCGTTGGATTGGTTGCAAAATTAACATATCAATCACAGGTTGAAATAATGATTTTGTCTCCGGAGCATAACTCGAACACCCTTTTTTCAAACTACTTGTGTATCTGGGGAGGGGGATACACATGCGCTTGTCGACAAGCGTCCATTTCTAGTTCCATTGTCAAAATTAGCATATCTCAAATGATCATGCACTCTCGCTAGCTGGGACACTGACCTACATGTAGATCAGGCCTGCCACCACAAAACCACATCTGTCAAAACTGGGAGAACTGCATGACAGTCTCCAATATAGTGTATAAACTATAATTAAAAATTATCATTTTGAACCCAATTATCATTGGGTGAAGTTCGTCGGCTATGAAGTGACTGAGGAATGCAAATAGCAAATTTAGGTATCAGGGGAGGTAACTATGTATTTATTGGAATAAATATATGGTAAGACAGCAATATGGATTCAACAATAACCAAAAATAAAAACTTCAATATACTCGCAAACATTGTTCTGGTAGTGTTCCTCGGATTGTTGTTATTGCATCACACCTTCATTGGAGAGTGTCACACCATCATGAGTAGGGTTATTGTTGTTCCTCGATACATGGTGCATAACTAATGTACAGTGCAGTCTCCGTTTTTGTTCCACCGTAGACAACACTTGCAAACTCAACACGAACGCAACGCGAACGCAACGGTTTGCTGTAGCGTTGTATACGTTGTTTGAACGTATAATACGGTTCGTACACGTGTAATACACATTGTCAAACCGTTTAGTTTTAAAGCGTGTAATACGTTTAGCTTCAAGGCGTATAACACGCTTTGGCGTATACATATGTAGCGAGGTGAAAGTGTTGAAACGTGTACAACGCTTTACCTGGAAGCGTGTAGCTATATGAAAGCGTTGAAACGTGTACAACGGTTACACGTTTTAACGCGAATACCTGTTTGGCCCCGATCGCTTCGAGGCGTCCTTGTTTCGTCCCTTTTAAAATATCGCGAATACATACCCTCAGATCGAGTTCAAAGTACATCGGCGGTGTGATTTAGCACTTCAATTGATCCCTAATCCCTGATGCCTAATGAGTCACGCTTTTAACACGACAGATGTACCTTGTAGTTTATCAAAATGTTTGCGAATTGTAGATCATGTGAGCCGGCTCATCAGGATCTGCGGCATTCCTATGTACATGTACATTTTATATACACAAAAATGACCACTAATACAGCGTAATGTAACAGTTCCTAACTTAATATGGAATAGCCCGGGCCGATAGTCCGTGTCAGTTACTTGGGGTTAAATATTACGAACACAGATAAACACAGTGCATGGTTTCTTTATTTTATTTTAACATCATCTGAAATGGCGAGTCTAGTAACTCCCGTATCTTTACGCTGAAGCCAGTCTATTTCAGTCACTAATCCGCTATACACCTGTCCCACGTGTGTGTTAAGAAAAATCGATATTTGGAGAAACTGAATACACAGCGAGCTGCACACTGGGTTAACACGGATATGGCCCGCGGATATGTGTCATAAATTACTTGGTGGTCAAAACCGGTAAATTTACAAGGTTTATAGCGAAATAGCAGCCGACTGGCAATTTTTCTCGGACAGATTTTTGAGACTAGTTTTCAAATCTCATCGGTCTGAGAGTTCAAAAATCGGTCCAGAACCGGAAAATTTAAAATTTTAGAAGCCCTGCAGTGAGTCTAGAAGTATATATACACACACGAAGAACGATCTGAGCATGCGCATTCTACGCGATACACGGTTGGCATACCAAAACGTGTAATGCGTTAAAACCTGTGGAAACGTGTTATACGTATAACACGGTTTCATCTGTACGGTGCTGTGTACATGTAGAAGCATGTAACCGTTCGTCAAAGAAAGCGTTAAATCGTGTAAACGGTTTACCTTAGCGTTGTATACGTTTACAGCCGTTGTACACGGATTACACGCTTTTGAAACTCAATTCGTTGTTTACAACCGTTGTATACGTTTACAACCGTTGTACACGGATTACACGCTTTTGAAACTCAATGCGTTGAACACGGTTTGTTCGACTTTCACGCATGCGCAAGAGTGGGGAAACGCAACGCATGGCCGAAAACGTATTACACGTAGACGACACACGGTTTGAAACACAACTAATGGATTCTTCTTCACACTAAGACCGCTTGGCCATGGTAGCCAAACTTAAACGTTATGGTCCATGTGTGAAGCCTTTTCAGATTTGTTAAAATGGAGGTCATCGCTAATCCAAGATGGCCACCGTCTAAAAATAGCATAAATTCTTAAAAAATCTTCTTCTCATGAACGCTAGCCGGGGATTTCGACGAAACTTGGTAGGAATGATCGATGTACAATGCTCTTTCAAAGTTGTTAAAATGGTGACCCGGGGTCAAAAAAAAATCAAAAATGGGCGTGGGGCCCGTTTGGGGTCAAATTTTATTTTTGACCGAATATGGTCATGTAATATATCAAATCGAAGAAGGTATCAATGAGGCGATCACTCTGGTACATTTTTTGTCCAAATCGGATTGTTATGTCATCCAAGATGGCCGCCGCAAATGTCAAAAAGGTCGTTCTTTTATTAGAGATTTCAAAATTCTTCTTCACATGAACCGCTTGGCCCATGGTAGCCAAACTTAAAAGTTATGGTCCATGGGTGAAGCCTTTTCAGATTTTTTAAAATGGAGGTCATCGCTAATCCAAGATGGCCGCCGTCTAAAAATAGCATAAATTCTTAAAAAATCTTCTTCTCATGAACCGCTAGCCGGATTTCGACGAAACTTGGTAGGAATGATCGATGTACATTGCTCTTTGAAAGTTGTTAAAATGGTGACCCCGGGGTCAAAAATGGGCGTGGCCCGTGGTGTCAAATTCGGGTCAAATTTTATTTTTGACTGAATATGGTCATGTCATATATCAAATTGAAGGTATCAATGAGGCGATCACTCTGGTGCAATATTTGTCCGAATCGGATGATTATGTCATCCATGATGGCCACCAAAAGGTCCATTTATTCAAAATTGTTAACGTCTTTCTCAGGAACCAGATGGCCGATGCTGGGTGAAGCATTTTCAGATTTTTTAAAATGGAGGTCATCGCTTAATCCAAGATTAGCACAATTTTTTTAAAACACATGATCTCAATGTCACATTCTCCTCTGGTGTTCATGGAGTCAGGTGAGCGAATTAGGGCCATCATGGCCCTCTTGTTTATACTCCCTTTTGAAAACGGGAGTATTATGTATCCACGCTGTATGGGCGGCGGACGACTATCACAGCGTAGGCATTGACACACCCAATCTTCTACCCTCCATTACGGTGTTCCATTTAGGCCATCGTAATATCGCTATGGAGTTGATACTACGATATTACATGTACGATACTACGATATGGCCATAACACATCGTGAAAAAGCCGAAGCAAAAACGCCGATCTTGTGTATAATATCGACGATGCCATGCAGTAACCAATAACGTATCAAAATATATTTTTTTTATCCAATAAAGATGTAGAATCGTCTCCTAAGACGATTATCATGTTTTGTCAAATTATGTTTTTTGTTTTCCACATTTGTTATATTTCTTAATAAAAACAAGTTTTCGCAGCACACGAGAATCGTCTCCTAAGACATTGTGTATGGTGTCCTGTTAGGGACATGTGACAACCTCGCGTTTTCGCGATTTCTCGCATAGGTTGAGATCGCGAAAATGCGAGATTCTATCATACATGTATTCAATCTCGCATTTTCGCAACCTCGCCGCGCTATCTCGCGTTTTTGCTTCGCGATCTCGCATGCGTGTTGGAAGTACAGTCTACCCACACACATGCGGAAAGTGCAATTTCAACGTGCATGCTTTCGACACATGCATGAGCAAAACAAACCCGAATTTTCTGCTGTAACGCCGAGATAGTCACCCAAAGTTACAGACAGAAAAATCGGGTTAGAGCAAAACGTATTTTCAAAAGCGGAATGCGAGATCGCGAAAACGCGAGACGATTATCATGTTTTGTTGTTGAGAAATATGTGTTTGAGTACGCACCCTCTAACTACCTCTAAAGTAATAATCGCACTTTCGATTTACCGATCTGTTGGCAATGGATAATTATACCGTATTTACGATGTCTGCAAATTTCGATCGGAAAACTATAATATTATATCGATATAAACGTGACGTGATGCATGTGTATAGGCCTATATTACGATACAGATGTAAAAGATAAATCCACTTTAGACAACAGGTATCCTCTCGAATATTGTCGAGTCGGCACAGATCGCCACGAACATTAAACTATCGGGCGCGTAAGACCGCCTGCTGAGCTGCAGGGGTACTTTGCCCCAGGCATGTAAGTAATTCCGTCTTTTGTCCGTTTTCGTCAATCTCTGTCCGTTTTCATTCGTGACGGACATTCGTGCCGAATAAAAACGGAATTCCGCTAGCGGCAAACGACATTTGCTCTTTCCGCCTGAGCTGTGCTGTAGATGCGCAAAGTTTATTTAAATTTTTTATTCGACCCCATTTTCGACTTAGAATTTTCCAATTTTGCCTCGTAGCTCATAAAACTTATAAAACATAATAGCTACACATCTGAAACTTGGTACATGTATGTAGCTTCCTTATGATGAGTAGATGCGTAAAGTTTATTTTGATTGTTGATTCGACACCCAGGTCATGGATTATCTCCCCTTTTGGACTTGGAATTTTGCCTCGATTATTATCAAAGCGATATGTGGGGCACCCGTGTTCTATGAACACATTTTCTAGTTTCATCAAGATATAACCTTAAAATGATTGGCCTGATTGCTTCAATATTTGGACACTTGATACATGTGAGCGTTTGTACCACACGCATGCTGCCATTAAAATTACCTGCATCTTTTTCGTGTTTAACGCATGTACTTGTCTGATGGTTTTTGTGATGCTTACTTGGCACATGCCCATGGTCATGTTATGGTCAAATGCAGGCAGGTGCGACACCGCTTCCGTGGCTGAATTCTTGTTTAATGAATTGGCTCATTTACTGTGCACCTGGTCTGCCGTAGTTTCAATAATAAAAGTTTCTATAGATACTGCAGTTTCAATAATGAAAGTTTCTATAGATGCTGCAGTTTCAATAATTAAAGTTTCTATAGATACTGCAGTTTCAATAATTAAAGTTTCATGGTCAGAAGACTAAATACACATTATAACGCATGCTTGTGTATGTTATTGTCTCATTTTTAATTCTTAGTACACCATAATAGAGTGTAATCCTTAGATGCGACACGCCATGTGAATTAGTACCTTGTACGTCACGATTTTGCTATTATTGACGCCATTGATCATGTCAGATTACAATAACCCGGTTTAGGGCAAAGCCATGCAATTGTAAACTGAGAACTAAAGCTTGATAGTCGTCGTGTATTGCTACTATTATATATATATACGTGTATGCTTGGTGAACATTTAGTATGATGGAGGTGTATTTCGTCGATAAAACTATGATTTCATCTCACATGCAATGAGATGTACTAACGCATGTTCGTGTATATTATTGTGTCATTTTTATTTCTTTGTACACCATATACGCCATTATACATTGCCTACACGATGTTTAGTAGATACCACGTGGTAGGATAATATGAACACGCCCACATGTGTAAGTAACTCACCTGGTCGCTAGGTAAATCCAGTATTGTCTCGTCTTTCATTTCTTTGTACCATGTGTCATTGTATATTGACTACACGTTGTTGAGCAGATAGCACGTGGTCCGACAATATGAGCATGCTTACATGTAAGTAACTCACCAGGTCGCTAGAAAAATCCATTCATATTCGTATAATCAACTCATTGCATAGTCACGTGCACGCTAACATAACGTAAGCTATAAATAGAAAGCGAGGGCTGTTGCACGGGCAAGTTTCGACTGTATACCTGTCAGATTAGAAAGGAGACCTTACTTTCTTGGTTATTACAACGTATATTACCAGTTTGTGCAATATCAAAATCTGATCAGGGTATACGCTACCTAATATTCAGTAAATATAAAATAATGACTATCTAAAACATACATTTAAATATTATATCGAATATATAAGTATCGCTGTTCTGTCATAGGTGCGGTCTCAGTGACCAGTCACAAGTATACATGTACTAGTCGGCAGTCGACCGTACGTAGCGCCTTACCTGATCTTTGATTGATCAGATCCTGATCACCAGGCACAGTTGCATTCATATAAGTAATGGCTTGTCATCGATGGACTGGCATAGACAAGGCTTATCCAGACCACGCAAAATACGTGTACCTTACGTATCTATCATTAAACTCTTAAGATAATACACATATGACAAGGGCATATGTATAATGGCATATACGGTAGGCTCTCGAACTGTATTGTAATGTGACACCGTCACACGATGACTGTTTTCGTGTTTTCTGTTTTAGTGTTTTGTTTGTTTTCGTGTCTTCCGTTTCAGTGTCTTGTTTGTTTAATCGTAGGTTTTGAATCTTCTAAACTGTTGCATTGTCCGCTCTATTCTTTCGATATGAATCCCCGAAACGTGTATGTACTTTTACATGTTTTCCCTGTGTGTTATCTATACCCTATGAAAATGAGCATACATGTACATATTTAAGTTCCAACCAACACCTTATGCCTTGTTGGATCGCACCACATCTCGCTCGCTGCGTTTATCGCATTGATCCGCGATGGCGAACTGAAGCTTCACTTTACGTAATACTGAATGATGCTGTACCTTAGTGAGATGCATAGCGAAGCTTCCGTCCGCGATGAGGCAGCCGCCGTCCAATGGTATATCCTTAATTGTCTGATATCAACTGATAAATATCAAATTATAAATCCAGGCTTAAAAGCAACACTAATATTACTATCTGGCGACATTCATCCAAATCCAGGTCGGGTTTCTGAATCTGAATCAACGTGCTCCGAATCTACAGATTCCTACATGGATATTATCAACAGTGGTCTGAGCATTATGCACCTAAATATACAGAGTCTAAAACCCAAAATAGACATACTGCAGATAGAAGCTCAACCTTATGACATACTCATTTTACTGAAACTTGGCTTTACACCAACAATATCCAATGACGTATTGCATATACCTAACTTTACCGATCCATTTCGCTGTGACAGAATAGGTAGGTTAGGAGGTGGTGGGGTAGCAATCTATGTAAGGGAGGGCATGCATGCAACACCACGGGCAGATCTATCTGTCCCTGGCATTGAATCGCTATGGTTAGAACTATTAGTAAACAAAAGAAAATTATTAATAGGAGGCATATATAGGCCACCGGATTCAAATAATAATCAGTAGGCATTGCTTGAAGAAAGTATTGATCGCGCCTTCAACCAAATATGCGAAAATGTAATTATTGCAGGTGGGGATTTTAATATAAATGTACAAAATTCTGACTCGAATAGAATTAGTAGGCTTATTACATCATATAATGCGGAACAGCTTATCACTACGCCAACAAACTTTACTGAAAATTCAAGCTCTCTCATAGACCTAATAAGTACTAAAGACGCCAGACATATACTTACCAGCTTTGTTGCCGATCCCTTCATCCTGATCTTATAAGATCCACTGTCCTATAGTTGCAGTATTAAAGATAAAGACGGCGAAAGTCACAACATATAAAAGGAAAGTCTGGCTCTACGATCGAGGAAATTATGACAATTACAGAACAAAATTAAACTCTGTCGATTGGAACGAAATTATTAATTCAGGAAATTTAGATATCACAGCCGAAACAATCGCAACTACAATAATAGAGATAGCTACTGAAACAATACCCAACAAAATAGTCATCTATACGACCGAATGATATCCCATGGTTTAATAATAGTATAAGAAAATTAATAAGGAAAAGAAATAAAATCCATAAACGAGCTAAAAAATGTGAATACAGAACTAGCCTGGTCTAAGTTCCGAAAAATAAGAAACGAGGTTACGAAACTCATAAGAAAATGTAAATCGGATTATGAAAATAAACTAATAGAGAAGGTAATGATTCCGAAACTTCAGTAAAAACATGGTTTAAACTTGCAAAACAATTGAAGGCTAAACAAACCTCCACGACAATTCCTACATTGCTTGATGGCGGAATAGAAGCACAACAGACAAAGAAAAAACGGAATTACTTAATTCCTTCTTCTCAAAACAGTCCACCATTGATGACAGTTCTACTCCACTGCCACCTCCCACACAACCGAATCTACCCAATATCACAACAATCACAATCTCTCCTACAGATGTAATCAATGCTATATCATTAGTCAATCCATCAAAAGCCAGTGGTCCTGATTTAATAAGTCCCAGATTACTTCGTGAGGGCTCTCGTGAACTTTCAGTACCACTTTCTACATACTTCAATACATTACTAAGTAATTATACTTCCCCTCTCCATGGAAACAGGCGAATGTAATACCGATTTTTTAAAAAGGCAGATCCTTCAAGTCCACAGAACTACAGACCGATTTCCCTCGCTTAGCTGCATTGGTAAGCTAATGGAACGATGTGTTCATAAATATTTGTACAATTTTGTGGCCTCAAACAATAAACTAACATCATACCAATCGGGTTTTATCAAAGGTGATTCAACTGTAAATCAACTTGCTTACATCTATAACGATATTTGCAAAGCAATGGATGAAGGAAAAGAGGTTTGTGCTGTTTTTTGCGACATATCAAAGGCGTTTGACAGAGTCTGGCATCGAGGCCTTCTTTACAAACTATCAAACATCGGAATCTCTGGTTCTATGCTCGAATGGCTTAACAACGTGTAGTATATAGTAACTCCGCGTCTAATTGGTGCACTATCAATGCAGGCGTTCCACAGGGATCTATTTTAGGACCTTTATTGTTTTTAATATACATAAATGACATAGTCCAAGAAATTAACTCCAACATTAGATTATTTGCAGACGACACAAGCTTGTACATAATAGTCGACGACACAATATCAGCAGCAGCAGCTGCATTAAATAACGACCTAGAAACTATAAATCAATGGTCAAAAACATGGCTAATGACATTCAACCCATCCAAGACAGAGTCAATGATTTATTCAAGAAAACATAATAAACCACAGCATCCAGTACTTAAAATGGACACTCGTCCTATTACAACTGTTAATGAACATAAACATCTAGGAATAATTCTATCAGAAAACGGAAAATGGTATCCACACATCTCATCATATCTAAATAAAGCATGGCAAAGAATAGGCATATTACGATCTCTGAAATTCACCCTAAAAAGGTCAGCTCTTGAACGCATGTATTTTTTTTTGTTCGACCTCTTTTGGAGTATGGTGATGTTGTATGGAGTAATTGCACAGACGAATTAAAACACCAGATCGAAGCAGTACAGATAGAGAAGCTGCGCGCATAGTGTGTGGAGCTACTAAACTTTGTAATATTGATAAATTATATCAAGATCTCAGGTGGGAATCCTTGGAAAACAGACGAAATAAACACAAACTTATACTATTTTACAAAATGGTAAATAAACTATCCCCACAATATCTTAGCGATCTGATTCCTGAACAGATACAAGCATGGTATACCGTTAGAAACGCTACTAATATACCATTAGTACATTGTCGTACACAATTGTACTTGAATTCATATCTACCCCACACTATTCGTGAATGGAATAAATTGTCAGAACAGGAAAAAAATGCGCAATCAGTACCGTCCTTTAAGGCAATTATAAATAAAAATGTTACAAAATCACCCATCTTCTACAATATAGGCTGCAGACAAGGACAAGTACTTCACGCCCGTCTTCGTTTGTCATGCAGTTCCTTGAATTATGACCTTCATCGTAGATCTATAGTTGATTCTCCAAATTGTACTTGTGGTTCGGTAAAAACAATCAATCATTTTCTACTATATTGCGAAAACTATCAACGTCAAAGATATCTTCACTTAACAGACATTCCGTGTCCACCGATAGCCAACAATCTTCTTTATGGTAACGAACGATTATCATTTTAACAGAATACCACCGTATTTTTGCAAGTGCACAAATATATAATGTCTACAAAACGCTTTTAGGCCAGACTAAAGTAATTAAATTCCTAACTAAATATACTAACAGATAGGCGTACAGTTGTTTCTGTCAAAATGTTCCGGGTTTATACGTGTACAAAGTGTTGTGCGTTGCGTATCCGTGGAGTTTCCGTTAGTTGCGTTTCAAACCGTGTGTCGTCTACGTGTAATACGTTTTCGGCCATGCGTTGCGTTTCCCCACTCTTGCGCATGCGCGAAAGTCGAACAAACCGTGTTCAACGCATTGAGTTTCAAAAGCGTGTAATCCGGTGTACAACGGTTATAAACGTATACAACGGTTGTAAACAACGCATTGAGTTTCAAAAGCGTGTAATCCGTGTACAACGGGTTTGTAAACGTATACACAGTTGTCAAACGTATAACAACGCTAAGGTAAACCGTTTAAACGACTTAACGCTTTCTTTGACGAACGGTTACACGCATCTACATGTACACAGCACCGTACAGATGAAACCGTGATTATACGTATAACACGCTTCCACGGGTTTTAACACATTACACGTTTTGGTATGCCAACCTTGTGTCGCGTAGAATGCGCATGCTCAGATCGTTCTTCGTGTGTGATATATACTTCTAGACTCACTGCAGGGCTTCTAACATTTTCAGTTTTCCGGTTCTGGACCGATTTGTGAACTCTCAGACCGATTGAGATTTGAAAACTAGTCTTAAAAATCGGTCCGAGAAAAATTGCCAGTCGGCTGCTATTTCGCTATAAACCTTGTAAATTTACCGGTTTTGACCACCAAGTAATTTATGACACATATCCGCGGGCCATATCCGTGTTAAACCAGTGTGCAGCTCGCTGTGTATTCAGTTTCTCCAAATATCGATTAATCTTAACACACGCGTGGGACAGGTGTATAGCGGATTAGTGACTGAAATAGACTGGCTTCAGCGTAAAGATACGAGAGTTCCTAGACTCGCCATTTCTGATGATGTTAACATAAAATAAAGAAACCATGCACTGTGTTTATCTGTGTTCGTAATATTTAACCCCAAGTACACGGACTGCCCGGGCTATTCCATATTAAGTTAGGAACTGTTACATTACGCTGTATTAGGGGTCATTTTTGTGTATATAAAATGTACATAGGAATGCCGCAGATCCTGATGAGCCGGCTCACGTGATCTACAATTCGCAAACATTTTGATAAACGACAAGGTACATCTGTCTAAATCACACCGCCGATGTACTTTGAACTCGATCTGAGGGTATGTATTCGCGATATTTTAAAAGGGACGAAACAAGGACGCCTCGAAGCGATCGGGGCCGAACAGGTATTTGCGTTAAAACGTGTAACCGTTGTACACGTTTCAACGCTTTCATATAGCTACACGCTTCCAGGTAAAGCGTTGTACACGTTTCAACTCTTTCACCTCGCTACATATGTATACGCCAAAGCGTGTTATACGCCTTGAAGCTAAACATATTACACGCTTTAAAACTAAACGGTTTGACAATGTGTATTACACGTGTACGAATATTATTATACGTTTAAACAACGTATACAACACTTTTAAACTAAACGGTTTGACAATGTGTATTACACGTGTACGAACCGTATTATACGTTTAAACAACGTATACAACGCTTTTAAACTAAACGGTTGACAATGTGTATTACACGTGTACGAACCGTATTATACGTTTAAACAACGTATACAACGCTACAGCAAACCGTTGCGTTCGCGTTGCGTTCGCGTTGAGTTTGCAAGTGTTGTCTACGGTGGAACAAAAACGGAGACTGCACTGTATACATAATAATGGCTTGTTTTCAACTCGATTTCAAACCAGACAATCAAAAACAATCAAGTATAGTGGTCCAATTGTCACATATATATCAAAGACTTGTATACAACCAGACACTCTGTTGCTGCGACTTGTAAGGTAATTGGATCTTCAACCAATGACAGGCTGTTGCCTCTGATAGATTGACTGCGGTCACAGCGAGCGCGGGTATTGGCCTATTGGTGATTTGATAATATTTGGTGTTGGTATTATAGAACCATATTTATCACGTGTATGCTCCATTTTCATTTTCAGTGATCATAAGATAAACAATATTAAACTATTTCCTGCCACTGTTCAATAACTATTGTGTAATATGGGCACCCTGCTGAGAACAAGGCCCTTATGACATACGCGACCAGCGTGGACCCATGTCGGCCAGCTCATCCGAGCGGTCTGCTCAGGGCGTACACTGTTCGTTTTCAGCTAATGTTGTAGCAATAATCACACCAGCAAGGCGAGTACATGCAAATCGTACTGTGTGAGGTACAATAAACAAAATATATCTCCAAGTATTGTCAATTAACGCAATTGTCGTAAGGTCTCTTATCTCAGCCGGCGGCCCATCAACTGTCAAGGAGAAGAATTCACATAAGCTTTTACGAAGCTTGTTTTCTAATCCTTTTATCACTTATCTTTTATATATGTAACCTGCTATATATGAAATAAAATATTGTTTAAACTAAAGTTTCTATAGATACTGCAGTTTCAATAATTAAAGTTTCTATAGATACTGCAGTTTCAGTAATGAAAGTTTCTATAGATAGATGCTGCAATTTTGTAATGAAAGTTTCTAGATGCTGCAGTTTCAATAATGAAAGTTTCTATAGATGCTGCAGTTTCAATAATTAAAGTTTCTATAGATGCTGCATTTTCAATAATTAAAGTTTCTATAGATGCTGCAGTTTCAATAATGAAAGTTTATATAGATACATGTAGATGCTGCAGTTTCAATAATGAAAGTTTCTATAGGATGCTGCAGTTTCAATAATGAATGTTTCTATAGATGCTGCTGTTTCAATAATGAACGTTTCTATAGATGCTACAGTTTCAATAATGAATGTTTCTATAGATGCTGCAGATTCATTAATTAAAGTTTCTATAGATACTGCAGTTTCAATAATGAACGTTTCTATAGATGCTGCAGTTTCAATAATGAAAGTTTCTATAGATGCTGCAGTTTCAATAATGAACGTTTCCTCTTAGCGTGTCATTTTGGCGCAATTCATGGAACATTGACATTGCTGATCATGAATGTGTCGTTATTGACAATGTTGTGGCGATTAATGATGACAATTTGACCCATCAATTTCAATGTGAGGCTACTGTATTTATCAAAAATGTAAACAAAATATTAAACAAGCCCAAAGAATACAATCATATTGGTAGCATGGCAGTGCTTTTGTCATACGATGTTGCAGGTGTTACTGCATGACTTGAGGTCGAACCGACCACTGTTGTCGACTTGAGGTCGAACCGACCACTGTTGTCGCACGATGTTGCAGGTGTTACTGTATGACTTGAGGTCGAACCGACCGCTGTTGTCGCACGATGTTGCAGGTGTTACTGTATGACTTGAGGTCGAACCGACCGCTGTTGTCGCACGATGTTGCAGGTGTTACTGTATGACTTGAGGTCGGACCGACCACTGTTGTCACACGATGTTGCAGGTGTTTTACTGTATGACTGATGACTTGATGTTGGACCGACCACTGTTGTCGCACGATGTTGCAGGTGTTACTGTATGACTTGATGTTGGACCGACCACTGTTGTCGCACGATGTTGCAGGTGTTACTGTATGACTTGAGGTCGAACCGACCACTGTTGTCGCACGATGTTGCAGGTGTTACTGCACGACTTGATGTTCGACCGACCACTGTTGTCGAACGATGTTGCAGGTGTTACTGTACGACTTGAAGTCAGACCGACCGCTGTTGTCACACGATATTGCATACTGTTTGTATGTGACCGCTGTTGTCACACAATGTTCCGCTGTTGTCACAATGTTGCAGATGTTACTGTATCATGACTTGAGGTCGGACCGACCACTGTTGTCACACGATGTTGGAGGTGTTACTGTATGACTTGAGGTCGGACCGACGGCTGTTGTCACACTATATTGCATACTGTTTGTATGTAACCGCTGTTGTCACACGATGTTGCAGAAGTTACTGTATCATGACTTGAGGTCGGACCGACCGCTGTTGTCACACGATGTTGCAGGTGTTACTGTATGTATGACTGGAGTTTGGACCGACCGCTGTTGTCACACGATGTTGCAGGTGTTACTGTATGACTTGAGGTCGGACTGACCGCTGTTGTCACACGATGTTGCAGGTGTTACTGTATGACTTGATGTCGGACCGACCGCTGTTGTCACACAATGTTGCAGGTGTTGCTGTACGACTTGAGGTCGGACCGAACTCTGTTGTCACATGATGTTGCAGGTGTTGCTGTACGACTTGAGGTCGGACCGACCGCTGTTGTCACACGATGTTGCAGGTGTTACTGTATGACTTGAGGTCGGACCGACCACTGTTGTCACACGATGTTGCAGGTGTTACTCACAGGTTGAAGTAACGGACCGAGGTATATAAATACATTAAATATGCCTAAAAGCATCAATAAATGAAGATTTTTGTCCCGCCTGCTTTAGCAGAAGCGTGACATAGGCATAGCTTTTCCGTCGGCTTCGGCGGCGTCGTCGTCAGCGGCGTCGTCATTTCACGTTAAGTTTTTGCGTTTAGGTCAGTTTCCAGAAAACTATAACACCTACGACCTCCATACTTGGTATACATCAACACTGTGGTGTAACCATCTCACACAGAGGGAGCCCATGTGACCTTGACCTAGTTTTCATGGTTGATTGACCTACTTTTCCTACAAAGCCCATGATGCCCGCTGACGCCAAAGGTCAAGGTCACTGACTTAGAAATTTCCGTGTTTGGAAAAGTTAAGGCTCAGTTTATGCTTTAATATTCGTTTGGAAAAGTTAACGCTCAGTTTATGCTTTAATATTCCATACATGCATTTGTAACAACATCCCGCATCATTCTACAGAAAGCCCATGATGCCCGCTAACGCCAAAGGTCAAGGTCACTGACTTAGAACTTTCCGTGTTTGGAAAAGTTAATGCTCAGTTTATGCTTTAATATTCCATACATGCATTTGTAACAACATCCTGCATCATTCTACAGAAAGCCCATGGTGCCCCCAAGGTCAAGGTCACTGACTTAGAACTTTCCGTGTTTGGATAAGTTAATGCTCAGTTTATGCTTTAATATTCCATACATGCATTTGTAACAACATCCTGCATCATTCTACAGAAAGCCCATGGTGCCCGCTAACCCCAAAGGTCAAGGTCACTGACTTAGAAATTTCCGTGTTTGGAAAAGTTAACGCTCAGTTTATGCTTTAATATTCCATACATACATTTGTAACAACATCCCGCATCATTCTACAGAAAGCCCATGGTGCCCGCAAAACCCAAAGGTCAAGGTCGCTGACTTAGAAATTTCCGTGTTTGGAAAAGTTAACGCTCAATTTATGTATGCTTTAATATTCCATACATGCATTTGTAACAACATCCCGCATCATTCTACAGAAAGCCCATGGTGCCCGCAAACCGCAAAGGTCAAGGTCGCTGACTTCGAAAATTTCCGTGTTTGGAAAAGTTAACGCTCAGTTTATGCTTTAATATTCCATACATGCATTTGTAACAACATCCCGCATCATTCTGCAGAAAGCCCATGGTGCCTGCTAACCCCAAAGGTCAAGGTCACTGACTTAGAAATTTCCGTGTTTGCAAAAGTTAACGCTCAGTTTATGCTTAAATATTCCATACATGCATTTGTAACAACATCCCGCATCATTCTACAGAAAGCCCGCCCCGTGCCGGCACCGGAGCGGGATCAACTGATCCTGAGAATAGTGCTGCAGTAGCCATTGCTTGTCGTAAAAGGCGACTAAACTGGCTTAACGATTGGGTTCATACTTTCCGTAACCCACTATACCGGATTTGGCCCTCATGTACATTTTTGGCTTTCTTGTATGTGAGAGTTGAGTCGGGCTATGCCCCATATATAAAAGTAAGATTAGTGCTAATCCTAATACTTTTAGGGGATGGGATAAATGATGATGGTGTGGCGAGGGCCTGGCACCAGATCAGGTTGTTCTAATTTCAGGACTGAATATATATTTTGATTGTAAATATTGAGTTCTGAAGTTGGGATTTACCCCCCTCGGACAGGTGGATACGGGACACAACCCCGTTGACCCGTCTGCGTGTAGACTCCCTGAGGCTTGTACCTCTATGTCAGAAAAGCAGACGTTAAACCCTATTCACTCACTCACTCACTACAGAAAGCCCATGTTGCTCACTAACCCCAAGGTTATTACAAGCTCCATATATACTATCAAACTGCGCCAGGTGGGACATTTTGCTCCGCGGAGCTCTTGTTTTAAATTTTTTTACGCCCTCCATATAATTCATTATACCAAAGGTTAATAACTTTAATTTATAGGCTGAACCCGGACGGCCTCGAAACAACGGATTCTCACGAAACGTCAACCGAGTTATATCATTGTCGCCTATTGCAGAAGTTGGGACAATGTTAGTATTCCGCAACGATATATTCCCCATTGCGCTATGTCAACGCGTTTTCGAGCTATCGATTGTTTTGTTGTAAAAAAATTATCATCATTGCTAGGTCGGGAAAGAACGGACACATTTCCGAGGCCGATACTGCTATATAAAGGAGTAAACATCGGGTTAGAAATACACTTTTACGTCGTCCCGGCCCGTAAAGAAACATTTTGCATAGAGAAAACATTGTTTCCAATCGAACATTTGATCAAACCTACATTTATACCCGTCCTGTGTGTCACGACAGACAATTTAATCGCACAGACATTTCTATCATTTCTCGGGAAGCCATTTTGTATAAACATCGTGGGACAGGTTTATTCGCCGGAACTCGTGCACTTACTATGCGGTAAAAAAACGGAACTTTTATAAACGGTTATAATTCATATTTTACAATACCTATGTTGATGGTAAAAGTATCAAGTTAAAGGTATGGCTCTCTACTCCGATTTCAAGTTTTGTCAAAATATATTTTTTTCTAATAAACATGTTTTGGCAGCATATGAGAATTGTCCGTGGGGTCAAATTTTATTTTTGACCGAATATGGTCCTGTTATATATCAAATCGAAGGTATCAACGAGGCGATCACTCTGGTGCATTTTTTTGTCGAAATCGGATGGCTATGTCATCCAAGATGGCCGCCGAAAGGTCAAAAGGTCGTTCTTTTATTAGAGATTTCAAAATTATTCTTCACATGAACCGCTTGGCCCATGGTGGCCAAACTTAAAAATTATGGTCCATTGGTGAAGCCTTTTCAGATTTGTTAAAACGGAGGTGATCGCTAATCCAAGATGGCCGCCGTCTAAAAATAGCATACATTCTTAAAACAGTCTTCTTCTCATGAACCGCTAGCCGGATTTCGACGAAACTTGGTAAGAATGATCGATGTACAATGCTCTTTCAAAGTTGACTGGAAACAATGTTTTCTCTATGCAAAATGTTTCTCTACGGGCCGGGATGACGTAAAAGTGTATTTTTAACCCGATGTTTACTCCTTTATATAGCAGTATCGGCCTCGGAAATGTGTCCGTTCTTTCCCGACCTAGGAATGATGATAATTTTTTTACAACAAAACAATCGATAGCTCGAAAACGCGTTGACATAGCGCAATGGGGAATATGTCATTGCGGAATACTAACATTGTCCCAACTTCTGCAATAGGCGACAATGAAATAACTCGGTTGACATTTTGTGAGAGTCCGTTGTTTCGAGGCCGTCCGGGTTCGGCCTATTAAAAAGTTATTAACCTTGGTATAATGAATTATATGGAGGGGGTAAAAAAAATCTTCATTTATTGATGCTTTTAGGCATATTTAATGTATTTATAGACCTCGGTCCGTTACTTCAACCTGTGGTGTTACTGTCTGACTTGAGGTCAGACCGACCGCTGTTGTCACACGATATTGCTGGTGTTACTGTATGACTTGAGGTCGGACCAACCACTGTTGTGACACAATGTTGCAGGTATTACTGTATCATGACTTGAGGTCGGACTGACCGCTGTTGTCACACGATGTTGCAGGTGTTACTGTATGACTTGATGTTGGACCGACCACTGTTGTCACACGATGTTGCAGGTGTTACTGTATGACTTGATGTTGGACCGACCACTGTTGTCACACGATGTTGCAGGTGTTACTGTATGACTTGATGTTGGACCGACCACTGTTGTCACACAATGTTGCAGGTGTTACTGTATGACTTGATGTTGGACTGACCGCTGTTGTCACATGATGTTGCAGGTGTTACTGTATCATGACTTGTGGTCGGACTGACCGCTGTTTTCACACGATGTTGCAGGTGTTACTGTATGATTTAAGGTCGCACCAACCACTGTTTGTTGTCACACAATGTTGCAGATGTTACTGTATGTATGACTTGAGGTCGGACTGTCTCCGATGTTGCAGGTGTTACTGTATGACTTGAGGTCGGATCGACCGCTCTTGGTGAAGGACCACCAGTACGAGCTGCCCATCAAGAAGATCCAGTTCCACGATGATATGGACCTTGTCCTGTCAATAGACACCAAGATCCTCAAGCTCTGGGACAGGAACACGGTAATGTTGCCCAACACCTGGGTGGGACAGGAACATGGTAATGTTGCCCAACACCTTGTTGGGACAGGAACACGATAATGTTGCCCAACACCTGGGTGGGACAGGAACACGGTAATGTTGCCCCACACCTGGGTTGGACAGGAACACGGTAATCTTGCCCAACACTTGTGTGGGACAGGAACACGGTAATGTGGGACAGGAACACGATTCCAAAATCTAGGTGGGACAGGAACACGGTCACATCCAACATATGGGTGGGACAGGAACATGGTAACGCTGCCCAACACCTGGGTGGAACAGGAACACGGTAACGTTCCCCACCACCTGGGTGGGACAGGAACACGGTAACGTTATCCAACATCTGGGTGGGACAGAAACATGGTAACGTTGTCCAACACCTGGGTGGAACAGGAACACGGTAACGTTTCCCACCACCTGGGTGGGACAGGAACACGGTAACGTTATCCAACATCTGGGTGGGACAGAAACACGGTAACATTGTCCAACACCTGGGTGGGACAGGAACACGGTAACATTGTCCAACACCTGGGTGGGACAGGAACAACCTCTGGGACAGTTACACGGTAACGTTGTCCAACACCTGGGTGGGACAGGAACAAGCTCTGGGACAGTTACACGGTAACGTTGCCCAACACCTGCGTGGGACAGGAACACAGTAACGTCCAACATCTGGGTGGGACAGGAACACAGTAACGTTGGCCAACACCCAACACAGTTGAATCTGGCTATATCCCTGTGAGAACCATTCACCTGTGCATGTGCTAGCATGTGCAAATGTCCAGACTGACCACTAACTGACCACTAACTTATTACAGGTAATTTATACAGGTAAATTACTATATTACATTTCCGTAAACTGTGTTGAAAATATTGTGGCAATATGTGGACCTGTGCAGATATGATATGTAGATAAATATAGGACTATTAAAAAATATTCTGGGCTCCAGTAGCGAGCAATATTATTTTTATGCCACCGGGTTTCGAAGAAACGGGTGGCATATAGTGTTTGGACCGTCCGTCCGTCTGTCCGTCCGTCACACTTTTCGGTTAACCAATTTGTCACAGTTTCTCAAATATGCTGCAGGTGGCATCTGCGTTCGACAGACGCATTTCTTGTTAATTTTTAAACTTTTTTTTTCCATTTTTTTTTTCAAATTCTTTTTCAATTTTTGTCTAGTAGCATAAGGTTGTAAGTGCTATATACAGACTATTGTCATATAATAAAACAATTATTGACTAGTGAGCCATAGAATATAATCTGATATTCTATGGTTCACTAGTCAATAATTGTATAATATGTTCAGGCCAGTGAAAATTGCTTTCGGGCTCGAGGTCAAGGTGGGACAAGGCGAGGCATTTGTTTCCGCGGAATTCTTGTTTACTTATCTCCGTTTGTTGTTTCATGCATTGATTTCGTGTCCGGAGCATAACTCGAACACCCTTTGAAATATTTTCATTAAACCTCACACATGCATAGACCATGACCCAAAGGTGTGTCGCGCGCAAGAATGACAACTCTTGCATCGTTATGTTTTTTTAGCTCACCTGAGCGAAGCTCATGTGAGCTATTGTTACCACAATGTGTCCGTCGTCCGTCGTGGTCGTCCGTGAACATTTTCAAACGTCTTCTCCTCGGTAACCATTGGGCCTATAGTCACCAAACTTCATGGTCATGGTCCTTAGGTAGGGATTACAAAATTGTTAAAATGACGTCATTACGTAATCCAAGATGGCCGCCGTCTAAAAATAGCACAAATTCTTCAAAAATCTTCTTCTCAAGAACCGCCAACCGGATTTCGACAAAACTTGATAGGAATGATCGATGTACAATGCTCTTTCAAAGTTGTTAAAATGGTGACCCCGGGGTCAAAAAGGGGCGTGGCCCGTGGGGTCAAATTTTGTTTTTGACCGAATATGGTCATGTCATATATCAAATCGAAGGTATAAATGAGGCGATATTGATTTATTCATCACGTAAATTCATAAATGTCTGCTCCAAAGCGTGCAGCCAACGAATTTGGGTATTTTTTACCGAGAACACGGAAAATAGCCCCGTTTTCTCTCCATGTTCCTCATGTGACCGACATGGGGTTGGCAGCTCTGAAATTGGGGTCAAATTTTATGTTTGACCGAATATGGTCACGTTATATATCAATGAGGCGATCACTCTGGTACATTTTTTGTCGAAATCGGATGGTTATGTCATCCAAAATGGCCGCCGAAATGTCAAAAGGTCTTTCTTTTATTAGAGATTTCAAAATTCTTCTTCACATGAACCGCTTGGCCCATGGTAGCCAAACTTAAAAGTTATGGTCCATGGGT
The DNA here is from genome assembly GCA_029237695.1 of Conchocele bisecta. Lineage (NCBI taxonomy): Eukaryota > Metazoa > Mollusca > Bivalvia > Lucinida > Thyasiridae > Conchocele > Conchocele bisecta. The sequence goes on along the minus strand of CM055268.1, from coordinate 115,594,441 downwards.
GAAGCCTTTTCATATTTCTTAAAATGGAGGTCATCGCTAATCCAAGATGGTCGCCGTCTAAAAATAGCATAAATTCTTAAAAAAATCTTTTTCTCATGAACCGCTGGCCGGATTTCGACTAAACTTGGTAGGAATGATCGCTTTACAATGCTCTTTCAAAGTTTTGAAAATGGCGACCCCGGGGTCAAAAATGGGCATGGCCCGTGGGGTCAAATTTTATTTTTGACCGGATATGCTCATGCCATATATCAAATTGAAGGTATCGATGAGGCGATTGCTCTGGTGCAATATTTGTCGGAATCGGATGATTATGTCATCCATGATGGCCACCAAAAGGTCATCGCTTGTGAATGTTTGCATACACAAGCAGTCAAGTGTTTGCAACAGATCGGCGTAAAATAACATTCAATAAACGAAAGTAGACAGGTGCGAAACATCATATTCCAAGAATGTGTCTATAAATATACAAAATGTACAAATAAAATTTAAACAAATTGCACAATTTGGCATTTAAAAATGTTAAAGGCGGAATATTATTTTCTAAACATTTTTCACTCAGGAATACAAATACGAACATGTCCCTTCATTATCGTGGTCATCTTGACGTGGAATTAACACCGTTTAATTATTAAATTCGTGATTTAATGTCACCACCTGTCGAGTGAAACAGATCAAAGAGACCGCCAATCGTGATATTCACTCCTCGTTAGGCGACAGACTTACCTGTACGAGCTATCAATAGCACTTTACGTTCATTGACTGACCATGGGACCGTGACTTCGGTTCGAGAGTTCGACTTTGTCGTAGTTCAATTTTCGGTAAGAAAATATTTGATTTATATAGGGAGTGTTCGACAGAGACCTGTTTGAGAGATCGATCTTCTACTGTATATTGTTTGATATGCGTAAACTCCTTATCGGATCGTCATTTGTCGTCGATAGCGATTTAATGTACTGATCTGCTCTGATTTATTTTTCAACGTCATTTACAGAATATTCATGGCTGATTTTGGAAATCAATAACGGCAAAATACGACGATGTCGGCTCTGAAATATCTGTCAACATGCGAAAGTAATTTAAAGAAAGTGATTATATTTTAATATCGGCCACAAGATGTGATGGCCACGGGCTGCACCCGACACATTACATGCTTGGAAATTATTCTAAATTGCTGACAAACTATGTTTTTGTTGCTAGAAATGCAAAATGAAGAATAATCAGCAGAGGACTAAATTTATTCAGCATTGTAAGGGTTAATCTGTTTGCAGGGAAAAGCGTTCACAGCGATAGAGCCGGGAACCAGCCTGAATGATCTGTGTGTCGTGCCTGGTTCCGGGCTCGTCTTTATGGCCAATGAAGCCCCAAAGGTGCTATCGTACTACCTACCGGTGAGTGCTGACCATGTGCTTGTAAAATTGTCTGCAGTATGTACTCCATTCTCCTGCTTGAAATCAGCAAGTTGCACCTGTTTTACCTTCACATTTTTGCGGAAACACATATCGGATTATCCATTTTTGTTTTTCTTCAAAATGTTTGTACAAGTTTCTTCATCATGATATAACTTTGATATTACTTGACTGATTGCTTCAATATTTGGACACTATATACATGTAAGCATTTGGAACCCCTATGCTACCATTAACATGACCTTGGCCTGTTTGACCTTCACATTGTTGCGGAAACACTTAGCCATTTTTTTTATGTCAAAAAGTTTGTATTACTGTTTCTTGATGGATTTCTTCAATATTTGGACACTTGATATGTGTGAGCATTTGAAACAAACTCATTCTCCCATTAATATGACCATGACCTTTTTAGCTCGACTATTCAAAGAATAGTTAAGAGCTTATGTTGTCACCCCGGCGTCGGCGTCACCATCACACCTTGGTTAAGGTTTTTAGTCAAGCTTGTATATGGAATACTACTGGCCCTACACCCACCATACTTGGACAACTTCATCTCCTAGTAATGTACATCAATAACCCCTGATCTATATTTGACCTTGACCTACATTTCCTCTTGAATTACTTAGTTAATTCCCCTTGGTTAAGGTTTTTAGTCAACCTTGGTTAAGGTTTTTATTCAAGCTTGTATTAGGAATACTACTGGCCCTACACCCACCATACCTGGACAACTTCATCTCCTAGTGATGTGCATCAATAACCCCTGATCTATATTTGACCTTGACCTCCATTTCCTCTTGAATTACTTAGTTAATTCCCCTTGGTTAAGGTTTTTAGTCAACCTTGTAGATGGAATACTCCTGGCCCTACACCAACCATACTTGGACAACCATTTTCAATGTTAAGTTTTCGCGTTTACAATGTTAAGTTTTCGTGTTTAAGTCCATTTCTTTGGTACTGTACCACCTAGGACCACCAAACTTTCACAGCTTCATAACCAAGGGGTGCCTACCACATACAACTATCCAACATGTGACCATTTTTTTTACCTTGACCTATTATTTCTACGTAATTGACTTTTTAACGTACGTCTGGTTAAAGTTGTTTGGTTAAAAGTTTTTTGTTATACTATATCTCTGCAACTGCTTCGCCCATTACCTTGAAACTTCACATGGGTGTTTATCATCATCCATATTTTCATTCTAACCCCCAACCGTGCGGCCCCTATGCCCAATGTCAAGGTCAAATTACTTTGAATTTTTTTGTTAAAAAGTTTTTTCCTGTACTATATCTCTGCAACTGCTTCACCCATTACCTTGATACTTCATATGCGTGTTTATCATCATTGTCAGCGCGATATTGTCGGCATTTTGGCGTACGTGTTGTAAAAATGGGCTGTTACGTGAATTGGACAAACTTTATAATAAACTAGTTAATCAGTTGCAATACTGTTGTTAGCCAGGTTTGTTTGAAAAAAAATCCAGGCTATTGGATTGGCGAAAGCCGGGCCGGGCGGGCGGCGGGCGGTGTGGGCGGGCGTGGCGGGGCGGGCGCGCGGGCGGCGTCCACAATCAATGTTAAGTGTGTTTGAGTCCATTTCTTTGTTACTGTACCACCTAGGACCACCAAACTTTCACAGCTTCATAATCAAGGGGTACCCACCACATATCACTATCCAACGTGTTACTTTTTTTTTAACTTGACCCATTTTTTCCGCGCAGTCGACTTAGCCATTTTCAATGTTAAGTTTTCGCGTTTTCAATGTTAAGTTTTCGTGTTTACGTCCATTTCTTTGGTACTGTACCACCTAGGACCACCAAACTTTCACAGCTTCATAATCAAGGGGTGCCCACCACATATCACTATCCAACATGTTACTTTTTTTTTAACTTGACCCATTTTTTCCGCGCAGTCGACTTAGCCATTTTCAATGTTAAGTTTTCGCGTTTTCAATGTTAAGTTTTCGTGTTTAAGTCCATTTCTTTGGTACTGTACCACCTAGGACCACCAAACTTTGACAGCTTCATAATCACCACATATCATAATTCATAATCACCTTCATAACCACCACATATCACTATCCAACATGTTACTTTTTTTGAACTTGACCCATTTTTTCCGTGCAGTCGACTTAGCCATTTTCAATGTTATCAATGTTAAGTTTTCGCGTTTACAATGTTAAGTTTTCGTATTTAAGTCCATTTCTTTGGTACTGTACCACCTAGGACCACCAAACTTTCACAGCTTCATAACCAAGGGGTGTCTACCACATACAACTATCCAACATGTGACCATTTTTTTACCTTCACCTATTATTTCTACGTAATTGACTTAGCCATTTTCAACGTTAACTTTTTAACGTACGTCTGGTTAAATTTTTTGGTTAAAACTTTTTCGTTATACTATATCTCTGCAACTGCTTCGCCCATTACCTTTAAACTTCACATGGGTGTTTATCATCGTCCATATTTTCATTCTACCCCCCAACCGTGCGGCCCCTGTGCGCAATGTCAAGGTCAAATTACTTTGAATTTATTTGTTAAAGTTTTTTCGTGTACTATATCTCTGCAACTGCTTCACCCATTACCTTGATACTTCACATGGGTGTTTATCATCATTGTCGCACCCACTTGCGGAAAGCGCTATATCGTCGGCATTTTGGCATACGTCCGTCCGTCCGTACGTCCGTGTGTCCGGTTAAAGTTTTTTCGTTAAAGTTTTTCCATCTACTATATCTATTTTTTTAGTGTCCATGCCTCGCCCCAAGGCGCGACATGCAGGCCACGGCCATCTAGTCTACAAAAAGTGGATATAATTATGTTATCCAAGTGTCTATGCTTGGAAAAAACCTGGCCTTCGTGGCTTTGCCTCGTTTCTTGTTCTATACAATTCTATATACGGTACAGAGTTTGTGTACATAACTCCTCCGAAACCGTTCAGTCGATCGTTCTGAAACTATGCACACTTCTTCTACACATATTGAAGATGTGCACCTTGGTGTTTTTATGGCGAAAAAATATTTTTTAACAAAAATATCACCCTTTTAACTTAGCCATTTTTTCTACATTTTTCTACATTTTTCTATACAATTCTATATACGGTACAGAGTTTGTGTACACAACTCCTCCGAAACCGCTCAGTCGATCGTTCTGAAACTATACACACATCTTCTACACATATTGAAGATGTGCACCTTGGTGTTTTTATGGCGAAAACATTTTTTTTAACAAAAATATCACCTTTTTAACTTAGCCATTTTGTCTACATTTTTCTATACAATTCTATATACGGTACAGAGTTTGTGTACACAACTCCTCCGAAACCGTTCAGTCGATCGTTTTGAAACTATACACACGTCTTCTACACATATTGAAGATGTGCACCTTGGTGTTTTTATGGCGAAAAAATATTTTTTAACAAAAATATCACCTTTTTAACTTAGCCATTTTTTCTACATTTTTCTATACAATTTTATATACGGTACAGAGTTTGTGTACACAACTCCTCCGAAACCGTTCAGTCGATCGTTTTGACTATACACACGTCTACACATATTGAAGATGTGCACCTTGGTGTTTTTATGGCGAAAAAATATTTTTTAACAAAAATATCACCTTTTTAACTTAGCCATTTTTTCTACATTTTCTATACAATTCTATATACGGTACAGAGTTTGTGTACACAACTCCTCCGAAATCGTTCAGTCGATCGTTCTGAAACTATACACACGTCTTCTACACATATTGAAGATGTGCACCTTAGTGTTTTTATGCCGAAAACATATTTTTTAACAAAAATATCACATTTTTAACTTAGCCATTTTTCCTACATTATTGTATCCAATTCCCTATCATTTCTACTTTACACTCTACTTTTCTATCTCTGCCTAAATTAGTATACATGTTTAGCACAACGAGATGAAGAAATAATGCTATAGACTTTCAAATTCTCATTAATGTTTCTTGCCTTGGTGACAGCTTCACATTTCTGCATCTTCGCTGTCTGGCCCATATTCGTCGGGCGTATTTTGTGACTTGCGGCACTCTTGTTATGCTTATTTTTGTGATGCTTATTTTAGCATTTGCCCATGATTATGTTACTGTCAAATGCCTTGGCAGGCACGATACCGCTTCCGTGGCGGAATTCTTGTGTTGTTATTGTTTTTGACCTCGGCCTCGTTTTGGAAATGATATTCAAAGGGAAGTAATTATCTTGTTGGTAAGTATATCCCACTGCTTGCTTTGGTGCACCGTTTAATAGCTTGTCGTAATTAGATGTAAACGGTTTAATTAGCATGACCATTGGTATTTGTGCCTCCTATGTGATAGCAAAGGGGACATATTGTGTTGCTCTTGAGGTTCCGTATGTCCGTCCGTCATGTTTCTTGTAAGAAGTAAAACTTTTTAACCGTAATACATGTAGTTAGGGATTTCAATTTTTGATTCAACTCCTGGTCATGGATTATCTCCCCTTTTCGACTTAGAATTTTCCAATTTTGCCTTGTAAGAAATAAAACTTATTAAATGTGCACAACACATATTGTCTACTTAAAGTCATTCAGTATGACAAATATTATAGTATGTAGTCGTGTCTAAGATTGATATCGTTTCCAGTTTGACAGCAGGCTGCACACAATAATGCTGTATTTCAGTCACTGGGCACGGCCCCACGCTGGTGCTCCTTCCTGGACAATCTCACCGAGGAGTTGGAGGAGAACACTGCCACCGAGGGTACGTCTACACTATACCACACACATGTCTACACCACACACATGTCTACACTATACAACACACATGTCTACAATATACCACACACATGTCTACAATATCCACACATATAATACACACTTGTCTACACTATACCACACACACGTCTACAATATACCACACACTCGTCTACAATATACCACACACTCGTCTACACTATACCACACACTCGTCTACACTATACCACACACACTCGTCTACAATATACCACACACTCATCTACACTATACCACACACTCGTCTACACTATAACACACACTCGTCTACACTATAACAAACATACATCTACACTATACCACACACTCGTCTACAATATACCACACACACGTCTACACTATACCACACACACGTCTACACTACCACACACTCGTCTACAATATACCACACACACATCTACACTATACCACACTCATCTACAATATACCACACACGCATCTACACTATACCACACACACGTCTACATTACCACACACTCGTCTACAATATACCACACATACACGTGTACACTGTACCATACACTCAACTTGACAAAAAAAAGTACATTTAATAGCTGCATTTGTGAAGATATTTGTTTTAGGAATTATGCATAGTTAGTTGTTGAATTTAGACGTATCAACCTTTCTGTAAATTTGACCTTTGGTGATTGATTTTCTATTCCATAAATACATTTAATAATATCAACATGTCCAATAATAATGAATAATATTGACAATTGTATAAATTAATTTGTTTTAAAGTACATTGTGTATATATATTGCATCAACATTATATTGATGTTCAATGACCTTGAAATTACATTTAACCTACTTGGAAACAATGACACCCACAGTTTTCTGAAAGCTGAACCTTTATAAAACAACCACGAAAAGACATACATGTACCATGAAGCGCTGGGTTTCTGATTGCCTCGGAAATATAGCAAAAAGTTAGATTTATACCGGGGTGTATTCGTGTACTAGCACTAGCATGACATCCACTAGTAATAAACCAAGTATGTACGGTTAGCTAATGAACAGTATGCCACATATCTGTGAAGATATATTTTCGATGGTAATAAGCAGTGAAATATGTACGCCATAGTACAGAAACAATATTAAAAATAAGAATCCATGCCCGTTTTCACTGTTGACCTAGAAAATATAGTTTTGTGACCTTGATTATTGTTGTTCCATTTATTGATTACAGTTGATCTGTAGTTATTGTTATGCATAATACCGACGAGACTGATACTTCAAATGGAAAAAATTCTTGGTTTTATGGCATATATACCAGGATTTTGACCTTGATTTTGAATGACCTTGAAATTACCTTGAAAGTTTCTGAAAAAACTTTTTGAAAAAGTTGAATCCCAGATGAGTACAAAACCACTAAGAAAGAAAAATTAACATGAGTTGCCAGATTCTGAACAATTGCCCTCGAACTATATAGGGAAAATTATCGGGACTGCGACGCCATTTCGAGCGAGCCCGACATTACGAGCCATCGCGATTTCACTGTAGTTCCAATACAGCCAAGTTTACATGTATCATGGAATTCCATCGATTTGCTGTTTAGGACATTGAAAGTGAAGATGCAATTGCAATAATTAGCCGACAAACATATGTTTATGACCAAGGACAAGTTGCAACTGTATTCAGATATTGTTCATTGATGTATCTCAATTGTTTTTGTGAAATATGTGTTCGGAGGTACCATCTGAGACACAGTTAGTGTATAAAATCGTTGACTGATATAAGTCGACATAGTCTTGTTTGTTATAAAATCCGTAAACTCATTTACTACATATGCAATCAGTTGTCCTTGAAGTAGGCTGCTGTGTGTATATGCCTGCCTTGTGTGACAGTGTACGACGACTACAAGTTCCTCACGCGGACGGAGCTCAATGACCTTGGGCTGACGCACCTCATTGGATCCCACCTGCTCCGCGCCTACATGCACGGATTCTTCGTCGACATGCGACTCTACCATAAGGTGAGCCATCTACAGTGTCCCACATCAGTAGGGGATTTCACTGTACCTACCATCCCTGCTATGTATGATGACTTGGGCTCCAAAGTACAAATGTGACCACTCGTTGAAGTCTTAAAGGTACATGCCCACTCAGTAGGCACAAACTGTTCTTTATAGGAATTAAATAAGTGTATAATTGTGTCACTATTCCACCCACCAGTTCTAAAAATTACGAGTGCCAGCTATGCAGATACAGTAAAGTTCCATGTTGCGAACACCCCGCTATTACGACCACTTTTTCAAAGAACCGTTTTTACTATATAATTACTTGGTCGCAGGTTCCGATTCTACGACCAGCCCGCTATTCCGTAATACGACAACCTTTGGCAGTCCCGATGTGTCAAAATGTGTTGTTTTTAGGCCCGTCATAACGACCACCTTCGGCGGTCCTGTCAAAATATATTTGTTGTCTTTACGCTCGCCAATTCGACTACACCCGTGGATAAAATTAGCGTGAAAGTTTTACGACAATACACAGACCGATTTATGACACCCAATAAACAAACGCCAAGCGTGACAATTTCGACAGATTAGTGCATTTAATTGTTATTTTAAAGAAGCGTGTGCCGATATTGCACTGGCTAATTAAGATTAAGACGTGTTTGATGTTGGTGATTGAAATTGGTCCAATCGATTAGCATGCTATTAAAGTCGACCGGTGTCGATTATTCTTCGCCAAGTACCGGGTTATTCGTGTGGGTAAGTACATGGGGAAAACAGGTTACTGACATTTGTGAGCGGTCTTCAGGGGATCTGCTAATGCAAACCGATCTGCATACCATTGAGGATCTACATTTTTTTGTGAGAAACATAACAACCATAAACAACTGATCAGCGACCAGCACAGCCCCTGATTATATGGATTATATGGCACATAATTATGTCCAAGCTGATACACTGGTTGGAAATTTCTCATCTGGCGGCCCATACATGTATAGTGTACAGTATAACATGATAAATATATGAATAAACACATATCAATTATGAATTTTCTTAATACATATATTAAATTATACACTGTATTGTGTCCATATTTTATTCCATGACCAAATTAAGGACCAGTAGCCCATGGTCATATTAAGATGTGGTCTTTTACTGAGGTCCGCTAATAAGACCGACTCGCTAATAAGACCACTTTTCATAGCGGAACTTTACTGTATAATCATTTAGTAATATTAATTTACTCTTAGTGGCGCGCGGTGGTATCATGCTATTTTCATATGCAAATGAGGCATGATATTTTTTAATTATTTATACTAATTAAATGCGTCACCTGAAAAAAAAAATATTTTCGACAGATTATAAAGTATGATCATTGCACATCACAAAATAAATACGGAGAATAAATATTAATATTCGTTAACATTTTAAAGAAACACAGTTATTGCCCCTGATATCAGTGTGGAAATTTATGTCTGATTATCATTATTGGTTGGCATTATTATACATTTTATATCAGACTCTGATATAATATGTATAATAATGCCAATCAATACGTGGGTGGGGTAATGGTGAATGAATGTTTATTTTGCCAGAAAATGTTTGATATAAAGAACATTTTGTGCCTACTGAGTGGGCATGTGCCTTTAACTAAACTGTTCTAGTTTGTCTGTTGAATTATTATGACAGGCCAAGCCGCCGTTGGAACCGAACCAATAATAATTTGCTAATCCAAGATGGCCGCCGTCTAAAAATAGCATAAATTCTTAAAAAATCTTCTCATGAACTGCTTGCCGGATTTCGACTAAACTTGGTAGGAATGATTGATTTACAATGCTCTTTCAAAGTTGTGAAAATAGTGACCCCGCTGTCAAAAATGGGCGTGGCCCGTGGGGTCAAATTGGGGTCAAATTTTATTTTTGAATATGGTCATGTCTATATCGAAGGTATCAAAGAGGCGATCGCTCTAGTACATTATTTGTCGAAATTGGATGGTCATGTCATCCAAGATGGCCACCGAAAGGTCAAAAGGTCGTTCTTTTATTAGAGATTTCAAAATTCTTCTTCACATGAAGAATCACTTAACCCATGGTGGCCAAACATCACAGTTATGGTCCATGGGTGAAGCCTTTTCAGATTTGTTAAAACGGAGGTCATCGCAAATCCAAGATGGCCGCCGTCTAAAAATAGCACAAATTCTTAAAAAATCTTCTTCTCATGAACCGCCAGCCTGATTTCGACGAAACTTGGTAGGAATGATCGACGTAGAATACTCTTTCAAAGTTGTTAAAATGGTGACCCCGGGGTCAAAAATTTTGACCAAATATGCTCATGTCATATATCAAATTGAACGTATCGATGAGGCGATTGCTCTGGGTCTGGTGCAATATTTGTCGGAATCGGATGATTATGTCATCCATGATGGCCTCCAAAAGGTCCATTTATTCAAGATTTTGAATGTCTTTTTCTCAGGAACCACATGGCCGATGCTGGCCAAGCTTCATAGTAAGTTAAGATCCTTGGGTGAAGCATTTTCAGATTTGGTAAAATGAGAGTCATTCGCTTAATCCAATATGACCGCCATCTAAAAATAGCACAATTTTTTTTTTTAAACAGCACAATTATTTTAAAACACATATAAACTCAATGTCATATTCTCCTCTGGTGTTCATGGAGTCAGGTGAGTGAATTAGGGCCATCATGGCCCTCTTGTTTTAAATCCCGGCTATTGGATTGGCGAAATCTGGGCGGGCGGCAGGCGGCATCCACAGTTATGTTTCGTGTTTAGGTCCATTTCTCTGTTACTGTACCACCTAGACGCACCATACTGGCACAACTTCATAACTAACGGGGTGCCCACCACATACCACTATCCAACATGGGACCTTTTTTTACCTTGACCTTTTTTTTTTACCGCGTAATCGACTTAGCCATTTTCAATGTTAAGTTTTTGTGTTTAGTTCCATTTCTCTGTTACTGTAACATCTAGAACCACCATACTTGCACAACTTCATAACTAATGGGTGCCCACCAAATTCCACTATCCAACATGTAGTAGGCTTGTTAAGTGCAAAACATAGGGGTTTAACTTCACATCATGATGCAAAGGTCCCCTTTGGTATGGAAGTTCCTTAGGACCATAGAAAGTTTTTTATCCAACGACACACGCTCTTATCTCATTTTCAAGATGGCTGCCGGCCGACGATATATAAGTTGAGTTAAATTTCAATTAAACTTATGATTCCCATTTCTAGTGTTGTATGCTAGCTTCTAACAATCATGGAGGAATGAATATCAAATATAGTAGTTGTATCTCAATTCCAAGATTGGAAAAAAATATGACCCACAGTATATAAGTTCAGCTAAATTTCAATAAAAGTAATGATTTACATTTCTTCTGTTATATATAAGGTTCTAAGGGTCATAGAGGAATGAATATCTAATATAAAAGTTGTATGTCAAATTAAAGATGGCCGCCAATGGCCATATTGGTAAAATATTGCTGACAGCTATATTGGAAAAAGTGGCTGACAATATATAAGTGTAGATAAATAGCAATAAAAGTAATGATTTCAATTTCTTCTGTTATATTCAAGTTTCTAAGGGTCATGGAGGAATGAATATCTTAATACAGACGCTTTATTTAAAATTCAAGATGGCCGCCGGTTGACATATTGGTAAAAATTGCTGACATTATTATGTTTTTAATGAATTAATGTTGTAATGTGACTCCTCTTTGATATAGAAATACATATGTGTCATAGAACACTGAATAACATAATTAGTAAGTTGTATCTCGAATCCAAGATGGTCGCCATCAGTCAATTTTCAATTAAATCCGAGTTTGCTAACTGTCTGTAGTAGATGCTATTATAAACATCTCTTCCATCTGTAGACAGTTTTCACTTGAAATAAATGAACTGATGTATATAATAACATATGTAAACAAAACTGGATCTCAAATCCAAGATGGCTGCCGTCAATCATTCGGAAACAGGTTAGACATGTATATTTAGAAACACATACAAAATTTAAATAATATTTACAGTTTGTACATGTACTGTTTGGAGCCGGTTGATTCCACAAACTCTTTTTTTTTTCAAGCAGTTTTCACTGTTGGAATGTATTTAAATACCATTCGAAAGTAGCACACAAAATTTACAACTTAGTAAAAGTTATGAAAACAAAATTAGATGGCATGATGAAAACAATTGCAAGCCAGATATATAGGCACTTATAATGCAAAAGACCTTTGAGGAAATGAAAAGGGGCTGCCGCCTGCACATACACATACAGCTTCAAGTATTTGGCACTGACACTGTGAATGCTAACTTTAACAAAATTGTTACTGTCAGCAGATGACCGAATGAATGACGAAAGAAATGTACACTGCACCATTCAGCAATATATGTATACTGTATAATAATAAAATATGCATATACAATCACATATAATCTTATAAAATCTTATAATGTATGCGAAGTTTCGATGTATGCATTCCATGGTAATATAAATCATCACATACTAATCATTTATAAGCACATAATGTAATGGTGTAGTACTTACAATGCATATTATCTTATGCATGACATTTTGTCACTGATGATGCAAGCATATTCGTGTAATCACTAATGTTTTATATATTCAGCATCTGTCTCGCAGAGGCAATTTTAATTCAGAGAAACCCAGACGCATTTAATAGTACCAAACACCGATATGAACCCAACATAGCTGTATTTGTCAATTTATACTGTCATTGCATATTATCGGCGTCATTGTATCAAATGTTTAAACTCAGTCCACGATATGTAGCAATGTTTCTATTAGCAGGGGATAGTGTCACCATTATACATAGTAGCGGATGAATCATATCTCGCTGTAGCTAGACTAATTATAAAAGAGCGTAAAGTTGACCATTATATTGTGATGTATGCCAACCATTATGTATTTGTGCACTGAATCTCGTCTCGTCTCGTGTTAGTTTTATTATTGTATCCCCCGGACGAAAGTCGGGGGATACTATGAATTTGACACCGAACATCGTCCGCGTCCGCCGCAGACACTTCTTGTCCGGAGCATAACTGGAACACCCTTTGGAATATTTTCATGAAACTTCACACATGCATAGACCACGACCCGAAGGTGTTACGCACAAGAATAACAACTCTTGCATAGCTATTTTTTTTAGTTATCTCCCTTTTTTGTTTTGTGCACTAATTTTGTGTCCGGAGCATAACTCGACCACCCTTTGGAATATTTTCATGAAACTTCACACATGCATAGACCACGACCCGAAGGTGTCATGCACAAGAATGACAACTCTTGCATAGCTATTTTTTTTATTTATCTCCCTTTTTTGTTTCGCGCACTGATTAAGCATAACTCGACCACCTTTTGGAATATTTTTATGAAACTTCACACATGCATAGACCACGACCTGAAGGTGTGTTGCGCACAAGATTGACAACTCTTGCATAGCTAATATTTTAGTTATCTCCCTTTTTTGTTTCGCGGACTGATTGAGCATAACTCGACCACCCTTTGAAATATTTTTATGAAACTTCACATATGCATAGACCACGACCCGAATGTGTGTTGCGCACAAGAATGACCACTCTTGCATAGCTAATTTTTTAGTTATCTCCCTTTTTTGTTTCGCGCACTCTACAAACTGGACAATAATGCATGAAGACCCGTTTTCTCGTGTGCTCTGTACACCTTACCTGTAGAGAGAACAATAGCCTTCTCCGGTTGGACAATAGTGACTGGGAGAACCATTCACCTGTGCATGTGCTAGCATGTGCAAATGTCCAGACTGACCACTAACTTATTACAGGTAATTTATACAGGTAATTTATACAGGTAAATTATTATATTACATTTCCGTAAACTGTGTTGACAAAATTGTGGCAATATGTGGACCTGTGCAGATATGATATGTAGATAAATATTGGACTATTAAACAAAATTCTGGGCTCCAGTAGCGAGCATTATTATTTTTAATTTTTAACCTTTTTTTTTCCTTTTTCCATTTTGTTTTTTTTTCAAATTCTTTTTCAATTTTTGTCTAGTAGCATAAGGTTGTAAGTGCTATATACAGACTATTATCATATAATAAAACAATTATTGACTAGTGAGCCATAGAATATAATCTGATATTCTATGGCTCACTAGTCAATAATTGTATAATATGTTCGGGCCAGTGAAAATTGCTTTCGGCCCCAGGCTCGAGGTCAAGGCGGGACAAGGCGAGGCATTTGATTCCGCGGAATTCTTGTTTACTTATCTCCCTTTGTTGTTTCATGCACTGATTTCGTGTCCGGAGCATAACTCGAACACCCTTTGGAATATTTTCATTAAACCTCACACATGCATAGACCACGACCCAAAGGTATGTCGCGCGTATGAATGACAACTCTTGCATCGTTAATTTTTTTACTTATCTCCCTTTGTTGTTTCATGCACTGATTTCATGTCCGGAGCATAACTCTTTGGAATATTTTTTATTAAACTTGACACATGCATAGAAGACTACCCAAAGGTGTGTCGCGCGCAAGAATGACAACTGTTGCGTCGTTAATTTCTTAGTTATCTCCCTTTGTTGTTTTGTGCACTGATTTCGTGTCCGGAGCATAACTCGAACACCCTTTGGAATATTTTCATGAAACTTCACACATGCATAGACCACAACCCTAAAGGTGTGTCACGCAAGAATGGCAACTCTTGCATCACTAATTTTTTAGGTATCTCCCTTTGTTTTTCCGCGCACTGATTTTGTCTCCGGAGCATAACTCGAACACCCTTTTTTTCAAACTACTTGTGTATCTGGGGAGGGGGATACACATGCGCTTTGTCGACAAGTGTCCATTTCTAGTTGCATGTAATGTGTGCAATATATACATTTACATGCATTATTCCTGTTTCCATAATATATGTTATCTACAACACAATTCACGAGAGTGACCATGTAGCTTCCGAGATCACATTATATTGTGATATGCATACATGTATAAGTCGCTGAAACACCATATTGTATAAATGCGGTTATTTAATGAGCCTGACAAAACGGTGAACTACATGTTTGTACTGTTAGGCTTGCTCATAAAATAAAACATGTGTTGCAATAAAATGAGCCATTCTCAAACAAAATATATATTCACATACACAAGAGTGATTTTGCCATTTGCTGTACTATATAATGCGTAGCATATGCATACAATATGCACTTCAAGACACTCGAAGCTCCTGCTCGCACGTCCTGGCCATAGCTCCATCCAATGACGGTTTTATTTATCTCTGCACATGATCTCGACCCAGCTATCACACCTATTCCCATAACTTACATATATGTATTCGAATATGCTCGACTCTTTTACATCTGTAATTCACATAATATCCATTTACAAAACTGTATTAATTCTGTTAGCCTGGTCACTTGTATGCAATCAATAATTAATCCACAACCTTTCACAAAACCAACATACATGCATGCAATACATATAATTATAATGCTCATTTAAAATACCATCTATCTAATGATTGATGCACACCGTTCATCTGCTCAGTTATTTTAATGTCACTCATTTGAAAAAGTGCATCATGTATCTGAAATACAAAGCATTGTACGTATGAAGGAAACAGAATATGTACATGGAATATATTTTCCAGCAAATTATGCATGAAGGAATGTCATCCACTAGATTTTGCTAATTCAGTGATTCTGTTCCATATCTGTACTCAAAAGCGCGATATAATTGGCACTTTGGCGTACGTACGTACGTACGTGTGTACGTACGTGTGTCCGGTTAAAGTTTTTGGTTAAGTAGTTTGGTTAAGATTTTTGGTTAAAGTTTTTGGTTAAGTTCTTTGGTTAAAGTTTTTGGTTAAGTTTGGTTAAGTTTTTTGGTTAAGGTTAAGTTTTTTGGTTATTTTTTTTGGTTATTTTTTTTGGTTAAAGTTTTTCGTTAAAGTTTTTTGTTATACTATATCTCTGCAACTGCTTTGCCCATTACCTTGAAACTTCACATGGGTGTTTATCATCATCTATATTTTCATTCTACCCCCCTCCCGTGCGGACCCTGTGCCCAATGTCAAGGTCAAATTACTTTGAAGTTTTTGGTTAAGTTTTTTGGTTAAAGTTTTTGGTTAAGTTTTTAGCTCACCTGAGCAAAGCTCATGTGAGCTATTGTTACCGCAATGTGTCCGTCGTCCGTCGTCCGTCGTCCGTCGTCCGTCGTCCGTGAACATTTTCAAACGTCTTCTCCTCGGTAACAATTGGGTCTATAGTCACCAAACTTCATGGTCATGGTCCTTAGGTAGGGGGATTACAAAATTGTTAAAATGACGTCATTGCGTAATCCAAGATGGCCGCCGTCTAAAAATAGCACAAATTCTTAAAAAATCTTCTTCTCAAGAACCGCCAACCGGATTTCGACAAAACTTGGTAGGAATGATCGATGTACATTGCTCTTTCAAAGTTGTTAAAATGGTGACCCTGGGGTCAAAAATGGGCGTGGCCCGTGGGGTCAAATTAGGGTCAAATTTTATTTTTGACTGAATATGGTCATGTCATATATCAAATTGAAGGTATCAACGAGGCGATCACTCTGGTGCATTGTTATATCATCCAAGATGGCCGCCGAAAGGTCAAAAGGTTGTTCTTTTATTAGAGATTTCAAAATTCTTCTTCACATGAACCGCTTGGCCCATGGTAGCCAAACTTAAAAGTTATGGTCCATGGGTGAAGCCTTTTCAGATTTGTTAAAATGGAGGTCATCGCTAATCCAAGATGGCCGCCGTCTAAAAATACCATAAATTCTTAAAAAATCTTCTTCTCATGAACCGTTAGCCGGATTTCGAGGAAACTTGGTAGGAATGATCGATGTACAATGCTCTTTCAAAGTTGTTAAAATGGTGACCCCGGGGTCAAAAATGGGCGTGGCCCGTGGGGTCAAATGTTATTTTTGACCGAATATGGTCATGTTATATATAAAATCGAAGGTATCAATGAGGCGATCACTCTGGTACATGTCGAAATCGGATTGTTATGTCATCCAAGATGGCCGCCGAAATGTCAAAAGGTCGTTCTTTTATTAGAGATTTCAAAATTCTTCTTCACATGAACCGCTTGGCCCATGGTAGCCAAACTTAAAAGTTATGGTCCATGGGTGAACCTTTTCAGATTTGTTAAAATGGAGGTCATCGCTAATCCAAGATGGCCGCCGTCTAAAAATAGCATAAATTCTTAAAAAATCTTCTCATGAATTGCTTGCCGGATTTCGACTAAACTTGGTAGGAATGATTGATTTACAATGCTCTTTCAAAGTTGTGAAAATGGTGACCCCGGGGTCAAAAATGGGCATGGCCCGTGGGGTCAAATTGGGGTCAAATTATATTTTTGACCAAATATGCTCATGCCATATATCAAATTGAAGGTATCGATGAAGCGATTGCTCTGGTGCAATATTTGTCGGAATCGGATGATTATGTCATCCATGATGGCCACCAAAAGGTCCATTTATTCAAGATTTTGAACGTCTTTTTCTCAGGAACCACATGGCCGATGCTGGCCAAACTTCATAGGAAGTTAAGATCCTTGGGTGAAGCATTTTCAGATTTTGTAAAATGAGAGTCATCGCTTAATCCAAGATGACCGCCATCTAAAAATAGCACAATTTTTTTAAAACACATGAACTCAATGTCACATTCTCCTCTGGTGTTCATGGAGTCAGGTGAGCGAATTAGGGCCATCATGGCCCTCTTGTTTGGTTATGGTACGGGGGCATATAGTGTTACCAGCGTCCGTCCGTCCCGTACGTCCGTCCCGTACGTCCGTCCCGTCCGTACGTCCGTCCCGTCCGTCCGTACGTCCCGATATTATATTCTTTAGTGACTTCTACATGGCTTCACATATTATGTCAATATTTATGCACGTGATACATATGAACATCCCTTACACACTCCACCCCCCAGTACTTCGACCTTGACCTTTGGCCTTGACCTTTTCCACTTTAAATGTTTGCTTGGCACTTTGGGACAAATCTACGTGCACGTTTCTCAATCCTACTTCTCAATACTTTTGCCAATCGCTTAAATATTTATACACATGATACATATGACCATGCCCTACACACTCCACCACCCAGTACTTCGACCTTGACCTTTGACCTTCACCTTTTCTGCTTTAAATGTTTACTTAGCACTTTGGGACAAATCTACGTGCACGTTTCTCAATCCTACTTCTCAATACTTTTGCCAATCCCTTAAATATTTATACACATGATACATATGAACATGCCCTACACACTCCACCACCCAGTACTTCGACCTTGACCTTTGACCTTCACCTATTCTACTTTAAATGTTTACTTAGCACTTTGGGACAAATCTACGTGCACGTTTCTCAATCCTACAATAACTTCTCAATACTTTTGCCAATCCCTTAAACCCTATTTTATACACATGATACATATGAACATGCCCTACACACTCCACCACCCAGTACTTCGACCTTCACCTTTGACCTTCACCTTTTCTACTTTAAATGTTTACTTAGCACTTTGGGACAAATCTACGTGCACGTTTCTCAATCCTACAATAACTTCTCAATACTTTTGCCAATCGCTTAAATATTTATACACATGATACATATGAACATGCCCTACACACTCCACCACCCAGTACTTCGACCTTGACCTTCACCTTTTTATGCCCCCGCAACCGAATGGTGAGTGGGGCATATAGTGTTACCGGCGTCCGTCCATACTCGGGTAAATGGCTTGTAATCAAATATGCCTCGTTTTCTTTGGCTGCCAGCGGGGACATTCGTGTGCCGACGCCACATTTCTAGTTTGGTTAACATTTTTCGTTATACTACATCTCTGCAACTGCTTTGCCCATTACCTTGAAACTTCATATGGGTGTTTATCATCATCTATGTTTTTATTCTACCCCCTCCTGTGCGGCCCCTGTGCCCAATGTCAAGGTCAAATTACTTTGAAGTTTTTGGTTAAGTTCTTTGGTTAAAGTTTTTGGTTAAGTTTTTTGGTTAAAGTTTTTCGTTATACTATATCTCTGCAACTGCTTTGCCCATTACCTTGAAACTTCACATGGGTGTTTATCATCATCTATATTTTCATTCTACACTCCTTCCGTGCGGCCCCTGTGCCCAATGTCAAGGTCAAATTACTTTGAAGTTTTTGGGAACCAGTCACTGACCATATAATGTGCGTCATAACGGCGCCGGTACCCGGCGTCGCTGGTACCAGCTGTTATCCGGCATTACGTGCCGGAAACCGATATTCGGGAACCAGTCACAGACCATATCTAAACAATTTCACAGCTGATTAACCCCGACCTGCTGTCATAAATCGCGGCAATTAACGTGTCGGTACTTTGTCACCTGTTGTGATGTACTATTTTGCAAACATCAATTAAGAAATGGACAGTTAGCAACTAAATTTACAAGTGATTAAATCCAGTAAGGGCCGATAGATTGTAAATAAAAAAATATCATAATCGTGAAAAATTAAAATAATTATCGTGTAACATTGCCTCTGGGGCGAGTTCAGACAGGGACGTATCGTCATGTAAATATTTAAAGGGAAACCACTCTACATGTTTTTGCTTTGTATTTTTATAAATTTTATCATGTAAATTAAAACAAGCTGTTTATTAAAATATGTGTTTATTTTCTATATGCACATGTTTGCGAATTGCTAACAATAAAGAAACAATTTCACAGATAATCCGGTATTCACCACGCGCTCTACAATTAACAACAGGTTCGCCTGTAACTAGACTTTGTCAAATACCGGATTAGCTTTGAATGTTGTTGGTTTCCTTGATATAAATTTGTATATATGCATTGCTTTATCAATGTAGTGACAAATAAGTATATATCTCGCCGATAATGCTAATGTAAAATGACAGCAAATAGCGTCGATACAATGCGTGGTTACCAATTACCGACATGTTCCAATTACCGGAATTATCCCGACAGTCTGATAGCGAGGAGAAAATCGCCGATTCGTTATACCGGCATATTCGTTATAACGGCAGATTCATCTCTGACGAACTATGCCGTTGTAACGAATTCTGACTGTACTATTTTATTTCAACGTTAAAATTAAAATCCTTGGGATACCATCGATGTTGTTAGTCATTTTTGTCGCGCCCGATTGCGGAAAGCGCGATATAGTTGGCACTTTGGCGTACGTACGTGTGTCCGGTTAAAGTTTTTGGTTAAGTTTTTTGGTTAAGTTGTTTGGTTAAAGTTTTTGGTTAAGTTTTTTGGTTAAAGTTTTTTGTTGTACTATATCTCTGCAACTGCTTTGCCCATTACCTTGAAACTTCACATGGGTGTTTATCATCATCTATATTTTCATTCTACCCACCTCCCGTGCGGCCCCTGTGCCCAATGTCAAGGTCAAATTACTTTGAAGTTTTTGGTTAAGTTTTTTGGTTAAAGTTTTTTGTTATACTATATCTCTGCAACTGCTTTGCCCATTACCTTGAAACTTCACATGGGTGTTTATCATCATCTATATTTTCATTCTACCCCCCTCCCGTGCAGCCCCTGTGCCCAATGTCAAGGTCAAATTACTTTGAAGGTTTTGGTTAAGTTTTTTGGTTAAATTTTTTGTTTTTTGTTATACATATCTCTGCAACTGTTTTGCCCATTACCTGAAACTTCACATGGGTGTTTTATCATCATCTATATTTTCATTCTACCCCCCTCCCGTGCCGCCCCTGTGCGCAATGTCAAGGTCAAATTACTTTGAAGTTTTGGTTAAAGTTTTTGTCACGCCCGCTTGCGGTAAGCGCGATATAGTCGGCACTTTGGCGTACGTACGTGTCCGGTTAAAATTTTTGGTTTAAGTTTTTTGGTTAAGTTTTTTGGTTAAAGTTTTTCGTTATACTATATCTCTTTTTTTAGTGTCCATGCCTCGCCACAAGGCGCGACTTGCAGGCCGCGGCCATCTAGTTCCATATATATGTTGATGAAATTGAAACATTTCAAACACCGACCAGTATTAGTTAACTGCATGATGGGTGAGGAAGTCAACAAGTGAACCATGTTGGTTTTCATGTGCATGCGCTACTTGTTGTTTTAACTGGCTATGTTGGCCACTGGTAAACAAAAGGGAACTTACAACTTTTGCGAAGTCAAGTTGACTTGCTTGGTATACTTATGTGTGATGTTACTGGAGAAATGAGGCTTATTGACAAGCCGGCCCCTTTTTCATCCTGGGGGAAACACGGTGTGTCTCTTTATATTGCATCACCCACATCTGTAGCTCAAAGGTCATTGGCTTGGCGTGTTTATGAAAACTTAATGTTGGGGCAAATGTCCTATAATTTCTGTTTCCTTAATGGGATCTTTATATTGTACACCACATACATTGCTATGATGGTCCTCTATCATGCTGTGATAAATCCACAATCATATAATCCTCAAAGTCAAGATAGAAAATTCTAAAACGCATCTGTAATCGATGACTAATTGGATACAACCAGTTTCAATTCAAATGATAGCGGCCAGATTGGAACGAAAGGAAAATAGCGATTGTGGTGCTATTTATTTTTGCCGACAAAAACTTGACATGGCCGTTGTTCACATACAAAAATGTCGTGTGTGGGAATGAAAATAGCTGGCCGCTGGTCGCAGTTCGGGGTGGTCGTTATTCCAAGGTCTTATAAAGAACAAAATTGGACCGGGGGGGAGGGGTAGGGGGGGGATTTTTAACTGGCCGTTATGGACAGGTGGTCGCTATTCCCAGGTGGTCGTTAGTACAGGTTTGACTGTATATCTATTTATTATAATTATTTAAATTAATTTAAAACATTATACTCAATTTATTTTAGTGTTAGCAATACAGGGATCATTTACAGGGTGAAATTCTGTCCCTAAATTGTCCGACTTATTTTGATTTGAGGGAGAAGTAGTTTTTCACTATATAAAACATAAATTATTGTTTACTCATATGGTCATATTATAAGTATTACTAATACATGCATGATATGTCACTTTATGTTAGTTACATGTACTACTATACATTTAACCGCCAATAAGCGGGTAAAATTCTGCACAAATATATGGGCACCTAGAAGTTCATTCGGGCAAGTAAATTGTTCAAGCCCACTTGCCCTTTGGGCAAGTGTCTCAAAAAGTTTTTTGTGAAGACTGTTGAAGTCACCCCAGCATTCTGCAATCTCTCCTCCTGAGCAACACAAATAGGTGACGACGATATGGGCTTAATCCTACTTTAATCACACCAGAACTCTGGTGAACATTGACCAAATGTGCCATGATTTGTCACCAAAAATGGTAGAACGATAGAAACAATTCTACCAACGAAAACTGCATTAGTGCAATGCGCTAAAAGGGTTGTATGTCAGGGTGGGCATTGCTGGGGAAACGCTGCAACTGTAGATCTTCAAATGCCGTCTCCTGAAGACTGGGGTTGGATATAGACCCAAGCAGCTGGAAACCTTTATGGACAACCCTACTGGAAGCCACCATGGCATCTAGAGAGTGCTTCACTGCGGCTGCACTAAATGAATACAGAGGCAAATGTAATTGCAAAACGGTGGCACCACAATGCACCTCGCTGTGCCACTGTGATGGTCAAGATTGTGAAATCTAGGTTTTGGAACTTGGTTTCTGTTCTATGACTGTTTTGTATGCAATTCTATTTAGGGTACCGAGTTTGTGTACACTACTCCTATAAAATCTTTCAGTCAATCGATCTGAAACTATACACGCGTCTTCTTCACATATGGAAGATGTGTGTACCTTATTGTTTTTATGCTGAAATATATATTTTTTAACCTAGCCAATTTTTCGGCATTTTTGTATGCAATTCTATGTAGGGTACAGAGTTTGTGTACGCTACTCTTCTAAAACCTTTCAGTCAATCGATCTGAAACTTTACACATGTCTTGTCTTCTACACATATTGTACATGTGCACCTTCATGTTTTTATTCCAATTTTTTTAAAAAAAATTTACAAAAATATTGACGTTTAACTTATTAGCCATTTTGTCTACATTTTTGTATGCAATTCTATATACTTTTTACTTTACACATCTCTACTTCAATTAGTATATCTGTTTATCACAACAAGAGGAAGAAATAATACTATACATTTTCAAATTCACCTTAAGGTTTCTTGCCTTGGTGACAGCCTCACATTTCTGCATCTTCACTGTCTGGCCCATATTCAACGGGCGTATTTTGTGACTTACGACACTCTTGTTATGATGCTTACTTTAGCAAATGCCCATGATCATGTTATGGTCAAACACCGCTATCTCTGACACCAGATTCATTATTTCAATATATATACAGTCACAACGGTTTTAGCTTCAGACATAGCCATGTCTCCTATATTTTGTTGGTCTGGCTGCTATTAGAAGCTGATTAGTATTTTGCAAAACTTATTATTTACACTCCGGCCTTACATGACCTTAGCTGTTGATAGGCCGTTAAACACTAATAAAGAAACAAACATATTCTTTGCACAATTTTGCCAATAAATTTTGATTTGGAGGTGATTTTGAAAATGTATAAATATATGTTGACAATATAGTCGCCGCTTTTTCCGTTATCGTCGTCGTCCTCGGCAACAATGTCAAAAAGTTTGAAGAATTTTCTTCTTGATGATAGAACTTTAATATTACTTGACAGATTGCTTTGGACACTTGATACATGTGTGCATTTGGAACACACGCATGCTGCCATTAACATGACCTTGATCTTTTTTACCTTCACGTGGTTGTTTTTTTGTGGACATTTTTTATGTCAAAAAGTTTCTTCAACGTTGACCTTTTTCGTATTTTTTGTGATGCTTACTTTAGCACATGCTCATGATTTTATTATAGTCTAATGCCTCGGTAGGCGCGATTTCGTTTCTGTGGCGGAATTCTTGTCCGTGTATGAGGCTATTTACAGTGGCTATTTGTGTTGTTACAAAACGGGCACAAAACTGTCCAGAAAACTGACATATTTTACAGTTTGGTGTAATATAATTGATATGAGTCCGATGTCCTAGCTTTTCTATGTATGATTAGCTACATGTCATATGTTCTACTTCGCCTTTTCCGTTCTTCAAAACGCCGGGAGAGGTGAAATTGTCTGATAGCTTGAACACAAAGATGGCCGAGTTGGCCGCTGCATGTGCCGTATAGGATACAGGAATGAAACAATGTTCAAATATATCGTAATCATTTATACATCACATTTATACATCACATTTACGAACCAATTATCTTTGAATCACATCATGATCATTCCTTCAACAATTTTTCATTAATATTACCAGCCAAGTTGCTTATTAAACCATTTGCATATGAGCATATTTTTTTTCCAAGTTACATGTACTTATATTTCACCTCCAAAGTGATTACCCATTTTACCTAACTCATGAGATGGTTCAAATGGTGGCCACACCATATATTTTTGTTAAAAATTGTTACTATTCAAGTTTTTCCGTCATCAATTTTCCATTATTTCAGGCCAAGTCGCTGGTGGAACCGTTTGCTTATGAGAAATACAGAAAGGCGAAGATTCGGGAGAAGATAGATGGGGAACGCGCCAACCGGGTCCGCCTCAAGGTGGGTCAGCAAGTACCACTTCACTCTGCAATCTGTCCCCCTGCATAGCACTTCACTCTGTGATCTGTCCACCTTACACTGCACTTCACTCCACGATTTGTCCACCCTACATGTCACTTCACTCCATGACCTGTCCACCCTACACGGCACTTCACTCAGTGATCTGTCCACCTTACACAGCACTTCACTCCATGATCTGTCCACCCTACACGGCGCCCCGTGCAGGCACCGGGGCGGGATCAACTGATCCTGAGAATAGTGCTGCAGTAGCCATTGCATGTCGTAAAAGCGACTAAACTGGCTTAACGATTGGGTTCATACTTTCCGGAACCCACTATACCGGATTTGGGCCTCATGTACATTTTTGGCTTCTTGTATGTGAGAGTTGAGTCAGGCTATGCCCCAAATATAAGTAAGATTAGCGTTAATGATATTACTTTTAGGGGATGGGATAAATGATGCTGGTGTGGCGAGGGCCTGGCACCAGATCAGGTTGTTCTAATTTCAGGACTGAATATATATTTTGATTGTAAATATTGAAGTTCTGAAGTTGGGATTTACCCCCCTCGGACAGGTGGATACGGGACACGACCCCGTTGACCCGTCTGCATGTAGACTACCTGAGGCTTGTACCTCTATGTCAGAAAAGCGGATGTTAAACCCTATTCACTCACTCACTCACCACCCTACACGGCACTTCACTCCATGATCTGTACACCCTACACGACACTTCACTCCATGATCTGTCCACCTTACACGGCACTTCACTCCGTGATCTGTCCACCTTACATGGCACTTCACTCCATGATCTATCCACCCTACACAGCTCTTCACTCCATGATCTGTCCACCCTACACAGCACTTCACTCCATGATCTGTCCACCCTACACAACACTTCACTCCGTGATCTGTCCACCCTACACGGCATTTCACTCCGTGATCTGTCCACCTTACACGGCACTTCACTCCTTGATCTGTTCACCCTACACAGCTCTTCAATCCATGATCTGTCCACCCTACACAGCACTTCACTCCATGATCTGTCAACCGTACACAGCACTTCACTGCATGATCTGTCCACCCTACACAGCTCTTCACTCCATGATCTGTCCACCCTACACGGCACTTCACTCCATGATCTGTCCACCTTACACGACATTTCACTCCGTGATCTGTCCACCTTACACGGCACTTCACTCCACGACAGCCATGATCTGTTCACCCTACACAGCACTTCACTCCATGATCTGTCCACCCTACACAGCACTTCACTCCATGATCTGTCCACCCTACACAGCACTTCACTCCATGATCTGTCCACCCTACACGACACTTCACTCCGTGATCTGTCCACCTTACACGGCATTTCACTCCGTGATCTGTCCACCTTACACGGCATTTCACTCCGTGATCTGTCCACCTTACACGACACTTCACTCTGTGATCTGTCTACCCTACACAGCACTTCACTCCATGATCTGTCCACCCTACACAGCACTTCACTCCATGATCTGTCCACTCTACACGACACTTCACTCCGTGATCTGTTCACCTTACACGGCATTTCACTCCGTGATCTGTCCACCTTACACGGCACTTCACTCCGGGATCTGTTCACCCTACACAGCACTTCACTCGATGATCTGTACACCCTACACATCTTTCACTCCATGAGCTGTCCACCCTACACAGCACTTCACTCCATGATCTGTCCACCCTACACGGCACTTCACTCCATGACCAGCAAGTACCACTTCACTCTGCAATCTGTCCCCCCTGCATAGCACTTCACTCTGTGATCTGTCCACCTTACACTGCACTTCACTCCACGATTTGTCCACCCTACACGGCACTTCACTCAGTGATCTGTCCACCCTACACAGCTATTCACTCCATGATCTGTCCACCCTACACAGCACTTCACTCCATGATCTGTCCACTCTACACGACACTTCACTCCGTGATCTGTTCACCTTACACGGCATTTCACTCCGTGATCTGTCCACCTTACACGGCACTTCACTCCGGGATCTGTTCACCCTACACAGCACTTCACTCCATGATCTGTACACCCTACACAGCTTTCACTCCATGAGCTGTCCACCCTACACAGCACTTCACTCCATGATCTGTCCACCCTACACGGCACTTCACTCCATGATCTGTCCACCCTACACGACACTTCACTCCGTGATCTGTCCACCTTACACGGCATTTCACTCCGTGATCTGTCCACCTTACACGACATTTCACTCCGTGATCTGTCCACCTTACACGACACTTCACTCTGTGATCTGTCTACCCTACACAGCACTTCACTCCATGATCTGTCCACCCTACACAGCACTTCACTCCATGATCTGTCCACCCTACACGACACTTCACTCCGTGATCTGTCCACCTTACACGGCATTTCACTCCGTGATCTGTCCACCTTACACTGCACTTCACTCCGTGATCTGTCCACCCTAAACAGCACTTCACTCCATGATCTGTCCACCCTACACAGTACTTCACTCCATGATCTGTCCACCCTACACAACTATTCACTCCATGATCTATCAACCCTACACAGCACTTCACTCCATGATCTGTCCACTCTACACAACATTTCACTCCGCGATCTGTCCACCCTACATGGCACTTCACTCCGCGATCTGTCCACACTGCACTTCACTCCACGATTTGTCCACCCTACATGGCACTTCACTCCATGATCTGTCCACACTTCACTCCATGATCTGTCCACCTTACACGGAACTTCACTCCATGATCTGTCCACCCTACACGACACTTCACTCCATGATCTGTCCACCTTACACGGAACTTCACTCCATGATCTGTCCACCCTACACGACACTTCACTCCATGATCTGTCCACCCTACGTGACACTTCATTCCATGATCTGTCCACCCTACACAACACTTCACTCCATGATCTGTCCACCCTACACAGCACTTCACTCCATGATCTGTCCACCCTACATGACACTTCACTCCATGATATGTCCACACTACACAGCATTTCACTCCATGATATGTCCACCCTACACAGCACTTCACTCCATGATCTGTCCACCCTACATGACAATTTACTCCATGATCTGTCCACACTACACAGCACTTCACTCCATGATCTGTCCACCCTACACAGCTCTTCACTCCATGATCAGTCAACTCGACACAGCTCTTCATTCCATGATCTGTCCACCCTACACTGCTCTTCACTCCATGATATGTCAACCCTACACATCACTTCACTCCATGATCTGTCCACCCTATACGGCACTTCACTCCATGATCTGTCCACCCTACACAGCACTTCACTCCATGATCTGTCCACCCTACACAGCACTTCACTCAATGATATGTCCCCTCTACACAGCACTTCACTCCATGATCTGTCAACCCTACACAGTACTTCATTCCATGATCTGTCCACCCTACACAGCACTTCACTCTATGATCTGTCCACCCTACACAGCACTTCACTCCATGATCTGTCCACCCTACACGACACTTCACTCCATGATCTGTCCACCCTACACAGCACTTCACTCCATGATCTGTCCATCCTACACAGCACTTCACTCCATGATCTGTCCACCCTACACAGCACTTCACTCCTCTACACCCTACACGGTACTTCACTGCGTGATTTATGCAATACTACACAGCACTTCACTCCGCGATCTGTCAACAACTAAATGGCACTTGACTCTACGATCTGTCCAACCTACACAGCACTTCACTCCTCTACACCCTACACGGTACTTCACTACGTGATCTATGCAATACTACACACCACTTCACTCCGCGATCTGTCAACAACTAAATGGCACTTGACTCTACGATCTGTCCACCCTACACGGCACTTCACTGCGATCTGTCAACAATTAAATGGCACTTCACTCTGCGATCTGTCAACAACTAATTGGGACTTCACTCTGTGATCTGTCCACAACTAAATGGCATATCTGTCCACCACTACACAGCATTTCACTCCATGATCTGTCCACCTACACGGCACTTCACTGCGATCTGTCAACAATTAAATGGCACTTCACTCTGCGATCTGTCAACAACTAAATGGCACTTCACTCTGTGATCTGTCAACAACTAAATGTCACATCTGTCCACCACTACACTGCTCTTCACTCTGCGATCTGTCAACAACTAAATGACACTTCACTCCACGATCTGTCCACTTCTACATGCTCATCTGTCACTGCACTGCACTTCACTCTGCGACATGTCCACAACTACACGGCATTTCATACCTTCATATAGTTTGACCCCACCATTGATTTATATACAGTCGAACCTGTGAACAACGGCCGGCCAAGGGAAGTGGCCAAAGTGGCCTTTGTTCCAAGGGTCAAACATTTTTCCGGTTTCACAACAAAGTCGGCCATGTATTTTGCATTCTATTGTAATCTGTATGCATGCATAGAAAATGTCTTAGCTCTATACACTTCCACCTGACGATTCACGATCGTGGAGTGGATCTGTTTTTTATCAATTAAAAATTGCATAAAAATGGCAAAAATAGTCAATTAAATTTATTTTGTTATGTCATCTTATTTTGTTAATTATATACAAAGGGGAGTAATTATCTTCATGATAAGTACATCCCACGGCTTGCTTTGGTGCACCATTTAATAGTTTGTGATAATTACATGCAAGCGGTTTAATTAGCATTACCATTAGTATTTTGCTTTCTTATTCTCAATTTCACACCATCATTTGATATTAATAACGGTTATATTGTCTTTATTAAAATGATAGCCTATGTGGCGCGGCCTGTGAAAACCGATTTTTTTGCAACGAAAACATTTCATTGAATGTGTCAAGTTGAGTAACCCAAGCAAGATAGGTGTCCAAACCGGCAGGGTGAAATTTACACGAAGTAAAACTTGACAAGTGCAGTGTGTTTGAAGTCTTAGTCTTGTCACTGTAGTCTAGACGAATCAGCATCGTGTAAACACAGTTTGCCAAATAATGATGGAGTTTTATGACTTAGGCGGAATTGCATTATGCCTATTGGAACACGACACAGAATACATATCGGGAATCACCGTTAACGTTATGCAATTTTGTTCATGGAAAATGTCACCAAAATGACACCGACCGATATGGGCATGGTAAATGTTTTCAAAAGAGCGCTCTGCCAATGTATGTGAATGTAATCGATGACTAATTGGATACGACCAGTTGCAATTCAAATGATAGCGGCCAGATTGCGATGAAAGGAAAATAGCGATTGTGGTGCTATTTTTTTTTGCCGACAAAAACATGACATGGCTGCTCTTCACATACAAAAATGCCGCTTGGGAATGAAAATAGCTTGCCGTGGTCAGAGTTCGGGGGTGGTCGTTATTTCAAGGTCTTGTAAAGAACAAAATTGGACGGGGGGATTTTTAACTGGCCGTTATGGACAGGTGGCCGCTATTCCCAGGGGGTCGTTAACACAGGTTCGACTGTACTCACATTTGAAAACAAATTGGACATATTATGTATTCACCTTGTACAGGCGGGTTATTGGGTAAGTGAGCTAGATCGACTTGAACCTTTGCATACTTCTTTATCACCATCCATATTTTCCTTCTATAGCCCATTCATGCAGCCGGCTGCCATGCCCAAGTTCAAGGGCAAAGTACCAAATAATCTCCCCAACGCTTAGTCAGATTGACTACATACATACCCACTAAGATCATCAAATACTTTTGGGGCGCAATATGCTTGCCACGGCTATCTAGTTTCAGAAAATCATTAAAATAGTATGTTGCACTTGAGGAAAATCAAGAAATGTGTCACGATTTGCTGAAACAACCCTCATATGGAGATACTGCGCATAAATATCACAGTTTACTCCCAGCAGACAACATATTTTTGGTAGTGACTGCTGGAGAAATGAGACTTATCACATGTACAACCAGTATAGACCCAGATCAGCCCTCATGCCCTCACACAGTCTGATCAGGGTCTGCCCTGTTCGCCATTCAGCCACTGAAACACCTTGTGGTTCTAACAAAAGTATAGATCCTTATCAGGCTACAGGAGTGCACTGGCATATACCAAAGTACATGTACATATACCAAAGTACATGTACATATACCAAAGTACAAGTACATACCAAAGTACATGTACATATACCAAAGTACAAGTACATACCAAAGTAATGTACATATTACCAAGTAAAACAATACAATTATACCAAAAGTACAAGTACATATACCAAAGTACAAGTACATATACCAAAGTACTTGTACATATACCAATAAAGTACATTGTACCATACCAAAGTACATGTACATATACCAAAGTACATGTACATATACCAAAGTACAAGTACATATACCAAAGTACAAGTACATATACCAAAGTACAAGTACATATACCAAAGTACATGTACATATACCAAAGTACATGTACATATACCAAAGTACATGTACATATACCAAAGTACAAGTACATACCAAAGTAACATGTACATATACCAAAGTACTGTACATATACCAATAAAGTACATGTACATATACCAAAGTACATGTACATATACCAAAGTACATGTACATATACCAAAGTACATGTACATATACCAAAGTACATGTACATATACCAAAAGTTACATGTACAGATACCAAAGTACAAGTTACATACCAAAGTACAAGTACATATACCAAAGTACAAAAGTACATACAAAGTACATGTATACATACCAAAAGTACAAGTACATATACCAAAGTACAAGTACATATACATGTACATATACCAAAGTACATGTACATATACCAAAGTACATGTACATATACCAAAGTACATGTACATATACCAAAGTACAAGTTATCATATACCAAAGTACAAGTACAAATATACAAAAGTACAAGTACATATACATGTACATATACCAAAGTAACATGTAACAAATATTTACCAAAGTATGTACATATACCAAAGTACATGTAACATACCAAAGTACAAGTACATTTATTTTACCAAAGTACAAGTACAATATACATGTACATATACCAAAGTACATGTACATATACCAAAGTACATGTACATATACCAAAGTACATGTACATATACCAAAGTACATGTACATATACCAAAGTACATGTACATATACCAAAAGTACATTGTACATTATACCAAATTACATGTACATATACCTAGTACATGTACATACCAAAGTACATGTACATATACCAAAGTACATGTACATATACCAAAGTACAAGTACATATACCGAAAATACCAAAGTACAAGTACATACCAAAGTACATGTACATTATACCAAAGTACATGTACATAAATACCAAAGTAACATTAGTACATATACCGAAGTACATAGTACATACCAAAGTACATGTACATATACCAAAGTACATGTACATATACCAAAGTACAAGTACATACCAAAGTACAAGTACATAAATACCAAAGTACAAAGGTAACATATACCTTAAAGTACAAGTACATATACCAAATACAAGTACAATATACCCAAAGTACAAGTACATTATACCAAAAAGTACAAGTACATATACAAAGTACATTGTACATATACCAAAGTACATGTACATATACCGAAAATACCAAAGTACCAAGTACATAAACCAAAGTAATCCAAATGTACAATTACCAAAGAACACCAAAGTACAATAAATACCAAAGTACAAAGTACAAACCAAAGTACATTACCCAAATTATACCAAATTACCAAATGTACATAAATACCAAAAACATAAAGTACAATACCAAAGTAACAATTACATAAAATACACCAAAGTACAAGTACATATACCAAAGTACACGTACATATACCAAAGTACAAGCATATACCAAATCAGTACATATACCACAAGTACATAAAGTACAGTCATAAAAAGTACAGACATACCAGTACCAAATGTACATAAATAAAGTAACAGTAAGTATAAAATCAGTACATATACCAAAGTCAGTCATATGCAAGTACCAAAGTACAGTACCAAAGTACACTATGTACATAAATATCCTCATGTACAATACCAAATACAAGTACATACCAAAGTACAAGTACAGTACCAAAGTACAAGTCATATACCAAAGATGTACATATACAAAGTACATGTACATATACCAAGTACATGTCAAATATACCAAAGTACAAGTACATACCAAAGTACATGTACTATACAAAGTACAGTACATACCAAAGTACATACATATACCAAGTAAGTACATACCAAAGACTGTACTATACAAAGTACAGTACATAAATACAAGTACTAAAGTACAATATACCAAAGTACATGTACATATTACCAAAGAAGTACATGTACCAAATACAAGCTCAAAGAGTACATATACAGTACATGTACATAAATACATACATGTCATTACCAAAGTACATGTACATATACCAAAGTACATGTATCCCAACATGTATTGCTCCATATTTCTTCAATGACGGCCACAAATAAATTGTCATCACAGTTAACTTGCAGTGGACAATATATTTTAGCCAGTCGGTGTAATTATATTCATCTATTTAATCTGCCAATATTATGTTTGGCAAGAAGCTTTTGATCAGCTTTGGAGGGTAAGCACCTTTTATGAAATGTTGATAGTATTTATAGATAATATTTAATCTATTGAAAAATTGTGAAAGTGAATGACTTGGCCATTATCTCTGTTTCAGAAGTTACCAAAGGTGAACAAAGACTTGGCTGAGAAATTACTGGACGCAGAGGAAGACATAGTTAACAAGAAAACATCAAAGGTAAATATAGTCATGTAGTCGTAGTAAACACGTTTTTGTCACACCTGCTTTAGCAGAAGGCGTGACTATCGCATTTGAAACACACTCATACCGTCATTAACATAATGTTGGCCATTTTTTACCTTCACATATTTGCGGAAACACTTGGCCAATTGTTTGCGTCAAAAAGTTTGTACTCTGTTTCATCATCATGATATAACTTTAATATTACATGATGGATTGCTTCAACATTTGGACACTTGATACATGTCAGCATTTAGAACACACTCATGCCGCCATTAACATGACCTTGACCTTTTTTACCTTCACATTGTTGCAGAAACGCTTACCCATTTTTACGTCGAAAGGTTTGTACCAATTTCTTCATCATCATATACCTTTAATATTACTTGATACATGTGACCATTTGGAACACACTTATGCCCCCATTGACATGACCTTGGCCTTTTTAGCTCACCTGAGCGAAGCTCATGTGAGCTATTGTCATACTGCAGATAAGTTTTTCGGCTTTTCATTTGCTAGCTTGCCTGGTCATATATATTATATGACCTGCCAAGGCCGTCGGACATACAGGAATTGCGATTTCCCTCCGGCGCCTCGCGTCCAATGAAGACACATTTTGCAAGCGTCTACCGATTGCGAATTGTATTCCTCACTAAACACAATAAAACCCCGATTGATCAATAAAAGTAACAAATTGTACACTCAAAACTAGTCTTTATTGTTTATTTTTCCATAAATATTCTTCGCTGATCAAAATATGAGCGAAAAATTAGCCAAAATAACGAAAATTGCAAAAAGGCGCAATTTTGTAGCGGTTCGCCCCCATGTAATTTCGCACCGCTGTCTACCGTCTGCCGTTTATTAAAGCAAGTATGAACGCAACAATGAAGCAATTTGCAGACCATTCGTCCGAGGAAATTCTCGCAAAACGGGCAAATGTCGTGCCGAAGAACACTGTTAACGCGAATAAAGGTGTGTCGAACGTGTTTAGATGTTATTTAGAAGAGAAAAGGCAAAATTCAAAGTTTGAAACATTTGATGCAGTTCTGCTTGCAGAATATTTGAACCATTTTTACA
Source organism: Conchocele bisecta (assembly GCA_029237695.1). Lineage (NCBI taxonomy): Eukaryota > Metazoa > Mollusca > Bivalvia > Lucinida > Thyasiridae > Conchocele > Conchocele bisecta. Next base: position 115,559,855 of record CM055268.1, on the reverse strand, counting down.
TGGATATCCGCACTAAAAATGGTGAGCTGTACAAGGCAACATCTCTGGAGGGAATTAGACACTCGTTGAACCGTTACCTTAAAGCGCCGCCACACTTGCGTCCATTTGACATTATCACAGGCGTTGAATTTAACGATGCGAATGAATGTTTCAAGACCGCTATGGCCGAGGTGAAAGCGTCCGGCAAAGGTGATATAGACCACTACCCAGTCGTTAACATTACGGACTTGCGTAAACTCTACAACAGTGTGCAGTTCTTGCCAAACACACCAGCAGGCCTTGCCAATCATGTTCAAATGAACATCCGTTTGTATTTTTGCTGAAGAGCAAATGAAAATATGGAAAAAATGTCAAACTCAACATTTGATGTGAAAGTCTATCCAGACACAAGACAGAAATATGTTGTGAAAGTGATTGATGAACTGTCAAAAAACCACAGAGAGTCATATAAAGAAAAGGTCTCTGGACATATGCCGTCAATACCAGAATTACCTGATGTGTGCCCCGTCGCAACATTCGAAAAGTATTTGGCAAAACTGAATCCTGCCTCCGATCGGCTATGGCAATATCCCAAAGACTCATTCCACATAACTGATGACTGCTGGTACCAAAACCGACCAATTGGTCGTGATTCATTGAAAAAGTTCATGAGCACACTGAGCACGATAGTAAACCTTTCGCAGATATACACCAACCACTCGATTCGTGTGACAGGGGCCAGTATCCTCAGCACCGGGAATTATTCTCCCTCGCAGATAATGTCTGTGACCGGCCATAAGTCCGTATCATCACTGGCCATATATCAACGGGTCTCGGACCACGAGAAACACGCCATGGGCAGCGCCATCTCGGATACTATCACTGGCCGTGAACAACAACTGGCTCTCCCACCGGCACATAACATGATGAGTATTGCTGCAGGACCGAGTTCCCGTGACCTGATTCCCAATCCCAGCAGCACTTCTTCACATCTTGGTATGTTGGACGGCGTAGACATCGAGGATCTGCTGTGCGACTTTGATGCAGTTCCTGCAACACAGAGAGTATCAAACACAATGAATTCAGTTCAGTACGAGAGAATCACCCCAGTATTCCACAATTGTACAATTCAAAACGTAAATTTCTACACTACTGGTAATAGCCAGTAATTATCATTGCACTTGAAAATGTGTTCAAAGATTCAGAGCTCCAGTTACGGTGCGTAATTTGGCTAAATATCCGGGTAATGTTCTTATATCTTCACCAAAAAATGGCAAGTTGGGAGTGCTTTAGAATCCCCTCATTGAGACGATTCTAGAGCACCACCAACTTGCCATTTTAGGTGAAGAAATGGAAATGAAAAAAAAATCCCCCAAAATTACACACCTTAACTGGAGCACTGAAAAGACTATCACTATTATTAGGCGGTGTTGGTAGTACAAACTATAAACTATTTCTAAGAAGACAGACAGATATGAAAATGTGGTTTACAGTCAAAACAATGAAAACATACATTTTACTGACATGTGACATATGCTGCTGTGGATGCTTATTCTTTTATCGTTGAATGTTGGATAATAACTTAGATTGTACTGTACATTTCTGAAAACATATTGGCCCAGATCCAGAATGATATCCTGTATGTACCGTGATAAGTGTTTCAATATTGACTTTAAAATACAAGTTAAATATTTTTCATAAATAACAAAGAAAAATTACGATAAACATTAGAACTGATTTTGTTGTCAATGTATTATACTATTATGTCATTTACACAACATATTGATGGGATAGTATCATATTACATGTAATGCCGTAACTGCTATGACAGTAGACCACTGTATAATAGCCTAAATAGGCCAGTGACAGTGTTTATTAAACTTTCCGAGCCTATTTCTTTAATTTTCAACTAAATGCTCCAACTCATGAAGTGATTGGTTTCATTTGAGGGAGGCACCAAGGTAGAACCATGAAACTATCAATGATTTGAAGAACCGAGTACGAGAACGTGCACAGAACAGTTTAATAGTACAGTGAGTTTTATACACAATACATGACAATACACATTGCCATTTCAATTGGAACCAGGTGAGTGATCCGGCTATTTACACGTTTTGGTCATTGATCTATTGAAACCAACTGTTGATTTGTTGTTTATTAAATATATGTTATTGTTTACTATATACATACCTGTTGAAAACGATTTAATCCCTTTCATGAGCGATGCCGCCACAAACTGTCCCGTTTAATGTTTTCAAATCTCAACACACTTTGCTTCGTGACACGGCTATATTTAGGTCACAAACTATGGGTTCCACGCACGAATTGCGGCGTAGCAATGACGGCGAATGTTAGGGAAACAGTCGCATTCTTGTAGAGGCACCAAAGGGAGAGCAGATCGATAGAGCAGTGGAATATAAATTAAATTACACGATATAAAAAAACTGTCATAAAGTCGTTTTCGATGGATTTCTTACTCCATAGTTAGTTTGTTTTCGTTTAATAAAAAAACAAAATGTTCATTTACGCCTTTATATTAAGACTGACGGTAGAAAATCGAATCTCGGATTATTTTTCTTCCTGAAAAAACGCAAAGATCAAAAGAAGAGATATGTTTATACGGCCAAATAACGGATATGCGGTATGACAAATACGTTATTGTGATTCTACACAGGCTATATGGTGTAATATTGCCCGTCTGGAGGTATGTTCACCCAAGGCTATATTGTTACCGCAATGTGTTCGTCCGGCGTCCGACGTCCGTCGTCCGTCATCCGTCTGTCCTCGGTAACCATTGGGCCTATAGTCACCAAACTTCATGGTCATGGTCCTTAGGTAGGGGAATTACAAAATTGTTAAAATTACGTCATTACGTAATCCAAGATGGCCGCCGTCTAAAAATAGCACAAATTCTTCAAAAATCTTCTCAAGAACCGGGTAGGAATGATCAATGTACAATGCTCTTTCAAATGCTGACTCCGGGGTCAAAAATGGGCGTGGCTCATGGGGTAAAATTTTATTTTTGACCGAATATGGTCATGTCATATATCAAATCGAAGGTATCAACGAGGCGATCACTCTGGTGCATTCTTTGTCGAAATCGGATGGTTATGTCATTCAAGATGGCCGCCGAAAGGTCAAAAGGTTGTTCTTTTATTAGAGATTTCAAAATTCTTCTTCACATGAACCGCTTGGCCCATGGTAGCCAAACTTAAAAGTTATGGTCCATGGGTGAAGCCATTTCAGATTTGTTAAAATGGAGGTCATCGCTAATCCAAGATGGCCGCCGTCTAAAAATTGCATAAATTCTTGAAAAATCTTCTCATGAACCGCATTCCGGATTTCAACGAAACTTGGTAGGAATGATTGATGTACAATGCTCTTTCAAAGTTGTTAAAATGGTGACCCCGGGGTCAAAAATGGGCGTGGCCCATGGGGTCAAATTGGGGTAAAATTTTATTTTTGACTGAATATGGTCATGTCTATATCAAATCGAAGGTATCAACGAGGCGATCGCTCTGGTACATTATTTTTCGAAATCGAATGGTCATGTCATCCAAGATGGCCGCCAAAAGGTCAAAAGGTCGTTCTTTTATTAGAAATTTCAAAATTCTTCTTCACACGAACCGCTTGGCCCATGGTGGCCAAACTTCACAGTTATGGTCCATGGGTGAAGCCTTTTCAGATTTGTTAAAATGGAGGTCGTCGCTAATCCAAGATGGCCGCCGTCTAAAAATAGCACAAATTCTTAAAAAATCTTCTTCTCATGAACCGCCAACCGGATTTCGACGAAACTTGGTAGGAATGATCGATGCACAATGCTCTTTCAAAGTTGTTAAAATGGTGACCCCGGGGTCAGAAATGAGCACGGCCTGTGGGGTCAAATTTTATTTTTGACCAAATATTGTTAAAACGGAGGTCGTCGCTAATCCAAGATGACCGCCGTCTGAAAATAGCACAAATTCTTAAAAAATCTTCTCATGAACCGCCAGCCGGATTTCGACGAAACTTGGTAGGAATTATCGATGTAGAATGCTTTATCAAAGGTGTTAAAATGGTGACCCCGGGGTCAAAATGGGCATGGCCCGTGGGGTCAAATTGGGGTCAAATTTTATTTTTGACCGTATATGCTCATGTCATATATCAAATTGAAGGTATCGATAAGGCGATTACTATGGTGCAATATTTGTCGAAATCGGATGATTATGTCATCCATGATGGCCGCCAAAAGGTCCATTTGTTCGAGATTTTTAACTTCTTTTTCTCAGGAACCACATGGCCGATGCTGGCCAAACTTCATAGTAAGTTAAGATCCTTGGGTGAAGCATTTTCAGATTTGGTAAAATGAGAGTCATTGCTTAATCCAAGATGACCGCCATCTAAAAATATCAAAATATTACATAATGGATTGCTTCAATATTTGGACACTTATACATGTAAGCATTTGGAACACACTCTAGCTGCCATTAACGTGACCTTGACCTTTTTCGTTCCCATAATTATGTTACGGTCTAATGTCTCGGCAGCCACGCCACCGCCTCCGTGGCGGAATTCTTGTCTAACTTCTATATTTTGCTATTCATTTCCTTCCATGACCCTTGATGCTTGATATGTATATTCTTTATGGTGTGTAGATGTACAAAGTCAATTTTGATTTTTGCTTTGACACTGAGCCATGGATTATCTCCCCTTTTTGGACTTATAATTTTGCCGTGTTTGCTGCTATCAAAGCGGTATGTGGGGCATCCGTGTTCTATGAACACATTTTCTAGTTTCGATTTTTTATTTGACTCCCGGGTTATGGATTAACTCCCCGTTTTTAGCTCGACTATTCGAAGAATAAGTAGAGCTTATGTTGTCACCCCGGCGTCGGCGTCGCCGTCACGCCTTGGTTAAGGTTTTTAGTCAACCTTGTATATGGAATACTACTGGCCCTACACCCACCATACTTGCACAACTTCATCTCCTAGTGATGTACATCAATAACCCCTGATCTATATTTGACCTTGACCTACATTTCCTCTTGAATTACTTAGTTAATTCCCCTTGGTTAAGGTTTTTAATCAACCTTGGTTAAGGTTTTTAGTCAAGCTTGTACATGGAATACTATTGTGCATACATACACCATACTTGGACAACCTTTACTCATAGGGATGTACATCAATAACCCCTGATCTATATTTGACCTTGACCTACATTTCCTCTTGAATTACTTAGTTAATTCCCCTTGGTTAAGGTATTTAGTCAAGCTTGTATATGGAATACTCCTGGCCCTACACCCACCATACTTGGACAACTTCATCTCCTAGTGATGTACATCAACAAACCCTGACCTATATTTGACATTGACCTACATTTAACCTTCAATTACATAGTTAATTCCCCTTGGTTAAGGTTTTTAGTCAACCTTGGTTAAGGTTTTTAGTCAAGCGTGTACATGGAATACTAGTGTGCATACAGACACCATACTTGGACAACCTTTTCTCATAGGGATGTACATCAATAACCCCTGATCTATATTTGACATTGACTTACATTTCCTCTTCAATTACTTACTTAATTCCCCTTGTTTAAGGTTTTTAGTCTAGCTTGTATATGGAATATTCCTGGCCCTACACCCACCATACTTGGACAACTTCATCTCCTAGTGATGTACATCAACAACCACTCACCTATATTTGACCTTGACCTACATTTAACTTTGAATTACTTAGTTAATTCCCCTTGGTTAAGGTTTTTAGTCAAGCTTGTACATGGAATACTATTGTGCATACTAACACCATACTTGGACAACCTTTTCTCATAGCGATGTACATCAATAACCCCTGATCTATATTTGACCTTGACCTACATTTCCTCTTGAATTACTTAGTTAATTCTCCTTGGTTAAGGTGTTTAGTCAAGCTTGTATATGGAATACTCCTGGCCCTACACCCACCATACTTGGACAACTTCATCTCCTAGTGATGTACATCAACAAACCCTGACCTATATTTGACATTGACCTACATTTAACCTTCAATTACATAGTTAATTCTCCTTGGTTAAGGTTTTTAGTCAAGCTTGTAGATGCAATACTCCTGGCCCTACACCAACCATACTTGGACAACTTCATCTCCTAGTGATGTACATCAATAATCCCTGACCTATATTTGACCTTGACCTACTTTTATCCTTGGATTACTTTCTTATTTCCCCTTGGTTAAGGTTTTTAGTCAAGCTTGTATATGGAATATTCCTGGGCCTACAGCAACCATACTTGGAAAACTTCATCTCCTAGTGATGTACATCAATAACCCCTGACCTATATCTGACATTGACCTACATTTAAACTTGAATTACTTACTTAATTTCCCTTCGTTAAGGTTTTTAGTCAGCCTTGGTTAACGTTTTTATGCAGGCCGCGGCCACATTGACCTACATTTAACCTTGAATTACTTACTTAATTTCCATTGGTTAAGGTTTTTAGTCAACCTTGGTTAAGGTTTTTATGCAGGCCGCGGCCACCTTGTTTGTCAAGCTATGTGTACATCGACAACCCTCGTAGTCGAGCTATGCTGTTCTCCTACAGCTCTTGTTTTACTTGTAACTCTTAAAACATTAAACCCTAATAGCTACACGCCTGAAACTTGGTATGTAGAGCTTCCTTATGATGAGTAGATGCGCAACGTTTATTTTGATTTTTAATTTGATCCCCAGGTCATGGATTATCTCTCCCTTTTCGACTTAGACTTTTCAAAGTTTGGCTTGTAACTTTTAAACCCTAATAGCTACACACCTAAAACTTGGAATGTAGCTTCCTTATAATGAGTAGATGCGCAAAGTTTATTTAGATTTTATTTATTTATTTATTCGACCCCCGGGTCATGGATTATCTCAGCCTTTCAACTTAGAAAGAATTTCCCAATTCTCTTAAAACCTAATAGATACACACCTGAATCTTGGGCCAGTTTCCTTTCACACAGCTTCTTGATAATCGTTAACTAAAACACCACCAGGAGCACTTTGTTGTCTTCTAACAACTCTTGTATTCAATGGTGAATACTAGTGTTTTCTGTAACAGTCTCATTCTGCAACAAACATGTTTTCTCACCTTGCCAGCGTGTGGGCCTGACATTACTGAAGGACGAGCGTTTCTCCGCGATGTTCGACAACCCGGACTTCCAGATCGACACGGATAGCACGGAGTACAAGCTGCTCAACCCTGTCGTGTCCAAGCTCGACAAGGCCAAGAGGAAAAAGGAAGAGCGCTTGCAGTTCCAGCAGCTGGACGATGTATGTATTGCTATGAAACTCGCATCCTGTCAGCTATCCTGTAACTTGTATGGAGTGTTCATTCTAAGCTGTGTCACAGCACCATTGCCACTATCTGAACTGTCAAATGTTGCATGGAACCAATTTATCATTCTTTTTGTTAGTTTTTATGCCCGCACAAATTTATTAGGGGGGGCGGGGGTGGGCATTATAATTTACCCGTGTCCATCCATCCGGCGACACATTCGGGTTCTTAGGTGGGTGGGCACGTGGCCTAGGACAAAAGAAAACATTGCAACTTATTCTGTAACCACCTAAGCCTATTGTGTCTTAGGTGCCAATCTTTTGTTTAAAAACAATGGATGTACCACCTGAGGGGTGTCCTCTATACCGACGGCTACCACCAAACTTGTACAGAATAAATCGGCTAATGCTGTTCATCAGAATCTGACATATAACTTTTCAACTTCGTATGACCATGATCTACTTTTTCTGATTCAATAGCATGGCAATCCAGATCACTTTCTTTGTTTAAATCCGTTCCTGCGCCACTATAACATGTACAGCTACCAAATTTGCACACAGTAACTGCCCAAATTTTGTGTGTATATGTAGTGACTTACAGCCAGAATGCACAACAGTTGTTTTTCTGCCCTTCCTGCGTCCACTCCAGGAGTTATTCATTTCCAAATCAATAAAATCATTCAAATATAACAATTTCCTTCATACTACATGTTAATGGGACATTTTTTGTCGCGCCAGCTTTAGCAGAAGGCGTGACTATAGTCACCGCTTTTTTCCATTGTCGTCGTCCGAAATGTCAAAAGGTTTGTACAAGCCTTTTCATCATGGTATAACTTTAATATTACTTGACGGATTGCTTCAATATTTGGACACTTGATACATGTGAGCATTTGGAACACATTCATGCTGCTATTAACATGACCGTGACCTTTTTTAACTTCACAAAGTTTGTACAAGTTTCTTCATCAATGTATAACATTAATATTACTTGATGGTTTGCTTCACTATTTGGACACTTGATACATGTAAGCATTTGGAACACACTCATACCGCCATTAACATGACCTTGACCTTTTTTACCTTCACATGGTTGTGGAGCCATTTTTTTATGTAAAAAAGTTCCTTCAACCTTGACCTTTTTCGTGTTTTAAGCATGCACTTCTGATGGTTTTTGTGATCCTTACTTTAGCACTTGCCCATGATAATGTTGCGGTCAAATGCCTTGGCAGGCGCGACACCGCTTCCGTGGCGGAATACTTGTATCTTCAAAACAACACACACCTGAAAAAATATATCTTAAAATGTTTTTATTATTCCCTCATCGATAGGCAAGAGGGGATACAGCGGTAGTCCATGTACGTACATATGTATTTGCGTACATTAGTAACACCTTTCATTTTTCAATAACTCGTGAATTGCTTCAACGATTTTATTAATGTTTTAATAATTGCCTTTATATAGGCGGGTATGGAGGTGGGTGAGGAGCCGGCAGATGACATCAGCAGTTCTGACGATGAGCACACGTGGGCGGCGGACGTGCGCCAGAAACAGCGTGCGGTCATGCAGGATCACCACGAGCAGCAGAGGGCGGAGCGGAGAGAACGGCGACTGGCTGCCGGCCATGACTCGTCGAAACCGAAGTTTTACGAGATCCGGGATGGCCTGGAGTATAACAAAGCTGGCAACAACATGCACGGGGTTCACAACAAACATAAGTAAGATTTAAAGCTAGGAGAATAGCCACCAACCTTTGTTGGATCAAGAATTTAGGCTACTTTTTATTTTTATAAGCCCGTTTGAAAAAACAGGACATATTATCTATTCACTTTGTACTGGCGGGCACAGCTTGTCCACGCAATAACTAGAGTTCTTTTTGACGGTTCGTAATCAAATTCAGTATACATGTTTATCAGTGCAAGACGAAGAACCATAGTTTCCAAAAAAATGACAGAACTGAGAAACTGTCGAACTTCTTAATGTGCCGGACGGACGCACAGTCCAAACACTATATGCCTCCGGCTCTACCAAGACCGGTGGCACAACAATGGAACTTATTCAGTAAAACCTTAAGATTATTGTTTCTTAGGTGGTCATTCTTTTGTTTGAAAACAATGAACAACATACTACATAAGGTGTGTATTGTAGGCGCGTCTGTCCGTGTGGCACATTAAGAAGTTCTAAATTCTGTCATAACTACTAAAACTACTTTGATGGATTACTTTAATATTTCAATACATCACACTTGTGGACAAATGATGCCACACATCCATGCTGCCCTTAATATGACCTTAACCTTTTGACCTTCAAAACTTATCACTTTTTCGGTATGTATTATGTTTTACCGCACGGCGGGCGGGCGGGCGATACATTTTTCTATACAATTCTATATACGGTACAGAGTTTGTGTACACAACTCCTCCGAAACCGTTCAGTAGATCGTTCTGAAAATATACACACGTCTTCTACACATATTGAAGATGTGCACCTTGGTGTTTTTATGCCGAAAAAATATTTTTTAACAAAAATATCACTTTTGTTTAACTTAGCCATTTTTTCTACATTTTTCTATACAATTCTATATACGGTACAGAGTTTGTGTACACAACTCCTCCGAAACCGTTCAGTCGATCGTTCTGAAACTATACACTCATCTTCTACACCTTTTAAAGATGTGCACCTTGGTGTTTTTATGCCGAAAAAATATTTGTTTAACATCGCCTTTTTTTAACTTAGCCATTTTTTCTACATTTTTCTATACAATTCTATGTACGGTACAGAGTTTGTGTACACAACTTCTCCGAAACGGTTCAGTCGATCGTTCTGAAACTATACACACATCTCCTACACATATTGAAGATGTGCACCTTGGTGTTTTTATGCCGAGAACATATTTTTTAACAAAAATATCACCTTTTTAACTGAGCCATTTTTTATACGACCGTTTTTAAAAAACGGTACGTATTATGTTTTACCGCACGGCGGGCGCGCGGGCGCTACATTTTTCTATACAATTATATATACGGTACAGAGTTTGTGTACACAACTCCTCTGAAACCGTTCAGTAGATCGTTCTGAAACTATACACACGTCTTATACACATATTGAAGATGTTCACCTTGGTGTTTTTATGTCGAAAAAATATTTTTTAACAAAAATATCACCTTTTTTTTAACTTAGCCATTTTTTCTACATTTTTCTATACAATTCTATATACGGTACAGTGTTTGTGTACACAACTCCTCCGAAACCGTTCTGAAACTATACACACGTCTTATACACATATTGAAGATGTTCACCTTGGTGTTTTTATGTCGAAAAAATATTTTTTAACAAAAATATCACCTTTTTAACTTAGCTATTCTTTCTACATGTTTCTATACAATTCTATATACGGTACAGAGTTTGTGTACACAACTCCTCCGAAACCGTTCAGTCCATCGATCTGAAACTATACACACGTCTTCTACACATATTGAAGATGTGCACCTTGGTGTTTTTATGCCGAAAACATATTTTTTAACAAAAATATCACCTTTTTAACTTAGCCATTTTTTATACGACCGTTTTTAAAAAACGGTACGTATTATGTTTTACCACACGGCGGGCGGGCGGGCGGGCGCTACATTTTTCTATACAATTCTATATACGGTACAGAGTTTGTGTACACAACTCCTCCGAAACCGTTCAGTAGATCGTTCTGAAACTATACACATGTCTTTTACACATATTGAAGATGTGCACCTTGGTGTTTTTATGCCAAAAAAATATTTTTTAACAAAAATATCACCTTTTTAACTTGGCCATTTTTTCTAGATTTTTCTATACAATTCTATATACGGTACAGAGTTTGTGTACACAACTTCTCCGAAACCGTTCTGGAACTATACACACGTCTTATACACATATTGAAGATGTTCACCTTGGTGTTTTTATGTCGAAAAAATATTTTTTAACAAAAATATCACCTTTTTAACTTAGCTATTTTTTCTACATTTTTCTATACAATTCTATATACGGTACAGAGTTTGTGTACACAACTCCTACGAAACCGTTCAGTCGATCGTTCTGAAACTATACACACGTCTTTTACACATATTGAAGATGTGCACCTTGGTGTTTTTATGCCGAAAAAATATTTTTTAACAAAAATATCACCTTTTTAACTTGGCCATTTCTTCTACATTTTCTATACAATTCTATATACGGTACAGAGTTTGTGTACACAACTCCTCCGAAACCGTTCAGTCGATCGTTCTGAAACTATACACACGTCTTTTACACATATTGAAGATGTGCACCTTGGTGTTTTTATGCCGAAAAAATATTTTTTAACACAAATATCACCCTTTTAACTTAGCCATTTTTTCAACATTTTTCTCTACAATTCTATATACGGTACAGAGTTTGTGTACACAACTTCTCCGAAACCGTTCAGTCAATCGATCTGAAACTATACACACGTCCTCTACACATATTGAAGATGTGCGCCTTTGTGTTTTTATGCCGAAAACATATTTTGTAACAAAAATATCACCTTTTTAACTGAGCCATTTTTTCTACATTATTGTATCCAATGCCCTATCATTTCTACTTTACACTTTACTTTTCTATCTCTGCCTAAATTAGTATACATGTTTAGCACAACGAGATGAAGAAATAATGCTATTGACTTTCAAATTCTCATTAATGTTTCTTGCCTTGGTGACAGCTTCACATTTCTGCATCTTCGCTGTCTGGCCCATATTCGACGGGCGTATTTTGTGACTTGTGGCACTCTTGTTGTTAATTAACTTTGCCACAGTTTCTCCAATCTGCCACCAAGGCCATTTGTGTACCGATAGGCCACATTTTCTTGTTCACACATTAAGATGTTGGAGTTTCTCAATTCTGTCATCACTTTATGGATTACTTTAATACACTGCAGCTCCATTATAACGCGATGGTCGGGGTCCAAGATTTCAAATCGCGATCGAATCCGATCGCGCTATAAAATTTCGGGACATGCACGTGTACTGGTATCATCCACATTTCGGTTAGCAACTATTGCGGGAATTCCATTAGCAACTGACCCATATAAAATCATATCATTTGAACAGAAGTTAAAGTAATTATTAATAATGACTATGACTTACAAACTTGTATTAATGTATTAAACATTTGAGTTATTTATAAAATCATGCTTATTACGTTGTATAGTGCTCGCGATAGACAGACGCTTATTACAACAAGGCTCTTAAAAGGATTAATTGATAATAAATAATGGTCACGTGTCCTGCCTATTCATGCGGACAATTAGCTGTTGATACGTGCATAATCCCACCGACAATTCCGCATGAACTCTGAATTTTGTGTCAACTTTTCAACACCATTTATGGAAAATATTTTCGAAATCAATATCGGCGAAATATGGCGACAGATCTGCATATAATCCAGTGTTTTTTTTAATCCATTCCTTTCGGAATACACATTTACAGGTATGAAATTATTAAAACAAATAAATTATTTTTGTTATTTCTCAATGAAAGTATACGTTGTGACTACTCATTTGAACCGTCTCGACGAGATGGATTAAATGGTGGTCGCGGCATGTACTTCTGAATGCATAGAAGGAAAATATTTGTCCGCAAACATAAGTGCATAGAAGGAAAATATTTGTCCGCAAACATAAGTGTATCCTCAGCATGAAATGGGTTACTGCATGATTGCCCCGTGATGCGATGATGAAAGTCGCACGTTCGCGACGTCTGTGGCACATCAAAAGGCGTGTTGACCAATCCGTAACATTTCAAAACATAGCCTAAAGGTCACACAGTTTACAGCCTCGTGCTGAATGATGTCGTACAATAAACACCTGTACACACAGCTGGGTGTATCGATTTTTTGCACAAAGCATCACACAAATCTCGTCTGTGTAATATGTGTCGGGTGTAATCGCATCTGGATTTGGAATTCATATCCCCTGGCACGGATATTGCACGGTTCGGATAAGCAACGCGGAAGGTCGTATGTCGCCGGATTTCCGTATGCCTATTAACATGATTACCTGATTAAAGGTATTACATTCGCTAACATACTAATAATAATTATTTCATGGACTTTGAATGTCGTTGTTTTAATAAACTTACAGAAATCACGAATCAACTAATTACACGATGACTACGACTTAGGGCTTTTCCAGAATTAATGGTATGGGGGGGTTGGAAGGCAGTTTTTAGCTCACCTGAGCGAAGCTCATGTGAGTTATTGTTACCGCAATGTGTCCGACGTCGTCCGTCGTCCGTCGTCGTCGTCGTCCGTGAACATTTTCAAACATCTTCTCCTTGGTAACCATTGTGCCTATGGTCACCAAACTTCATGGTCATGGTCCTTAGATAGGGGGATTACAAAATTGTTAAAATGACGTCATTACGTAATCCAAGATGGCCGCCGTCTAAAAATAGCACAAATTCTTAAAAAATCTTCTTCTCAAGAACCGCCAACCGGATTTCGACAAAACTTGGTAGGAATGATCGATGTACATTGCTCTTTCAAAGTTGTTAAAATGGTGACCCTGGGGTTAAAAATGGGCGTGGCCCGTGGGGTCAAATTGGGGTCAAATTTTATTTTTGACTGAATATGTTCATTTCATATATCAAATTGAAGGTATCAATGAGGCGATCACTCTGGTGCATTTCCTGAATATGGTCATTTCATATATCAAATTGAAGGTATCAATGAGGCGATCACTCTGGTGCATTTTCTGTCGAAATCGGATTGTTATGTCATCCAAGATGGCCACCGAAAGGTCAAAAGGTCATTCTTTTATTAGAGATTTCAAAATTCTTCTTCACATGAACCGCTTGGCCCATGGTAGCCAAACTTAAAAGTTATGGTCCATGGGTGAAGCCTTTTCAGATTTGTTAAAATAGAGGTCAGCGCTAATCCAAGATGGCCGCCGTCTAAAAATAGCATAAATTCTTACAAAATCTTCTTCTCATGAACCGCTTGCCGGATTTCGACGAAACTTGGTAGGAATGATCGATGTACATTGCTCTTTCAAAGTTGTTAAATGGTGACCCCGGGGTCAAAAATGGGCGTGGCCCGTGGGGTCAAATTGGGTTCAAATTTTATTTTTGACCGAATATGATCATGTCATATATCAAATTGAAGGTATGAATGAGGCGATCACTCTGGTGCATTTTCTGTCGAAATCGGATTGTTATGTCATCCAAGATGGCCACCGAAAGGTCAAAAGGTCATTCTTTTATTAGAGATTTCAAAATTCTTCTTCACATGAACCGCTTGGCCCATGGTAGCCAAACTTAAAAGTTATGGTCCATGTGTGAAGCCTTTTCAGATTTGTTAAAATGGAGGTCATCGCTAATCCAAGATGGCCGCCGTCTAAAAATAGCATAAATTCTTAAAAAATCTTCTTCTCATGAACCGCTAGCCGGATTTCGACGAAACTTGGTAGGAATGATCGATGTACAATGCTCTTTCAAAGTTGTTAAAATGGTGACCCGGGGTCAAAAATGGGCGTGGCCCGTGGGGTCAAATTTTATTTTTGACCGAATATGGTCATATATATATCAAATCGAAGGTATCAATGAGGCGATCACTCTAGTACATTTTTTGTCCAAATCGGATTGTTATGTCATCCAAGATGGCCGCCGAAATGTCAAAAGGTCGTTCTTTTATTAGAGATTTCAAAATTCTTCTTCACATGAACCGCTTGGCCCATGGTAGCCAAACTTAAAAGTTTTGGTCCATGGGTGAAGCCTTTTCAGATTTGTTAAAATGGAGGTCATCGCTATCCAAGATGGCCGCCGTCTAAAAATAGCATAAATTCTTAAAAAATCTTCTTCTCATGAACCGCTAGCCGGATTTCGACGAAACTTGGTAGGAATGATCGATGTACATTGCTCTTTGAAAGTTGTTAAAATGGTGACCCCGGGGTCAAAAATGGGCGTGGCCCGTGGGGTCAAATTGGGGTCAAATTTTATTTTTGACCGGATATGGTCATGTCATATATCAAATCGAAGGTATCAACGAGGCGATCACTCTGGTGCATTTTTTGTCGAAATCGGATGGTTATGTCATCCAAGATGGCCGCCAAAATGTCAAAAGGTCGTTCTTTTATTAGAGATTTCAAAATTCTGCTTCACATGAACCGGCTGTCTAAAAATAGCATAAATTCTTTAAAAATCTTCTTCTCATGAACCACTAACCGGATTTCGACGAAATTTGCTAGGAATGATCGATGTACAATGCTCTTTCAAAGCTGTTAAAATGGTGACCCCGTGGTCAAAAATGGGCGTGGTCATGGGCGTGGTCAAAAACTTTATTTTTGACCGAATATGGTCATGAAAATATCAAATCGAAGGTATCAAAGAGGCAATCGCTCTGGTACATATTTTGTCGAAATTTGATGGTCATGTCATCCAAGATGGCCGCCGAAAGGTCAAAAGGTCGTTCTTTTATTAGAGATTTCAAAATTCTTCTTCACATGAACCGCTTGGCCCATGGTGGCCCAACTTCACAGTTATGGTCCATGGGTGAAGCCTTTTCAGATTTGTTAAAACGGAGGTCGTCGCTAATCCAAGATGGCTGCCGTCTAAAAATGGCGCAAATTCTTAAAAAAAAATTCTTCTCATGAACCGCCAGCCGGATTTCGACGAAACTTGGTAGGAATGATTGATGTAGAATCTCTTTCAAAGTTGTTAAAATGGTGACCCTTAGGTCAAAAATAGGGTCAACTTTTATTTTTTGACCGAATATGCTCATGTCAGTTAGAATTGAATGTATCGAAGAGGTGATAGCTCTGGTACAATATTTGTTGGAATCGGATGATTATGTCATCCATGATGGCCGCCAAAAGATCCATTTATTCAAGATTTTGAACGTCTTTTTCTCGGAAACCACATGGCCGATGCTGGCCGATGCTGGCCAAACTTCAATGTAAGTTAAGATCCTTGGCTGAAGCATTTCCAGATTTGGTAAAATGAGTTATCGCTTAATCCAAGATGACCGCCATCTAAAAATAGCACAATTTTTTTAAAACACATATGAACTCAATGTCACATTCTCCTCTGGTGTTCATGGAGTCAGGTGAGCGAATTAGGGCCATCATGGCCCTCTTGTTTATACTCTTATACTGGAACAAGGTCGTTCATGAATGAAATCATGCTGCAGTTGTATGTACTTGTGTTATTTAATTTACCTTGTTAGAATATCACCCTCATAAAATATGAAAAATAATAATTTTGTGAAAGTTCAAAGCAAAATGGGGGTGTGTGTGCACATGTTAACAGTGGATCAATTCATCCTGATCATCCATCCGGGATTCACACCTCAGTGGATAGTTGATTGTTGCTAGTATGTTCATATACAGTACACCATACACGCCTGAAAGCCCAGTTTATGTTTTTATCTCTCTGCATGCAGGAAGTCCTTAGCAGAGCGTCTAGAAGACAGCAGAGACACGTCAGTGATTCGAGAGTCCGGTACTGTGGGAAATAAAATGGTCACCTTTACATTAAAACAGGTAAGCCTTGAATGTGTTACAGCGAACAGTTGAGAGGGAAATAAAGTTGTCACCTTAACGTTGGGGTAAATTTCTTATAACTTCTGTTTCTTTACAGGGAGCGCTTTCATATTTATACCCCCCCCCCCCCCACCTATTTCCTTCATCAAACATTCTTCATATTTCATTCCTCTAAGGCTCATTCATTCCATATTACATTATGCCATTACAACCCTAGCCCTACCTAACAGCTAGAAAATTATACTATGGGGTGTTGACTGTCTACTCTTTTGGGCCCGCCGCAGCGGTCCCGGACTACCCTCCCGTGGAATAGACCACACCCCTCGATAGCTGCATGCACCGAAGCCAGCCATCTTCGTGATTGCGTGAAACAACCAAGCGGGTTGGGATGCGGGACTTACTAATGTAATATGGAATTTCATTTGTATAAATGTATTTTGACTCATAATTATTGGAAAGGTTAATATATTCATTGCTAAGTGATATGCTGCCACACTACGTGTGAATATGTTCCTTATAGTCACCTTTTGTGTTTAGTCAATTTGTGTCAGCCATCTTGGACGCCATTTTGAATTCTGGATTAAGCTCCAGTGGGGAGTTTTTATCTGTTTCTCCTAATTATACCCCTCACAACGAGTTGTGATTTCATCAGAGAAATATGTTAGAACTTTATCCCAAAATCACTGAAAAATTCAGCTTTGGCTTATTTTTTTCCGATCTTTCGCGGTTTTATGTCTAATACTCTTCGCCTATTAGTCTCTTCACAAAACTTTATAACATCAGAGAAATCTTAAATCTGTTATAACTTCTACTTCCTTTATCAAAAGTTTTCCATATTCCACGCATGCGTTCCTCTGAGGGTCTACTATCATGCTGTGACAAATCCACGTTTGTGCTGTCCCCGCAAAGCCCAGGGTCAAGGGCACAGGCCCACAGACTTGAACAAAATTGACATATTTAGGGTATTTCGTAAGCCTCGCTTACTGACAAATCTAGTTTTAAGGAGTTGTGGGGGATATACTGGAGTCCAGGTTTCCGTCCGTCCATCACTAAACTTAACATCAGAGAAATATGAAAATTATTATTATTTCACTCAACCATTCCTCTAAGGGTCTAATATCATGCTGTGACAAATCCATGACCGTGCCGCCCTCGCTAATCTCGGGCACCTGGGCCCACGTGGGGGGTATTCCATAAGCCTCGCTGGTTTCGCCTTGTCTGTCCGTCCGTCCGTCGGTTTATTTTTTAGCTCACCTGCACGAAGTGCATAAGAGCTTATGGCATACCCCCGGCGTCAGCATCCACAAACTTAACGTTGGGGTAAATGTCTTATAACTTCTGTTTCCTTTCATGGAACACCTTGTTATTTCATACATGCATTCCTCAGACGACCCTCTATCATGATGTAGCAAAACCACGACCCACCACCCAACCCTTACCCCCAAGGTCACAAACTTAGCATGTTCATAAACTTAGCATTGGGGTAAATGTTGTGTAACTTCTGTTTCTTTACAGGGAACGATTTTGATATTTCATACATGCATTCATATGATGGTCCTCTATTGTGCTACAGCAAATCCATGACCCACCACCCCACCCCTTTCCCCAAGATCAACATCATAAACTTAACGTTGGAGTAAATGTCTGTTTATAACTTCTGTTTCTTTATGGGAAACACCTTGATATTTCATACCTGCATTCATCTGATGATCCTCTATTGTGCTACAGCAAATCCATGACCCACCTCTTTCCCCAAGGTCAAGGTCACAAGCTTAGCACATTCATACATGCATTCCTCATGTGAATATCTATCATGCTGTAGAAAATCACCAACTTAGTGCGTTCATAAACTTAACGTTTGGTTAAATTTTGTATAACTTCTGTTTCTTTTCATGGCACACCTTGCTATTTATGCCCCCGCCACCGAATGGTGAGGGGGGCATATAGTGTTACCGGCGTCCGTACGTACGTCCCGAAACCTTAACGCTGGGTAAATGGCTTATAATTTCTGTTTCCTTGCTCGGATCTGCTTCACATTTCACACGCATTGCTCCAATGGTCCTCTACCGCCCTGTGACAAATCCACATTCGTCCCGCCCCCGCTAAGCCCAGGGTCAAGGTCACAGACTCGGTGCTTTCGAAACCTTAACGCTGGGTAAATGGCTTATATTTCTGTGTTTCCTTGCTCGGATTCTGCTTCACATTTCACACACGCATTGCTCCAATTGGTCCTCTACCGCCCTGTGACAAAATCCACATTCGTCCCACCCCGCCTAAGCAGGGTCAAGGTCACCAGAATCCTGGGTGCTTTCGAAACCTTAACAAAACTGGGTAAATGGCTTATAATCTGTTTCCTTGCTTTCGGAAATCTGCTTCACATTTCAACCGCATTGGGCTCCAAAGGTCCCTACCGCCCTGTGACCAAATCCACATTTGTCCCGCCCCCGCTAAGCCCAGGGTCAAGGTCACAGACGGTTGCTTTCGAAAACCTTAACGCTGGGTAAAAAGGCTATATTTCTGTTTCCTTGCACGGATCTGCTTCACATTTCACACACGCATTGCTCCAATGGTCCTCTACCGCCTGTGACAAAATCACATTTCGTCCCGCCCTTCGCTGGGAAAGCCCAGGGTCAAGGTTCACACGACTTGGTTGGTGGCCTTCGAAACCCTCCTTAACGCTGGGTAAAGGTGGCATGGATTTCTGTTTCCTTGAAATGGCGGATTTCGTTGCTTCATTCACTTTCACACGCATTGCTCCAATGGTCCCTCTACCGCCCTGTGACAAATCCACATTTGTCCCGCCCCAGCTAAGGCCCAGGGTCAAGGTCACAGACTTGGTGCGTTCGAAACCTTAACGCTGGGTAAATGGCTTTATTTAATTTCTGTTTCCTTGCTCGGATCTGCTTCACATTTCAACACGACGAGCTGCTCAATGGTCCTCTACCACCCTGTTGACAAATCCACATTTGTCCCGCCCCCCCCCGCTAAGCCCAGGGTCAAGGTCACAGACTTGGTGCGTTCGAAACCTTAACGCTGGGTAAATGGCTTATAATTTCTGTTTCCTTGCTCGGATCTGCTTCACATTTCACACGCATTGCTCCAATGGTCCTCTACCGCCCTGTGACAAATCCACATTCGTCCCGCCCCCGCTAAGCCCAGGGTCAAGGTCACAGACTCGGTGCTTTCGAAAACTTAACGCTGGGGTTAAAATGGCTTATAATTTCTGTTTCCTGCTCGGATCTGTTCACATTTCACACACGCATTGCTTCATGGTCCCTTCTACCACCCTGTGACAAATCCACATTTGTCACGCCCCCGCCTAAGCCAGGGTCACAGGTCCACAGACTTGGTGCGTTCGAACCTTAAGCTGGGTAAATGGTTATAAATTACTGTTTCCCTTGCTCGGATCTGCTTCACATTTCACACGCATTGCTCCAATGGTCCTTACCTCCCGGTGAAACCCCCAAAAAATCCACTTGTCCCGCCCGCTAAGCCCAGGGTCAAGGTCAAGACTCGGGTGTTTCGAAACCTTAACGCTGGAAATGGCTTTAATGCTGTTTCTTGCTCGGATCATCGCTTCACATTCACACACGCATTGCTCCAAATGGTCTCTACCGCCCTGTGGGACAATTCCACATTCGTCCCGCCCCCACTAAGCCCAGGGTCAAGGTCACAGACTTGGTGCTTTCGAAACCTTAACGCTGGGTAAATGGCTTATAATTTCTGTTTCCTTACTCGGATTACATGCTTCACATTTCACACACGCATTGCTCCAATGGTCCTCTACCGCCCTGTCACAAATCAACATTCGTCCTGCCCCCGCTAAGCCCCGGGTCAAGGTCACAGACTTGTGCTTTTGAAACCTTAACGCTGGGTAAATGGCTTATAATTTCTGTTTCCTTGCTCGGATCTGCTTCACATTTCACACACGCATTGCTCCAATGGTCCTACCACTACCGCCCTATGACAAATCTACATTCGTCCCGCCCCCGCTAAGCCCAGGGTCAAGGTCACAGACTTGGTGCGTTCGAAACCTTAACGCTGGGTAAATGGCTTATAATTTCTGTTTCCTTGCTCGGATCTGCTTCACATTTCACACACGCATTGCTCCAATGGTCCTCTACCGCCCTGTGACAAATCCACATTCGTTCCCCGCCTCCCCCGCTAAGCCCAGGGTCAAGGTCACAGACTTGGTGCATTCGAAACCTTAACGCTCGGGTAAATGGCTTGTAATTTCTGTGTCCTTATTCGGATCTGCGTCACATTTCTCACACACATTGCTCCAATGCTCCTCTACCGCCCTGTGACAAATCCACATTTGTCCCTGCCCCGCTAAGCCCAGGGTCAAGGTCACAGACTTGGTGCGTTCGAAACCTTAACGCTCGGGTAAATGGCTTATAATCAAATATGCCTCGTTTTCTTTGGCTGCCAGCGGGGGCATTCGTGTGCCGACAGGCCACATTTCTAGTAATTTCTGTTTCCTTGCTCGGATCTGCTTCACATTTCACACACGCATTGCTCCAATGGTCCTCTACCGCCCTGTGACAAATCCACATTTGTCCCTCCCCCGCTAAGCCCAGAAGGGTCAAGGTCACAGACTTGGTGCGTTCGTTCAAACCTTAAAAAACGCTCGGAGGGTAAAATGGCTTATAATCAAATATGCCTCGTTTTCTTTTGCTGCCAGCGGGGGCATTCGTGTGCCGACAGGCCACATTTCAGTTTATAAATGCATTCATTTGATGACCTCTATCATGCTGTAGCAAATCCACGACACGCAACCCAGCCCCGACATGAAGCGCCTTGATATTTCACACATGCATTCATCTGATGATATTCTATCATGCGATAACAAATCCACTGCACACCCCTTATCCCAAGTCAAGTTGGGGTCAAATTTGACATTTGTCATGGTATACATTGTATATCAAATCGAAGGTATCGAAGAGATGATCAATTTGGAGCATTTGTTGTCGAAATCGGATTATTACGTCTTCCAAGATGGCCACCAAAAGGTTGTCCATTTATTATAAATTTATAACGTCTTCTGGTGAACCACTTGGCCGATGCTGGTCAACTTTGTTGAAATGGAGGTCGTCGCATAATGGCTTTATGTTTGCACCACACCATGTGTCCGATCATTTAGTACACGATGCAGTGACAGTTCTTGTCATTGTTTTTAATATATTTAATGAAGTTTGTACCTTTTACATACAATTTCATTTGAATACATGCCTGCTATATGCGAGTCTGACCGTATTCTCCACTGATCGGCCCGTCTCTTACAGAATGCTAAGGAAGCTCATCAGGAGACCGCGGCGCGGGAACACCACAAGGAGCGGCGGAAAGTGCGCAGGTCCGCCAGCGAAATCACGAAGGGCTTCAAGGACAAACCCAAATTCTGGATGGGAAAACGGGTCAAATGAGGGGATGGACATTCAGCCATTCTTATGGAACCAACTTATGAAACCAACTGCTTTGGAGCTGGAGATCCAAGCAGAAATAGTTGTCGAGACTGGGATTCTCTGTTTCGGTCCCAACTCTGCCATTGATTAGTTTTCTTACATATCATCCGAAATGCTGCAAAATTCAAAAAAGAAAAGCACTGGAATGTTGAAAAATCAGTGAATATGACGTCGTGTCATTAGTTACGTAATTGTGCCACCACAATGATAGTTGTTGAGGGCATATAGTATTTACCCTGTCCGTCCGTCTTTCACTGGACAATTTTCATTGTCCGGCGAACTACTTCTACAGTTTTTGGCAGATTCTCTTTTACTCCATATACATCCCAACCAACAAGTGCAGGAGTGTGTAACATAAACAAATTTGTTGTCCCAGGTTGTAATTGTAAACTGATCTTGCAACGACCGTTTTGTGTACAATTGTTGACAGCTGCTGTAAGGTCAGGTTATAGTTCGGGAGACTAGAGAGATTTATTTAAGTGTCTGGTTGCAAAAGATTTGAAATTTTCTCTTATTTTCAGAAATGCGCGTCTTAAATGGACCAACCCGTGCTATTTTTCTGTAAATCTTGTTTTATCTCGCCAGTTCTCGCCAAAATTAAGAAAATCTAGATATAAGCAAACATAGTAATACATGATTAAATTTCGCTTTTTTTCGTATATTAGTGCGCCATACACTATTGGTGTATTTATTTAAATGATAATAGCAATACACAAACAAAATGGAGCCAATTTCAAAACGTGCTCCTTAAAAATTAGTTTGGTGTTTGCTTCTCATTTTTAGCCGAATAAAGACACATCCTGGGATTTAAAGTTATGTGTCTTACCAGCTGCAAATAGTAACGGTGACATGTTTAGTTTGAAATAATTAAAGAAATTATATCATATAACTGCGGTTAATAAAGCATAGTGCAAATACACACGCAATCCATGTGAGAAAACTCCTCCGCCAGCACGACTGTTTTCAGTAACATGATTTACTTTAGATTTTATGAGTACCCTTGACTTTATTGATTCATTCCACAATAAAATACAATATTTAAGGAAATGCTTGTATATTTCAAGATGGTCGCCATTTACTATGAATTGTTTTGATTCTCGTTTTTCGTCTAATAACGTCATATGTGGTAAAATAAAAACAAGTGTGTATATCGATGTTTGTTCTTCATTTAATAATACAACTATAACTGGGCACAGAAGGTCGTTGATTTTGTGTATTGTATAACTTTCCGACATCTATCCAAATATGTGTTATTTGCTGAGTGCACAAGCAGTGTCCTCAGTATGTCTGTCATTACAACGCACAACAACATTTGATTGGGCATCATTAATTGCAAATCCAGCAGTGCTTTCTTGTAATTCTATTACTTTAGAAACATATTGAATGATTTTGATATGTTTTCCTCTGAACCTGTACTGGAATAAAGCGCACCACGTTCCGTACGTCGTTCTTGATGGTCGGTTCGTCTGTATACGTGTCGCATATGAAATCCACTCGGTCTGCTATCAATATACAAGTACTTGACAATATAAGGTTTGCAATTCCTCCATATGTTGCAGGAATGATAGCCAAACTCTGTACCACAAACATGCCATCAAACACTGCACAATCAACGGTTGGTGGATAAGGAGACTCTAATCTGCACGGACGGACGTACGCTCAGTAGCTAGGGTAATTGTATTAATGTGGAATGATGTATAGTTACTAAGTAATGCATGTGTGCAATATGAAGATATTAGCTGAAGGCAAACAGAAATTATAGGTGATTTGAGAAACTCTTACAAAAACTTTCAAAAAATAAATGGGACAGACAGACGGACGGACAGACAGACAGACAGGGCGAAACCTATAGGGCACGCCGATTCTCAGCGGGGCCCTAATAATCGTATTACTCGTACAAGGAGTATAACCAGATTTAACCCTCGCATACAAGAATGCCAAAGACATACCTGAGGGCGGTGGGTGGTTGGTCGGGCGAATGCGAAGGTGTAAATTAATGTGGGGTTCCTCCTTATAGGGATCACTATTTACCTGGTTTGGCCCTCGGGTACATTTTTATCTTTGGCTGTTTTGTTACCTGGGAGTTGAATTGGGTTAGTTTAAACATATTTTATTTGCATATTATTTACAATGGTACAAGGCGACAATGGAATTTACAATGATATATACAAATGGGATTGGATTGAAAGCAAGCTTATTTAAATCCTCTCCCTATTTAAATCCCTGAATTGGGTTATTGCCCATTATAAAAGTAGTAAGATTATTACTGATCCTACTGCTTTTGGGAGGGGGCCAAGTGATCCTGGTGTGGCGAGGACCTGGCATCAGATGAAGATTATTCTGATTTCAGGGCTGAATATATAGTTTTTGTAAATATTCTGTTCTGATTTTGGGATTTTCTCCCCATTTGTACATGTACTGGAACATGTACATGTACTTGTACAGGTAATACGTGGGATTTAGTACTAAACCCATTGACCCGGCCTTAAATTACCTTTGCTGTTGATAGGCCATTAAACCCCAACACACAAACAAACAAACATACCTGAGGGCCAAACCAGGTCTCCTTTTGAGATTCCAGTAAGGATGAATCTCGATCGTTAAAGTATGCCCCCTGGTATTGCCCAGCCAGTCTACACTAAACTGCTGTGTGTCCTTTGGGGCATATGCCCCCACCAGCTTGATATCGCAGGCCGCGCAGCGGTTGGATTGGGTCTCTTTGAGTTGTAAGATGCAGTCGACCCTTAGCCTGGTCCTGACACTTATGGGCCACAAGCTTCCTCTGGATGGTCTTGCGTAGTTCTTGCACTGTTTGGGGCCTGACCTCAGAACCCTCCTCTGGTGGACAGGTTTCCCATTCGAGCTGGTGCATATACTCCACCCGAGACACTGTAAGGTAGGCGAGATTGGACCATTGGAGGTAGTCATCAATGGTCCAGACCTTTTGCGGGTTGTTGTGGATGGTGAGACCCTGTGAACTGTGCGGGCATAGCCAATGCTCCAGTCGTCGGTTTGCATTGCTTGCTCGGCTGCCTCGGATGTTCTGTCTTCTGCTGTCTTTGGGGTGGTATAGCAACGGAACATGTGTCTCTGGGAAGCGCTCCTTGTGTCGTCGGAATGAGAGCTCCTGTGCTCGGTCGCGGACCTTCTGGCGGCTAGCCAATATGAGGTCACCCGGCCTCCATTGCTCCACAAAGCGCTCCCATCAGAGACAGCCAGGGACGGTACATTTGTACTCGCCTAAACGCTGCACGAATATAATTGTCTAAAAAAAGGATTTTGCTTTTAGCTCACCTGAGCCAAAGGCTCAAGTGAGCTATTGTTACCACTTTTCGTCCGTCGTCTGTCCACAATTCCAAACGTCTTTTCCGGAACCGCTGGGCCGATGTTGGTTAAACTTCACACACACGATACATGGGTAGGGGGATTACAAATTTGTCAACATGGAGGTCGTCATCAATCCAAGATGGCCACTGTCTAAAAATAGCACAAATTCTTAAAAAATCTTCTCGCGAACCGCCAGACGGATTTCGATGAAACTTGGCAGGAATGATCGATGTATAATGATCTTTCAAAGTTGTTAAAATCGTGACCCCGGGGTCAAAAATGGGCATGGCCCGGGGGTCAAATGGGGTCAAATTTCATATTTGACCAAATATGGTCAAATCATATATCAAATCGAACATATCCTGGATAATCCACGAGACAATGACTCGGTGCAGTTTTCATCGAAATCGGATGATTACGTCATCCGAGATGGCCGCCGAACGGTCGAAAGGTCATTCTTTTATTTGAGATTTCAAACATCTTCTTCACAAGAACCGGTTGGCCAATGCTAGCCAAACTTCATGATTATGGTCCTTGGGTGAAACCTTTTCAGATTTTGTTAAAATGATACAAGATGGCCGCAGTATAAAAATAACACTTCTTAAAAAATCTTCTCACGAACCGCTGAACTGATTTCGACCAAACATGGCAGAAATGACCGATGTACAATGCTCTTTCAAAGTTGTTAAAATGGTGACCCTGGTGTGAAAAATGGGCGTGGTCCGGGATGGGGGGGGGGGATGACCATGAGAGTGTAGTATGTTCAAATGTGAGTTTTGACCGAATATGATTGCATCAAATAAAAATCGAATGATTACCTCATCCAAGATGGCCACCAAAATGTCAAAACATATTTTTATTTGAAATTTCTTATTTACAAGAAACGGTTGGTCAATGGTAGTCAAACTTCAAAATTATGGTCCTTGGGTGAAGCCGTGTCAGATTTGTTAAAATGGAGGTCGTAGCTAATCCAAGACGGCCGCTGTCTAAAAATAACACAAATTCTTTAAAAAAAATCTTCTCACAAATGGAATGGATTTCGACCAAACTTGGCAGAAATGACCGATGTACAATGCTATATCAAAGCAGGGTTCCCACGCGTCAGGGAAAATTCAGAGAAATTCAGGGTCAGGGAAATTTTAAATCCCGAGATCTGTGATTTTTTTAGCTCACCTGAGCGAAGCTCGTGTGAGCTATTGTTACCGCAATGTGTCCGTCGTCCGTCGTCCGTGAACATTTTCAAACGTCTTCTCCTCGGTAACCATTGGGCCTATAGTGACCAACCTTCATGGTCATGGTCCTTAGGTAGGGGGATTACAAAATTGTTAAAATGACGTCATTACGTAATCCAAGATGGCCGCCGTCTGAAAATAGCACAAATTCTTCAAAAATCTTCTTCTCATGAACCACTAGCTGGATTTCGACAAAACTTGGTAGGAATCATCGATGTACAATGTTCTTTCAAAGTTGTTAAAATGGTGACACCAGGGTCAAAAATGGGCGTGGCCCGTGGGGTCAAATTGGGGTCATATTTTATCATGTCATATATCAAATCGAAGGTATCAACGAGGCGATCACTTTGGTGCATTTTGTGTCGAAATCAGATGGTTATGTCATCCAAGATAACCACCGAAATGTCAAAAGGTCGTTCTTTTATTAGAGATTTCAAAATTCTTCTTCACATGAACCGCTTGGCCCATGGTAGCCAAACTTAAAAGTGATGGTCCATGGGTGAAGCCTTTTCAGATTTGTTAAAATGGAGGTCATCGCTAATCCAAGATGGCCGCCGTCTAAAAATAGCATAAATTCTTAAAAAATCTTCTGAACCGCTAGCCGGATTTTTACGAAACTTGCTAGGAATGATCGATGTACAATGCTCTTTCAAAGTTGTTAAAATGGTGACCCCGGGGTCAAAAATGGGCGTGGCCCGTGGGGTCAGATTGGGGTCAAATTTGATTTTTGACCGAATATGGGTCAGGTTATATATCAAATCGAAGGTATCAACTCTGGTGCATTTATTGTCGAAATTGGATGGTTATGTCATCCAAGATGGCCGCCGAAAGGTCAAAAGGTTGTTCTTTTATCAGAGATTTCAAAATTCTTCTTCTCATGAACCGCCAGCCGGTGTTAAAATGGTGACCCCGAGGCCAAAAATGGGCGTGGCCCGTGGGGTCAAATTTTATTTTTGACCGAATATGCTCATGTCGTATATCAAATTGAAGGTACCGGTGAGGCAATTGCTCTGGTGCAATATTTGTCGGAATCGGATGATTATGTCATCCATGATGGCTGCCAAAAGGTCCATTTATTCGAGATTTTGAACGTCTTTTTCTCAGGAACCACATGGCCAATGCTGGCCAAACTCCATAGTAAGTTAAGATCCTTGGGTGAAGCATTTTCAGATTTGGTAAAATGAGTCATCGCTTAATCCAAGATGACCGCCATCTAAAAATAGCACAATTTGTTTAAAACACATTAACTCAATTTCACATTCTCCTCTGGTGTTCATGGAGTCAGGTGAGCGAATTAGGGCCATCATGGCCCTCTTGTTTGTAAACCTGCAGATATGTGGCTAAGTCGGTGTTCTCATAATGTTCTGTTGATGGAATTGTTTAACTTAATTATTATGTCAAAACCAAAAGAAAGCTGAAAGGAACTTGTGCTCCGCGTGCCTCCTGAGCTGCTTTTGTTTCAACTTGAATCTTCTGGCTTCAAGACTGGAGTCAGGTTTTCCGTGCGTCCGTGTCCGTGTCCGTGCGTCAGTGCGTCCGTAAACTTAACATCAGAGACATATTGTTATAACTTCTATTTCCTTCATCTAAAATGCTTAATATTTCACACATGCATTCCTGTAAGGCTCTACTACCATGCTGTGCCAAATCCACGACCGTCCAACCCCCGCTGATCCCAAGGTCAAATACTTGTCTCTTTACAAAACTTAACATCAGAGAAATATTGTTATAACTTCTATTTCCTTCATCTAAAATGCTTAATATTTCACACATGCATTCCTGTAAGGCTCTACTACCATGCTGTGCCAAATCCACGACCGTCCAACCCCAGCTGATCCCATGGTCGAGGTCAAATACTTCGTCTCTTTACAAAACTTAACATGAGAGAAATATTGTTATAACTTCTATTTCCTTCATCTAAAATGCTTAATATTTCACACATGCATTCTAAGGCTCTACTACCATGCTGTGTCAAATCCACGACCGTCCAACCCCCGCTGATCCCAAGGTCAATGTCAAATACTTAGTCTCTTTACAAAACTTAACATCAGAGAAATATTGTTATAACTTCTATTTCTTTCATCTAAAGTGCTTAATATTTCACACATGCATTCCTGTAAGGCTCTACTACCATGCTGTGCCAGATCCACGACCGTCCAACCCCCGCTGATCCCATGGTCAAGGTCAAATACTTAAGTCTCTTTACAAAACATAACATCAGAAAAATATTGTTATAACTTATATTTCCTTCATCTAAAATGCTTAATATTTCACACATGCATTCCTGTAAGGCTCTACTACCATGCTGTGCCAAATCCACGACCGTCCAACCCCCGCTGATCCCATGGCCAAGGTCAAATACTTAAGTCTCTTTACAAAACTTTAACATCAGAGAAATATTGTTATAACTTCTATTTCCTTCATCTAAAATGCTTAATATTTCACACATTTCCTGCATCTAAAATGCTTAATATTTCACACATGCATTCTTGTAAGGCTCTACTACCATGCTGTGCCAAATCCACGACCGTCCAACCCCCGCTGATCCCAAGGTCAAGGTCAAATACTTAGTCTCTTTACAAAACTTAACATCAGAGAAATATTGTTATAACTTCTATTTCTTTCATCTAAAGTGCTTAATATTTCACACATGCATTCCTGTAAGGCTCTACTACCATGCTGTGCCAAATCCACGACCATCCAACCCCCGCTGATCCCATGGTCAAGGTCAAATACTTAGTCTCTTTACAAAACTTAACATCAAGAGAAATATTGTTATAACTTCATCTAAAATGCTTAATATTTCACACATGCATTCCTGTAAGGCTCTACTACCATGCTGTGCCAAATCCACGACCGTCCAACCCCCGCTGATCCCAAGGTCAAGGTCAAATACATGGTCTCTTTACAAAACTTAACATCAGAGAAATATGTTATAACTTCATCTAAAATTCTTAATATTTCATGCATGCCTCTAAGGCTCTACTATCATGCTGTGACATATCCCCCCAAGGTGAATCCGGGTCAGAACGGCCCAAAACCAAAACGGCCCAGTACCAGAATGGCCCACTGACCAGGACGGCCCGGGTCAAAAAGGCCCACTTACCAGGACGGTCCGGGTCAAAAAGGCCCAGTTTTAAGTAGGACGTTATGAAATGAACGTCGAAGGAATATATTATTTTATTGTTTAATGAATATATACACCTGTAAGCATTAACAAATGAGACGCGGCATGCGATTTCGTACTTTAGAACATGATTTTAGAAAATTTGGCGTCAATTTTTAAGAATAATAGTGATAGGATCATAATTTATGTACGAATTTGACGAAACTTCCAGCGTAAACATGGTAAACGAGTAATTAAATATAAATAATTTCTGCATTTACTCTGACTCCGCCATGTAGATGTCGTTGACGTCTGGCTCAGAATCCATTAGGGTCTCATCCATGTAGACGTCGTCGCTGGGTAAATACACCTACAGTATAAAACGTCAATACATTATCGCCACCAAATATCGTGGCTGGCGTATGGGTGAGAAATTGCGACATACGGAATGTGAATGTCGTCATAAAACGTAAAATCACTACGTGAAATCTACGACAGGAAAACTTTCCTGAAGTACGTTGTACCAACGTCATTGTGAAAACGTCTTGTGAATGTCGTCATAAAACGTAAAATCACTACGTGAAATCTACGACAGGAAAACTTTCCTGAAGTACGTTGTACCAACGTCATTGTGAAAACGTCTTGTGAATGTCGTCATAAAACGTAAAATCACTACGTGAAATCTACGACAGGAAAACTTTCTTGGAGTACGTTGTACCAACGGCTTCATGGCAACGTAACTACAACTTTCATAAAACGTTGTAACAACATTCCTACAACCGAAAATTGTTAGCTGGGCTCCCCGTTATATAGCACATAAATAAAGTGGGCCGTTCTGACCCCCCTAAAACTGGACCTTTTTGGTATACCTTTTGAAACTGGGCCTTTTTGACCCGGGCCGTCCTGGTAAGTGGGCCGTTTTGACCCGCTACCCCCCAAGGTCAAGATCACATACTTAGTCTCTTTACAAAACTTAACATCAGAGAAATCGGTTATAACTTCTATTTCCTTGCTCGGATCTGCTTCACATTCACGTTTGTGCCGCCCCCGCTAAGCCCAGAGTCCAGGTCACAAGCCCACACACTTGGAAAGTTTTACATATTTAGGGGTACCTGGGCCCACGCGGGGGGTATTCCGTAAGCCTCGCTTACTGACCAATCTAGTTCATTCAAACTTTCCTTTCGAACAAAGCCAGAAGATGGGTTGTGGATATTAGTATATTATTTTGATTCTACTGGTGGTGGATATGTGGCATCATCCCTGTCTTACAGACACAATTTTCCAGTTTAAATATGTTTTACCTTTGTCATTATCTCTGTACATGCAAATACTAGTATGTATGTATAGCAGAGAAATGTGTCTACTATCCGAACATTAATGATACCTTCAATTTGATATATGACATGAGCACAATATAAGTGCAGTTCTAGCTCTGGCAGTCAGGTGTGTATACTTGAGTCAGATTGTCCATCTGTAGAAATAACTAACCATTACCTTACCCGCTTGTCACAAGCTACCGTCACAGACAGAGGTGTATCCGTAAGCACTTACTTACTGACGAACCTAGTTTTAAATTATGTTGTAAAGTCCAATTCAATCGGACAGTACTTTTCAACTAGTTGATAATTACATGCATGTATTGATTGCTAATTGCTTTACTCTAAAATGCTATATGTAGGCCAGTTTGAAAAACATGATGTATTGCTATGGTATGGCACTGTCTCTTTCCATTTACACTGTATTTGCAATTAAAGTTTTTAAAGTGACTTATACATCTGTAATCACATTAAAGATTGATTTGAAACTTCATATGCATATTTATCCATAGTTACATTCTGTGGAACACTTATGCTGACCCTGTACACAATGTCAAGGTCAGATAGCTGACATTTTCATTGTTGTTTTTTTCTCATTAGCATTTGTTCTATTATCGTATATTTGTTTTGTAACATTCGGTATTCTTGTTCAAGAATACATAAGTATGTGCTTTTTGTTGCTACAAGATAAAATAACATAATGTTAACCTTAAATTGCTGCTGGATGTGGTGAATATGTGTTTAATAGTAAGATAAAAGGTTCCATTTTAAATAATAATTATTGATTTTATTCTGCATTCTTTAACACTGCTATTATTGATAAGTTTTGAAAATATACTCCTTTTACCTTAAATCTGAGGAATGGAAAACTGACACCATTCTCATGTTACTTACTTTGTTGATTCAAATTTATTATGCCCCTATGACAAGTCGGGGGACATTACTTTTTCGACGAGACGGTTCAAATAGTGGTCACAACATATTATGTTTTTGCAAGGAAATAAGAAACAAATACTTATAAATTTGTATCAGTAAAATGATTAAATGATTTATGTCTTCAGAATGTAATGGGTTAACATATGCTTTCTATATCAATGCTTGCTTATGCTACTGCCTTTTCTTGCTGCTGTGTATTGCAAATGATGGAAATTTAGCTTCACAATTGGCTACTGGCACCAGTGACCTGAATCTCAGTCTCAGTAAGTTAGTTTATAACACTATCATCGTTTATGATCATTCTTTGAGAAAGTAGCTCAACAATTTCCAAGTACTCTCAGTCTGTGATGGTCAGCATTTTAATACCAGAACAAACAAATATGAGTAGCCAGTTACTAATTTAACTTTTCCATCATGGTTGTTACTCATCTGAAGGACCTGATCATCGTTTCATTGAAAGATAACTGCTCCGTAAATGTGATAGAATATATGTATAACATATATGTGAATACTGCCTCGTTACTGTATCCTATATGGCACATTGAGTGGCCAAGTCGGCCATCTTTGTGTGTTCCAGCCATCAGCCAGTTTCACCTGTTCTGCCGTTTGAACTCAAAATGTGAAGTAGAACTTATCATATAATGTAGCTAATCTTATGTAGAAAAGCCAGGAGAACGGACTTGTATGCATTATATTACACCAAACTGTAAAATATGGCAGTTTTCTGGACAGGTTTGTACCTGTGTTTTTAACAACATGAACCACCATTATAGATAGCCTCATACACAGGAAATCGCACAGTGTATCTCTTTTACCTGGCCAACCATTCTATTCTATTCTATTCGGCTCATATTTAAGGGTGGGAATTGGCTCGAACACCTTCCATACCCGGTCCTGGTCAACCACACAACACATACCTTATATACCCACTACTGTACTCTGTTATTAGCTATCAAATCCAGTGACATGTAAGCAGTTACCTGAGTATATTGTCCCTGGTGTCTACTCACCTGCTATGTGAGTAAATATGGCTTTACCTATGGACAACTTGTACACTAACATAGACTGTGCATCAGATTGAAACATTTACACATCAAAATTTATTTTGAGATTGATGGGAGAAATGCTCAGATATCTCGTATTTTGTATAGTTTTCTGGCATAATATTTATAGCTTGCCATTGTCATATATGTCTATTATTGCAGTATTGCACCAAATTTTATTTGGTTTGCTGTCGTATTAGTTGCTGTATGTGTCAAACGCACGAAGTGGTGAAACTGTACAATGGCTTGTACATACAAAGCTGGCGGAGATGGCAACTCGATTTACCATATAGTATACAGTAACAAGACAACATTTACATATGTTATATTCATATATCACTCTTATGAAGCAATTATCATTGAAGCTGAGTATATCTATCTATGACCTACTACATTTATGCTTCGCTAATCAAATTGCTTATACCTCTCACCATGTTCAACATTTTCTTGAATAAAAAAGTATACATATATACAAACTGGCCATAATAGAAGAATAAAAATAAAATTGCCGAGAAAATCAGCAGTTCCGTGGTTATATATCTTAGGGCGGGAATTGGCTCTAGGACCTTCCATGCCCAAAGCGCAATTTATACCTGATAAGTTTTAAATATCCTGCACTTTTTACTTTGTTGAGTAAAACAATGTATGTTTACCTTTTATGCCAATGGTAATGTTACATGTGTGAAACAAACTTAGATACATGAGGCATGAGATAGAATCACATGTTATTCTTTCCGAAGAAAAGTTAGACATACATTTAAGTGTATGGAATTCCTGTTTTTTATTCTTCATATGTAGCCAGCGATTGTGTACTTGTTTTCACAAAATTAACAAAATACATCCAAAAAGGTGGTTACGGTTGACTGAAGGGGAGGATATGGAGGCCACCATTAAATTAGAGATCACGTGTTAAGGCTTTGATATTGAAGCAATTAATATCACAAATTTAAGTTAATGATGTCGCTCATTTTTTGTCAGTGAAAAATGGCATTTTGTCAGGGAAATGTCGGGGAATTTTATATCAGCTTCTGTGTGGGAACCTTGCAAAGTTGTTATAATGGTGACACTGGGGTCAAAAATGGGCGCAGCCCGAGGGTCAAATTTGATTTTTGACTGAATATGGTCACATCATATATCAAATCAAATATATCGACCAGACGATCACTCTGGTACAGTTTTCAACGAAATCGGATGATTACGTCATCCAAGATATCCGACGAAATGTCAAAACGTCATCCTTTTATTTGAGATTTCAAACATTTTCTTTACAAGAACCGGTTGGCCAATGGTAGCCAAACTTCATAAATATGGTCCTTGGGTGAAGCCGTGTCTGATTTGTTTATATGGAGGTCTTAGGTAATCCAAGATGGCCGCCGTCAAAAAATAACACAATGTCTTAAAAAATATTCTCGCAAAGCACAGAACGGATTTCGACGAAACTTGGCAGAAATGATCGATGTACAATGCTCTTTTAAAGTTGTTAAAATGGTGACCCCAGGGTCAAAAATGGGCGTGGCTCATGGGGTCAAGTAGGTGTTAAATTTCATATACCAAATCGAAGGTATTGACTAGCCGATCGATATGGTTCATTTCTTGTCAAAATCGGATAATGACGTCCTCCAAGATGGCCTCCCAATTGTCATAAGGTAATTCTTTTATTACAGATTTCAAACGTCTTCTCGCGAACCGCTGGGCGATGTTGGTAAACCTTTTCAGAATTGTTAAAATGGAGGTCGTCGCTAAACCAAGTGCATGTTTTCTTATATAATGACTTGTTTGCTCAAATATTTGTTAACTCAACTTATTTGCCTTGGTTTCATGGACTGCACCGAGATCCAGTTATATACGAGGCCAAGTGATATTGGTGTAGTGTACTTGTGTATTCCCGTCTGTACATGGCTTTGATAAATGTTAAACGAACTTAGAACTATCTAATGGATGATGGAAGGGCATGCGTAATGGTGAAGTCCATCCTTATCAGGATTCACACATGGTCTGATACCCTGGGATTTTTCTCTGAGAATTAGATCCGTGATACGTGGTGCTCCGTAATTTTGGTTGGGTAAGGGCACCAGCTCGGGATATTCTGTTTTCAATGCTGAATGGATATTGTAATCTCGGTGCAAACCAGTGGTGTCCCCACCCCTCCCCCATACACGTGTAGTACTTGGTTAAAATTAAAACGCATGTAGAACATTTAATCAGTTTCTTCTGATACCATTTGTGTTGTGATAAACAGTAGGCTGGAAGCATCCTGTTGTGGTCTCCAAACCTCGCGAAGTTGTATAAGATATATCTATACATGCGAGACAACTCGTACACTGGCGACTTCTCAAGTTTGTCACATTGACACTATGTGCCTGACATGGGCTTATTTTGATGTTTTTGTAGTGACAGCTTTACAAACCAGTATTTGCTTGATTTTTAGCTCGCGTGCACGAAGTGCAGAAGAGCTTATGGCATACCCCTGGCATCGTCGGCATCCACAAACTTAACGTTGGGGTAAATGTCTTATATCTTCTTTTTCCTTTCATGGAACACCTTGTTATTTCATACATGCATTCCTCAGATGACCCTCTATTATCATGTAGCAAATCCATGACCCACCGTCCAACCCTTACCACAAGGTCAAGGTCACAAACTTAGCACATTCATAAACTTAACGTTGGGGTAAATGTGTAACTTCTGTTTATTTACAAGGAACGCCTTCATATTTCATACATGCATTCATCTGATGATACTCTATCGTGCTATAGCAAATCCATGACCCCCCCCCCCCCCCCCCCCCCCCCCCCCCCCCACCCACACACCTTTTCCCAAGGTCAAGGTCACAAACTTAGCACATTCATAAACTTAATGTTGGGTTAAATGTCTTCTAACATCTGTTTCCTTTCATGGAACGCCTTCAAGTTGATATTTCATACATGCATTCATATGATGATACCTATCATGCTATAGCAAATCCATGACCCACCGCTCACCCCCCACCCCAACGTCAAGGTCACAAACATAGCACATTCATAAACTTAATGTTGGGGTAAATGTCTTATAACATCTGTTTCCTTCAAGGTCAAGGTCACAAACTTAGCATGTTCATAAACTTAATGTTGGGGTAAATGTTGTGTAACTTCTGTTTATTTACAAGGAACACCTTCATATTTCATACATGTTGGGGTAAATGTCTTATACAATCTGTTTCCTTTCATGGAATGCCTTCATATTTCATACATGCATTCATCTGATGATACCCTATCGTAATATAGGAAATCCATGACCCACCGCCCACCCCTTACCCCAAGGTCACAAACTTAGCACATTCATAAACTTAATGTTGGGGTAAATGTCTTATAACATCTGTTTCCTTTCATGGAACGCCTTGATATTACATACACGCATTCATCTGATGATACTCTATCGTGCTATAGCAAATCCATGACCCACTGCCCACCCCTTACCCCAGGGTCAAGGTCACAAACTTAGCACATCCATAAACTTAACGTTGGGGTAAATTTCTGATAACATCTGTTTCCTTTGATGGAACGCCTTGATTTTTCATACATGCATTCCTCAGATAACCCTCTATCATGCTGTAACAAATACACAACCCACCACCCAACCGTTACCCCAAGGTCAAGGTCACAAACTTAGCATGTTCATAAACTTTACGTTGGGGTAAATGTTGTGTAACTTCTGTTTCTTTACACTTTGAACGCTTTGATATTTCATACATGCATTCATCTGATGATCCTCTATTGTGCTACAGCAAATCCATGACCCCCCCCCAACCCTTTCCCCAAGGTCACAAACTTAGCACATGAATAGCTATCATGCTGTAGAAAATTTAAACTTTTTTTCCATTTTTAGCCAGGTTTTTTTTTGGAAAAAAATCCAGGCTATTTATTGGATTGGCGAAAGCCAGGCGGGCGGGCGGCGTCCACAATCAATATTAAGTTTTCGTGTTTGAGTCCATTTCTTTGTTACTGTAACACATAGGACCAACAAACTTTCACAGCTTCATAACCAAGGGGTGCCCACCACATATCACTATCCAACATGTTACCTTTTTTTGAACTTGACCCATTTTTTCTGCGCAGTCAATGTTAACTTTTCGCGTTTACAATGTTAAGTTTTCATGTTTATGTCCATTTCTTTGGTACTGTACCACCTAGGATCACCAAACTTTCACAGCTTCATAACCAAGGGGTGCCCACCACATACAACTATCCAACATGTGACCATTTGTTTTACCTTGACCTATTATTTCTACGTAATTGACTTAGCCATTTTTAACGTACGTCTGGTTAAAGTTTTTTGGTTAAAGTTTTTCGTTATACTATATCTCTGCAACTGCTTCGCCCATTACCTTGAAACTTTACATGGGTGTTTATCATCATCCATATTTTCATTCTACCCCCCAACCGTGCGGCCCCTGTGCCCAATGTCAAGGTCAAATTACTTTGATTTTTTTTGTGTACAATATCTCTGCAACTGCTTCACCCATTACCTTCATACTTCACATGGGTGTTTATCATCATTGTCGCGCCCGCTTGCGGAAAGCGCGATGTAGTCGGCATTTTGGCATACGTCCGTCCGTCCGTCCTTACGTGTCCGGTTAAAGTTTTTCAATCTACTATATCCTTTTTTTTTTGTCCATGCCTCGCCCCAAGGCGCGACATGCAGGCCATGGCCATCTAGTCTACAAAAAGTGGGTATAATTATGTTATCCAAGTGTCTATGCTTGGAAAAAACCTGGCCTTCGTGGCTTTGCCTCGTTTCTTGTTTTTTTTTCAAATTATTTTTCCATTTTTGTCTAGTAGCATAAGGTCGTAAGTGCTATATACCGACTATTATCATATACTAAAACAATTATTGACTAGTGAGCCATAGAATATAATCTGATATTCTATGGCTCACTAGTCAATAATTGTATAATATGTTCGGGCCAGTGAAAATTGCTTTCTGGCCCAGGTCTCGAGGTCAAGGCGGCGGGACAAGGCGAGACATTTGATTCCGCGGAATTCTTGTTTATACAACTGTGCCAAGTTTGAGTGAAGGCTGCCAACAGGCGAGCTTCATTGTCTTCTGACAACTCTTGTTATGACATTTCACAGCTGAGCGATATAGGGCCATCTTGGCCCTCTTGTTATATTTATAGGGACCATATGATTATTAAGTTCATACACATTACTCCATTTTCTTTTGAAAACGCCAGTGAGAGCAGACCGTGGGCGAGGGGTAACACCGTCGGACTGCCATGCTGGCGATTCAGGGTTCAGTCCCAGGGCGTCGGTATTTCGGAGATACTTTGTATTTAGTGCTCTACTAATCCTTTCGGATGGGGACTTTAAAAAATCTGTTGGTGTTTATATAGTGTGAAATACATTAAAAAATCACCAAACAGAATCTACAAAACAAACAAGAAATACAAAAGAAATGGCCTTTCTGGGGTTATAGTGTATTACATTATGTGTCAATATTACGTTACGTTACAAACGTATTGCAATTATGAGTTGAGTATTACTTTATGCATAAGTTATTATGCTATGCGCCGTTACAGACGCTTATAATATAATATAAGTTATCAAGTAATTATGGTATGCGTCAATTTTCCTACAATATGCACATTTATTTTGTTTCTTAGTTCCTACGGGTTAACATCTTGTTTCAACGACATAGCATCTCATTCTCACGAGATATATGTCTCGTTCCCACGACATAACATCTCGTTTTTACGAGATAGCATCTCATTCGCACGACATCAGCCAATAGAATGACAGACATTCCTCGACATTCTTGAATGGCAATGCTGCTACCTTCTGATCGGTTGACTCGTTTGCACGAGATTTTCAGGCTAATTTGAGATGTTATATCGTGGGAATGAGGTGTGTCACTTGTAGAGTAACGTCGGTTTATGTCTCAGTACATGCGCCAGAATTATTAAAATATGGAATGCGAACATGTACATGTACTTGACAAAATATGAACGATCCACATATCACCATTCAAAAGCTATACTAGCGGAAAAAAGTAACTGTATGGTTATCATGTTGAACGATCAGATAGCATTGTTTATTAGGCAATCCTGCAAAACTTCAATTCATTTAAAATGTCACAGCATCCGTCAGTTCATTGGTATTGGCGATGAAAGACACGGGGGTCAAAAACCAGTTCATAAAGTTAATAGCGCGTATGGCCACCGTTTGCGTCGATGCAGGCATGACATCGTCGCCTCATAGAACCTAACAAATTGTTGAAGAATGCCTAGGGAATGTCGTTCCAGATCTGGACTAAGGTCTGACTGCCAACGTCACCGGCTGGTTAGGCAGCGCACGTACACGACATCCCAGACGCGCTCGATTGGTGCAAGATTGGGTGAGACTGCAGGCCACTGCAACACATCAATGTTGTGCTGTGCTAGACAGTCCCTTACCACCCGCGCGACGCGAGGTCTAGCGTTGTCTTGCTGAAGCATGATGTGACGTTGCTGTCCTTGCACAAATGGGATGACGTGAGTCTGGATAATGTCACGGTAGCGTACGGCGTTCAACTTTCCATCGATGACCACGGAACTAAAACGTTCTCCAACACAAATATAGACTCTTGAACGAAAGTCGCTGCTGTCTAAGTGTAACCTGGACTCGTCCATAAACAGAATACCCGCCCAGTCTCGGCTATTAAATCGCAAGTGTCTTCTACACCAAGCCAGACGTCCTACACGATGGCGTCTTAGCAAAACTGGCCGGACGTCGCGGACGGATACACTGTTCAGGTAATCGATTCCGTACAGTTCTGGGGCTGATGGCACGCAATCCAGGAATGGTCCATGCTGTCGGACTTGCCGTTTGGAAGCGATTCCGGAGGAGCACGAGTCGGATATGATTGTCCTGCTGTCGTGACGTCACATGTGGACGACCTGCAAGTGGTCTCTGACAATACCAAATTGTTGAAAACGTCTCCACAAAATCATGAATAGTGTTTATGTGGACACCAAATTGTGTAGCAACAGCGCGATGGAGCATATCAGCCTGGATCATACCAATTGCGCGATAGCGGTCATTTTCATTTTGCCTGGGCATTGCTTTACGACCACTTTCAACCGAAAAAAAACCTGCTTTTTTGTTCCCCTGGTTGCCAAACAATGACCCGACAGTAGCATAGTCGACAAAAGCTGGCGCAGAACCATGTCCAAGAAGCGAAACGGCACGTGCAAATACGACATTGACCAAGCAATTGTGTGCGGTGCGTTCACCGGTCAACTGTGCAAAACATCAGGCTAAAATATTGAGCGGTGTTAATTTTATCCGATTTTTTAGGTTACACTTACTTTTTTCCGCTGTATATATTGGTGTCTGTGTAGTTGGTGAAATCATCGTATATGTGGCACTCAGAATAGTCCCAGTTTCTATGGACATGTTGTGTCGTCGTGTAACAGTAATCTAGAGGGGATTCGAAACTGTCGAACCTTTCTGCACAGGCATCTATATTTCGCCTTTTCATGATTTAGTCTGACCAATTTCGCCATTCTGAAGCCTGAAAGGTATTCGTCATACTCCTCGTCTGTGAGGATTAGTCGTCCAGCCGGGGTTGTAACATTTAGGTATTGGATTCGTTTTGACGCGGGCGTTGTATCCTGTGTAGCACACGCACTGTTATTATTTTGCTTCAACTTTTCAGAACGAATTTCTGTCTGCCTTAAATTGTGCTGTTTGTTGTCTCTGCGTGTTTTGTTTATGTGTGGTGAACTGGCCCCCAGTATGTCTGGTAACGTGATCGCTAGAGTATCTGTAGGAATAACTTGGATACTTGTTTGTATATCTGTCTCACTGCCTACGATTCTTTCTGACTGATTTGTCGCCCTGGCACCTGTTTGATATTTCGCCGATTTCGCTGCTGATAGACTGCTAGCCGTCGCACACTGTGAGCTGGAAGTGTTTATTTTAGTGTCGTTTATACAAGCAGTTTGTGTAACCACGCTCGGACAGGATATTTCTTTCTGCATGCATAATGCAAATTTGTATTTCATTCTCTGCTGAATCTCCGTCTTGTTGCTGTGTGTTCTCCATGTATAATGGACTTCGGTTTCAGTTTCCCCGTGTTGTATGTCGCTACTTTCAGCATTACAAGTGTCCCTATGTATGTCGTCCCACCGATCTATTTGCAACACACTGTCTGTGTTATGGGGATAAGTATATTCAACTCCGGTTTGACTCTCTGTATCCCCGTACTCGTTTCCTGAATCATCTTCACTGCCGCTGCTTCCACACACTACGTACCTATCACCGGCATCGCTAGGCAATCTGACATATTTCCTTGTAGCTGATATAGGATGCGCATTCTGAGGGACATGGTTTAGTCTGACCATGTCCGTTTGTTTAGCGAGTTGTTGTACATGTGCGACATCTCGGTTTTCACCGTATCCGCCATATCGAATACGTGGCTGTGTTGTCTTTAGTAAGTCGATGATCTTAGGCAATTCTCTGTTGACTTTTGACCATTTTGATATAGTTGGTAATATAATGTCTCGTCTGTCTGGTGATGCTTTTTTTGAAAACAGTTTATTAGTTTCAATGGATAATAAATGTCTGGCTTTATTTGCTTGTGCGAGGCGGTCTTTCATATTCTGTATAAACATTTTTCTATTAGATTCAAATACACGTTTTTCTGTCTTTTCGCATTTCTCAAGATATCTTATTTGTCGCTTAAGGCTGGTTTTCTCTTCAAACTGCGCCTGGTAAAGTCTTCGAGACTGCAACATTTCATATCGTTCGAAGTCATGAACATAGTCATTTCGTCTCGAATATTTGCGTTGAACAATAACTCTATTCGTCATGCCGACGTTTTTCCGCATTTAATCCACACGATTCATATCGGGTTGCTAAAAACTTGATATACAAATAGAGCCGTCATCTGGAAAAAAGAAAAGAAGACATTACGATATTTGCAACAAGTGTAGATTCCACATTAACATAATCAGATCAGAGTGAGCAGCAGGGTTTGATCATACCTCAGAGTTGGGCCCCGTCCTGCCTTACAGTCCAATTTCAAAAATAATTGCAAATTCGCTATGTCGTCCAGGCCCTGTCGTAGAGACCCGTAAGCATTTTCATTAACATAAACCTTGACAGTCGATTCTAACAGGTGATAGCCTCAGTGTCAATAATCTGCTAGGTGGAATTCTGAAATGCATAGTATGAGCCGGTATCACCTTTTCAAACTACCCCGCCCCCGATAAAATTACTCGAAATGGACAGGTAACCATGTTCAGAACACTCCCCTTCAATACAGTGAGGGGAATGTTTTGAAAATGGCTACTTGTTTATTTTCAAAACATTCCCCTTTGAAAATGGCTAGTCGGGCCATTTTCAAAACACTGCCCTAAAATATACCGAGCGCTGTGTTTAGAAAATGGTTTTACACTCTCCATTAGTCTACGGTGAGCGGCTATTTTCTAATTTGGCGGCCATCAGGCATTTTCCAAAAACGAAATGCATATAACTTTTGATAAGAACGTAGTAGATTTGATGTATTTATTACGTGATTTTAAGGCATGTCCGAAACAGCTGTGATGTCTAAATATTGTTTAGATTTTGCCTAATTACCGTAATCCAATATGGCAGTCGCCTATTGGCGACTGCCATATTGGATTACGGTAAATATTACAGTAATATTGGATTACGTAAAAATGAAAACGTGTGTAACTCGGATTTTCGGATTCAGTAACCTATTGTCTATCAAACCTGATGGTCTGGGCCTACAAAGCCGATGGATGAACAAATGGCGGCCATTTTCCAAAATGGCCGCCATACAAAACTGGGTGGTTTTAGAACAGGCCGATATGTGTCATTTAAATCACGTTCTTCCAAGTTAAGCGATATCATTTTTTCACCAATTGAGTATAAAATGACTTACAATAAGTTTTATATTGGATACCATCCTCAAATAGCCACAATTATCAAAATGGCCGCCAAAATACTTAATTGTTTATGCTTGCAACATTTTTTTTCACCACACGAGCTAACTACAATTTAATCATGTCAGTAGCAACATATTCACATGGCAGATCCTTTTTCACATCGATTTGCATTATTTCTGGTGTGCTATCAACGTTAATTATTTTCAAAATGGCCGCCAAACAGGTATTATATAATGGCCCTTTCGGGTACTTTTGGAGATTATTGAAGTTCATGACAAATGACAAATGCATGAAAGCATTGTCAACATACTAGGAGTTTCGAGACAGGGTTAGTGAAGGGAAACTTGGGAAAACGGCACAGTATTGGCTGGGATACATGGATTTG
The DNA here is from genome assembly GCA_029237695.1 of Conchocele bisecta. NCBI lineage: Eukaryota > Metazoa > Mollusca > Bivalvia > Lucinida > Thyasiridae > Conchocele > Conchocele bisecta. Next base: position 115,516,355 of record CM055268.1, on the reverse strand, counting down.
GTGCGATACGGTGGGTTTTTGCAGTATTTCTCTGAGCCACCAAAGAAAACAACTTAGACCTTCACATAGCATGTCTTCAGAAGATGTGGCCATGCATTGTTCTTCAGCTTTGACCATCCCAACTACGCACGGTATACTACAGTATATCTGCTGATTTGTTAAACTTAGAGCAATTATATCCTGGGATGGAAGATCTGTTGAGGAACAATGGATTCAGCATGAACCGATCCAGTGTTCCGTCATCCAGAAATGGCATGGATATCACAATAGAGCAAACCATCAATCGCCATGCTAAGTCACATGGAGGTATCATAGGTTTCAGCCGCAATTATGCAGCATACTACAGATGGTGTATGACGAGACACTTCCGAGCTAGCTACATGGATGCTACGCTTGAACGGGCTGATATGAACGCGCATGAACAGTCTTCACACAAGGACACACGAACTTCGGAAATATCCAGAAGTGAAACAGACGTCAAGAAAATTATCAATGCAATAGGAAATTGTATAGATCCGTTTGAAGTATCAGATGAATCGCTCAATTGCATATCTTCAGGGGCACCAGCTCCTAAATATGTCGTTGACGATCTGCTGTCTGCAGAAAGGACAGGAAAACAAAGGTTTGCGCGGTTTGTCCAGGAGCGGTTTGTTGAAAAGTCAGTCAGCTTTCATGCACCAATAAAACAGTTGCGCCGGAAAACATTTGCATCACTCGCTAAAGCTGTGAAGCTCACTGGTACGCAGAGAAAGACAAAGGAGTTAGTAGCTGAACGAAATATATTTGGGCAGCTAATTTCACTTGCTCTCAAACACAACATTGACATGGAAAAGGTGCTTAGCTACCCATTGGGACCTGTGCCATGGTCGCTCGCCACTGCGGATGGCTCGCCAGCAAAAACTGATAAAGCTAAACTCATGCACCAGCTTGAAGGACAATCACATAGTGTTGATGTACCTCCGACGGGTGAAGTGAGCTATATTATTGACGGCAATGCACTGTTACACATGCAGACCGCTTTGCCAAACACATTGGCGGATCTTGCAGATAACATATATCATCAGCTCCCGAAAGTTGAGCGTGTATATTTTGTGACAGATGCATACCAAGACTTGTCAATAAAAGCATCTGAGCGACTACGCAGGGGTACATCAAAGACTTACATTATAAAAGGACCTCTCACAAAAGTTCCACGAGATTGGAAACTGTTCTTGTCAAACAATTCAAACAAAACACAACTAATTAGACTTCTCATGTCTGAATGGATGCAAGATAAGTACGCTCCAAAGCTGATCGGCAAGACTATTCAGTTTGTAAGCGGGGAGCAATGTATGCAGCTAACTAGCACTGATGGTAAGACTACACAAACTGTTGAGATAGAGAAGTTGCACTCATCGCAAGAGGAGGCGGATACATGGCTAATCCTGCATTGTGCGTACCATGCGCTGCATACACCAGAGAACAGCACCATTATTGTGAGATCCCCAGACACGGATGTGTTTGTTTTGATGTTGAAATTCGGACAGAAGCTGAAACAACAACTGCTGTTAGATACCGGAGTTGGGAACAAGAGGCGGCTGGTTGACATACATGGTGTCATTGGAGACATAGGAACTGAACTGTGTTTGGCATTGCCTGCACTCCATGCTTTTACAGGCTGTGATAGCACAAGTGCTTTCGTTCGGCGTGGTAAAGTTACTCCTTTGAAAATACTCCAGCGGCATCCAGAGTTTATTGAAGCCTTCCAGAAGTTGGAATGTCTCAGTCAGTTGATGAAAAGCTATTTCAAACGCTTGAACACTTTGTATGCTTGCTGTACAACAAATCAGACATTACATATATCAACAAGCTACGAATGGAGCTATTTCTACAAAAGTGTAGCCCCAGGTCTGGCGATCTTCTTTCGACGTACAATGGGGGCTGACCTGAGCCTTTTACCACCATGCAGATCGTCACTGAAAATGCATGTAGCAAGAGCCAACTATCAAACGCTCATTGGAACAATGCTGACCGGCGTGATGCAGACATACCGCCACCAGATGAACATGGATGGGAAGTTAACAATGGCTTGTTAGAATGCAAGTGGACAGAAGGAGATCACCTGCCAAGTGAAATGGTTGATCTGTTAATAGAGGAACGGGATGACGTACCTGATACTGATGAAACAGAAGATCCTGAAGCAGAGAGCCTACTTGATGTCATGTTTGACACTGATGACGCGTATGACTAGTCTGGATTTATCTTAACCTACTCTCACAATTAGAACTTCACATAACTTGCCTGATGTTGTGACGATCGCAATTTGAATATTGTAAACCATGATGTATTTTGCCTCTTGAATTGTATTGTATGTGGCTGGAACGTTTGTATATTGTGTTTCATCTTGCCTGATGCTGTGATGATTGCCTCGCCATAGATGCGATGTTTTGACATTAACAACATGTATACTCTTTTTTTCTTGCAAGTTGAATGCTGTAAACCATGATATATGTTGCCTCTTGAATTGTATTATATGTGGATCAAGCTGTTGCCTATTGTGTTTCATCTTGCCTGATGCTGTGAGGATTACCTCGCCACATGTGCGATGTTTTGACTTTAACAATATGTAGAATATTTTGTATTGCAAGTTGAATAATGTAAACCATGATGTATGTTGCCTCTTGAATTGTATTATATGTGGATTAAGTTTTTGCCTATTGTGTTTCATCTTGCCTGATGATGTGAGGATTGCCTCGCCACAGGTGGGATGTTTTGACTTGAACAACATGTAGAATATCTTGTATTGCAAGTTCATTACTGTAAACCATGACGTGTTTCCTCTTGAATTGTATTATATGTGGATTCAGTTTTTGCCTATTGTGTTTCATCTTGCCTGATGCTGTGAGGATTGCCTCGCCATAGGTGCGATGTTTTGACTTGAACAACATGTAGAATATCTTGTATTGCAAGTTGATTACTGTAAACCATGACATGTGTTTCCTCTTGAATTGTATTATATGTGGATTACGTTTTTGCCTATTGTGTTTCATCTTGCCTGATGCTGTGAGGATTGCCTCGCCACAGGTGCGATGTTTTGACTTGAACAACATGTAGAATATTTTGTATTGCAAGTTGATTACTCTAAACCATGACATGTGTTTCCTCTTGAATTGTATTATATGTGGATTCAGTTTTTGCCTATTGTGTTTCATATTGCCTGATGCTGTGAGGATTGTCTCGCCACTATAACGAGATTATTCATGTTGTAGATCAACTACTGTTGCCGATAATGATCTAGTGCCCCGAAATGTTTGAATATTCGGATATATTTCAAAATCGGTACCGTCAATTTTTATTTGAGAAATGTCCGTACAGAAGGACGAAAACACGGACTCATAGTATATTTAGTAAGTATGGACAATAATGTTACAAATTTGAGTTGTTTTCAATCCATAGTAAGCGGTTATAATGTTCTTAAATTGCATAATATTACATACCTGTTAAATTGCCATTGATAATGAGTGGGTGGGGAATGGTCGAAAATACGTTATTTTTCACTTTGTATATGTTGTGGTAGACACTAAATAGTCGACGTATATACATTGGATATGTTCAATTGGCCCTACTAGACTACATTGACATTGATAAAATGAAAAAACGCCAACTTTTCATAAAGTTATTAACATGTATATTTTACCATTGAAATTGGGTGGGTGGGGGTAATAAAACCTGTAAAATATGACTTCTAGATTGTCAAATTTATTTCAATTGTATATTATTCTATTCCATGGTGTTCAAAATTTCGGAATACGTACGAAAATACCATCTTATTCGAACAAAAGGATATAAGTTAGGCAATTTTTATTAAAAAATGCGATTTTTCAAGATACTAAAAATACCGAGGGTGACATACTTGAAAATGGCGCCATATGTTCATCCATCGGGTTACAGAGCGTAGACAACGGATTAACACTCATAAATGAATGTAGTTTCAGGAAACATATGTCTGCAAAAATCCCACAGGGGGAGGGTTTCGGTTATTGGCTCACGGGCTACACAGCTGTACTGTCAACACACATTTTAGATGTTTCATATTTACCAAATTTAAAGATGATCGCCACTAAAAGTATGTCAAACATGTATAACTTTTGATAGAAACGTAATGGATAAGTGATTTTGGTGTCGATTATTGGCATTTCTGGTATGCGAGGCACAGCTGTGGCTCCCAAGTTACATTAGACGATGTCTAGTTATTTAAGTCCAAGATAACCGTCAAAATTTGCAGCAAAAATTAATTTGATTTATGATATCCAAAAATCTGATATTGTGTAGCCAATATTACAGTTTTGTATATCCATAATAATAGGTAAGTTTTACAATCCATTCCTTAAAGTTTGAATAAAACAATGTTTCAAATGTATTTGTTCATATCAATAGTTCACATGTATATATGGATGTTTAAAACTCTTTCCAAAAATCTGGATAGCCGATACTGTATTTGGATTTGTGATGCCTATAAATTGAACTATCTATATCCATACATTTTGAGAGATGAGAGATGATGATGTGGATGATCCACGATTTACTGTACTGGTCTGTCTGAACTACGCATGTCACTGACCTAATAGTCTCGCTTTTTATTTTGACAGACTGATATTTGTTGTTTGTAACACAAGATCACGCACTTTTCTCTTGCGTTTTTGCATGGACATAGCTTTGTGTCAGACTATTCTGTGCATTTACAGATGACAAGCTTCCCACATAGTAGTGAAATGAGAGGCAGGCAATTATTCCTCACCCAACCATAGTTCATTGGATCTGGAGTCGAGTCACGGGCACACGGTCACACGCACAACAAAACAAATGCTCTCTGGACATGACCGAGTGAGTGGCAGGTGGAAGCATGCAATGGGTAATTTAACGATCGGCAGCCAATTGTATAAACCTTGGTTAAATTAACCACTGGTTAGCGCATAACCACTGGTTAACTGGTTAAATTTTAACCAGCGCGGTTAGTTAACCAGACTGGTTAACCGTTTGTATAAAACCCGCTAACCATATGGTTAACTAGCCAGTTTCTGGAAGATTTAACCACTTATTAAATTAACCAAACCAGTGCAAGTCGTCCCACAATGCATTGCAATACTAATTCCGGTTCCGAGTATTTTCGCGGCATCTGTCATTGCATCAGAACGGGTTATTGAAAACATAAACACGAATGCCCTCGTCTCCTTAAATTATGCCTATAGCGACGTGTTGTGTACAATTCAAAATGGTGGCTCCCGAGCTAAGTCTTTAAACTCGATTTTAATTTGCTCATATCGGGTGCGGCGGAAGTGGGGGGTGGGGGCCTGCCTGGCCCCCTCAATAATTATGTAATAAAGCACATTTTCTCATCCTCAAACTTGCTGAGAATGCAGGAAATGGCGTTTCACGCCTCTTAGATTTCAAAACTTTCCAGGGAAGCATGCCCCCCGACCCCCCTAGCAACATCAGGCCCTTTGGGTCCTCAAGACTTGGCCCTGAGAATGCAGGAAATTGCGTTTCACGCCTATCAGATTTCAAAAGTTTACGGTGAGCATGCCCCCGGAACCCCCTAGCAAGATTGGGCCTTCAAGACTGGGCCATGAGAATGCAGGAAATTGCGTTTCACGCCTATTAGATTTCAAAATTTACGGGGAGCATGCCCCCAGAACCCCCTAGCAAGATCGGGCCCTCAAGACTGGACCGTGAGAATGAAGGAAATTGCGTTTCACGCCTATTAGATTTCAAACTTTTACGGGGAGCATGCCCCCGGAACCCCCTTGCAAGATCGGGCCCTCAAGACTGGACCCTGAGAATGCAGGAAATGGCGTTTCACGCCTCTTCGATTTCAAAACATTTCGGGGGAGCATGCCCCCGGACCCCCTAGCAACATCGGGCCCTTATCCCCCCCCCCCCCAATCATTTCACGGTTCCGCCGCCTATGTCTTCGAGACGAAACATTCGCAGGTGCTACTGCGAGTTGAAATCGGGACATAACATTTGAGTTTGGAAGCAAAATTCACAAATACATGACATTGAACAAATCATAACTTGCATTATAAGTAAACCACATACCGAATCTCAAGTCTCCATCTGTCATAGTTGCGAATAGTACAGGACACGAACATTCCACTCGTCTGCTCATCCTAACTAGTGTAAATGCCTGCAGGACGAGTGGAAATTTCAATTTTTGTAATGTAGATTTCTTAATGTTGCCATTCCGGTCAAAGTAAGGACGAATAAATATTTCAAGAATGTTCGTGCCCTGTAGTAACTTGCGATGTACGCCTGTACCGCCCATCTACGGATGGTAGGGTTGTAGGTTGCACGAGTTGCTGTTCCCACCAAAATACATCATGTCTATTATGGTTTAAAAGTTTTACCTCTGACAAGAAAACATGACGGACGGACATACATGTACGGACGGGAGACGTATGTACGGACGGACACTTGTGACAAACAGAATATACCCATTTTTCCACAAATTACCAATTAGTTGCGGGAAGTTACTCTGCAGAATACTCTGCGTACGGACGATACAGGAGTATTCTAGAGTTACTTGTTGGTACTAGGTACAAATATGTGTCACGGTACGTAACTCACTATGGGGAGAAGATGTGTATTCGTGCCCGGATAGCTCGGATAGCTCACTCGTTTAGAGCGATGGTAGGTAAACCAGATGCCCCGGGTTCGATTTTCCTCGACCTGTGACATAGGCATTGAATTAGAAATATACAATAGTCATTAAATAGACAACATCTTTTAAATGTATTAAATAATAATTTACATAAATTTTGGGCTAGTTGCGGAAGTAACTGTGCAGAATACATGTATTCCTGTATCGTACGTACCCAGAGGTATGGTGCCTTCCATAGGTTTCCCCTGCAGAGTAGTGAATCAGATCTGATTCGCACTTAGCTGTTCATAATATGGTACATTTTATATACTGATTCCACATAAATGAAGGATTAGTATTATAAAATGAACATATGGCAATAGTTCTGTCGTATAGTTACAGATGTAGATTGCATGTTTTGTAAATTTAAGCTAGAATAAAAAGATGAGCCAGTCTGTGCCATCCAAAAACTGGATGTAAAATTTTATGTTGGGGTCCAGTAACTGGAAATGCAATATTTAATTTTCTAGTCTGACTATCTACAATTACAAAATGTATAAATTACAAGTTTGTTTTAGTTTTTCAATACTTAAATTTCTTTTAATTGAAAACTAGATCTACAGTCTACAGAAAATGTGTCACAATTAACAGCTAAAGTGTGAATCAGATATGATTCGCTACTCTGCAGGGGAATCCTATGGAAGGCACCGTAACTCTGGGTACAGACAATACGGGAATATAATGTATTCTGCAGAGTTACTTCCCGCAACTAATGGCGTTTTAAGCCTCTTAGATTTAAAAAAAAATCCGGGGGACCCCCCTAGAAATATCGGCGCCTTTGTGTCCTCACGAATCCGGGGACCCCCCTAGAAATATCGGCGCCTTTGTGTCCTCACGATTGGGCGCCACTCCCCACCCACCCCCCCCCCCCCCCCCCCCCCCATCCCATAAATAAGTTTAATTTCCGGTTCCGCCGCCTATGTATAAGGACTGGAACTAAATATATTTGGAAGTTGTGGGGACATAACTCTGCAAAACCTTGCACAGTGTCCCGACAGTATGGGAAGTTTTTCAGTTACAAGCCTTAGCCCTAAAACTACGGTATCTAGATTTACAATTTGAACAGAAACAGATTGAATTTTTGTTTTCTCCGAAGACCCTGGTTAGGAGCTTGGTTAAAATTTAACCAGGCTTCTATAGGTCGGTTAAATTTAACCAGAAAAATCATGGTTAAATTTTAACCGGAGTTTTATACTATCGCTAACCAATAATTTAACCAAATATTTGACCTAACCACGGATTTAACCAGTGGTTCAAATTTAACCAAGGTTTATACAATTGGCCGCGGGAATCATCCTTACCCGAATCCCGACCTGAGACTTGAATTATTGTATGTGAGAGTTGAATTTGGTTATACTCATTATATGAGTCGTACGATTAATCGTAATCCTATTACTTTTTATGGGAAATGAGTTTGGTGTGGTATGGACATGACAGCAGGTCAGGTTATTCTTCTAATTTCAGGGCTGAATATATATTTATTTTGATGTAAATATTCTGTTCTGAGTTTGTGATCCCCCCCCCCCACCCGTTAAAAAAACATTAAACAAACAAACTGGACATGGCCGTGGATAATAAATGAACTTGTAGATGAAGTATATGCTCACCGGGATCAAGCTCTACCAACTAGGCTCCGTCGTAATGGAGCAGTGGGGTCTCAGAAAGCTTGACAAGTTCTGGAGTCCACTTGCAGCATATGATATTCGTTTAGCTGGCCAATATGGAATGCCATAGCTGTCTTATATGCACATATATGTTGATATGGTGTGCGTTCCTCATTATATGATGTGCAATCTTCTTTATATGCTGTGCATTGTTCATTATATGATGTGCAAACTTCTTTATATGCTGTGCATTCTTTATTATATGATGTGCAAACATATTTATATGCTGTGCATTCTTCATTATATGATGTGCAAACCTCTTTATATGCTGTGCATTGTTCATTATATGATGTGCAAACTTCTTTATATACTATGCATTCTTCATTATATGATGTGCAAACTTCTTTATATGGTGTGCAATGTTCATTATACGATGTGAAAACTTCATTATATGATGTACAAACCTCTTTATATGTTGTGCAAACTTATGTATATGCTGTGCATTCTTTATTATATGATGTGCAAACTTCTTTATATGCTGTGCATTCTTCATTATATGATGTGCAAACTTCTTTATGCTGTGCATTCTTCATGATATGATGTGCAAACCTCTTTATATGCTGTGCATTCTTCATTATATGATGTGCAAACTTTTTTATATGCTGTGCAAACCTCTTTATACGATGTGCAAACTTATTTATATGATGCGGATGGTAATAGGCGTATGGAACTTTCGATATTTTGGCGGCCATCTTGGATGACGTAATCATCCAATTTCGGCATAAAATGCTCCAACGTGATAGATATAATTATGACAAGACCATATTTGGTCAAGTTTGAATTTGACCCCTCTGGCCCCGCCGATTTTGGATCCCGGGGTCAACATATTAACAAACCTGAAAGAGCATTGACTATCAATCATTCCTGCCAAGTGGCATCGAATCGGCCTGCCAGTTTGTGAGAAGATTTCTTAAGAATTTGACCTAATGTTCTACAGCGGCCGTCTTGGATTATATGACGACCTCCATTTTAACAAATATGAAAAGGCTTCACCCACAGACCATAACTGTGAAGTTTGACCACCATCGGACAGGCGGTTCACGAGAAGAACACGTTTGAAATTGATAATAAATGGATGACCTGTTGGACTTTCGGTGGCCATCTTAGACGACCTAATCATCTGATTTCAGCAAAAAATATCCCAGAGTGGTTGTCTCCTCGATACCTTCGATTTGATATATTGTTACATGTGCCGATATTTGCTAATCAATTAAGATTCAATGCATGATGCTATGTTTATGCAGTGCAGACATGTGCATAAGCTCGGCATAGTCTCGCATGTGTGCATCCTAACATGTGTGTATATTTGACATGTACATTCGTATGTTTTCATGTATTCAATGACATTCATGTGTATTGTTTTATTTTTACTATTGTTCTAATGATAAACTACCAAGGAACGTTCTGGAAACACTATAATGTCAATGACCTATGAGTCACTGGATATTATTTGTATCATTCTATATTTGGCATTCTCCAGAAACTTCTTGCTAGATCTAGCGAAGTCATGATAGTTCGTTCGACGGCCATCTTGGATGACATAATCATCCGGTTTCGGCGAAAACTGCTCCACTGGCCCTATATCGCTCACCTGGTTATTATATATATGCAAGTAAATCTGAGAGAGTTTTATACATTCATTATTCCTACGAAGTTTTGTCGAAACCAGCCTGGTGATTATAATGGGTTAATACCGGTTTGACCTTTTGGCGACCATCTTGGATGACGTAATCATCCGATGTCGATAAAAACCGCTTCAGAGCGATCGTCTCCTCCATACCTTCGATGTGATATATTGCATGGCGATATTCGGTCAAATGTGAAATTTGACCCCTCCGGCCCCGCCCAGTTTTGACCACCATGGGCCACCATTTTAACAAATCCGAAACAGCATTGACTATCGATCATTGCTGCCAAGTGTCATTGCAATCGGTCTGGCGGTTCGTAAAAAGAAGATTGTTTTAACTGTTTGACCTTCTTTTCCACGGCGGCCATCTTGGATTATGCGACGACCTCCAATTTTACAAATCTGACGTATCCCCACACAAGCGGTTCGTGAGAAGAAGACGTTTGAAATTGTGGATAGCAATCGTGGTGGCGATGGAAGGAATTTTGACGGTGTATATAAATTTCCATACCGGTAATAATATCCACAGCATATAATGAAGTTTGCACAGCATATAAAATGATAAAGAAGTTTGCACATCATATAACGAACAATGCACATGATATAGAGAAGTTTGCACATCATATAAAGAAGTTTGATATAAAGAAGTTTGAACACCATATAAAGAAGTTTGTACATGATATAAAGAAATTTGTTTAATTCAAAATGGCGGACAAATTTCAAAATTGCCACCGTCTAAAATTGCTTTCACCCACATATCTGTTTGTCATACTACTATGGTGTCTATAACTATTTTTCCATGGTCCATCGATGCAATGGAAACAACACAAATATCATTGGCTCATTTGGTTTACGCACCCATTTTCAATTCCAAAATGGCCACCATCCTAACTTATATTGTCGATTGAATATGTGCAACCTATAGATGCATAATTTTGGTACGTAAAGCCATGTGTTCAGGATCAATGAATACATACATAAGGAACATAATATCATCAGATCGTGTGATTTAGGCTGCGGTCTTGAATTTCAAAATTGCCGCCAAAGGTGGCAACCATTCTAACTTATTTGGCTCATACATTGGGCTGTTGGACACGGTCACCGAAAGGTCACTGATAACCATTTTATTATAAATTTAAAACGTCTTATTCTCGTGAACCGATTGACCTTTGGTTATCAAACTTCACAGGTATAGTCCGTCTGTGAAGCCTTTTCATATTTCTTAAAACGTCGCATAATGAAAAATAATGAAAAGTAAGTCATATTCTTAAAATTGCTTATGATTCTCACGAACAGCCAGACCGATATCTGCGAAACTTGGCAGGAATAATCCATTTGAATGCTCTTTCAGATTTGTTAAAATTATTACCCCTGGATCAAAAATGGGTGGGGCCCGAGGGGTCAAATTTCACATTTTACCAAATATGGTCACGTTATATTGTTACGAGATTATGTCACTGTGATCAGTATAGCATCTGGCAATAATTTCTGCGAACAGTATAGATCCTGATTAGCAAGACTAGTCTCAATAACAGAATTAGTGAAGCCAGCAAACTTTTTACAATAAGTTTTATTGAAACAATAAAGACACAAATTTACAAAGTACAAATAAAATATACCTTTGAATGTCCTGAATAAATCCACTAATATCATCTTAATGTCACAATTCCGATATATATCCAATTCTGAATGAAATTCACAAAATGTCACTGTTTTAGACACTTAAATCACAATTTTCACTTTTTCCTTTTGAATATCTTTTGGTTACAACTCTCCTTATCCTTGAATGCACATCCCTATATATAGCCTTTAGAAAGTTCCGGAATGTTCTCCAAAATTCCCTAAATTCCAGAATTCTCTAATGAAACCTACTAGAACTATCATGATTTCGCTAGATCTAGCAAGTAGTTTCTAGAGAATGCCAAAAGGTCAAACCGGTATTAACCCATTATAATCACCAGGCTGGTTTCGACAAAACTTCGTAGGAATAATGAATGTATAAAACTCTCTCAGATTTACTTGCATATATATAATAACCAGGTGAGCGATATAGGGCCAGTGGAGCAGTTTTCGCCGAAACCGGATGATTATGTCATCCAAGATGGCCGCCGAACGAACTATCATGACTTCGCTAGATCTAGCAAGAAGTTTCTAGAGAATGCCAAATATAGAATGATACAAATAATATCCAGTGACTCATAGGTCATTGACATTATAGTGTTTCCAGAACGTTCCTTGGTAGTTTATCAGTATAACAATACTACATGTACACAAACAAAACAATACACATGAATGTCATTTAATACATGAACACATACGGATGTACATGTCAAATATACGCACATGCAACAATACTGATGTCATAGGAAGCGAGGTTGTGCCGAGCTTATGCACATGCCAGTTTCCATGCACTGCATAAACACAGCATCATGCATTGAAGCTTAACTGATTAGCACATATCGGCACATGTAACAATATATCAAATCGAAGGTATCGAGGGGACAACCACTCTCGGACATTTTTTGTTGAAATCAGGTGATTAGGTCGTCTAAGATGGCCACCGAAAGTCCAACAGGTCATCCATTTATTATAAATTTCAAACGTGTCCGATATTTTTAAAGATGGCGGCTAATATTCATTTTTAGCCAGGAAGTGAACGTGTATGATTTTAAAAAGCGAATTTAGGTTAGTGAGACGCGTTTTTAGTGCAGTTTACATTCGAAATCTTTGAGATTTATGTTGATGTATTAGCAACTGTAAAATCTATGCCGAAAACCCACCACAAGCAGCGGTTTCGACACGCTGTAATGCGTTGTATAGGCGAGTTCCAATTGTCTACTACGTGTGGCTTTTCGTTACAATGGTGGCGAATGGTAGTTTTGTACCTTTCTAAGTACTATTATATTTTCACCCGGGCACATTTGAATTGTTTTGTTTAGAAAGGTGTTTCATGTATATATACTCAACAAAACTAGAAACGTCCCTGTTTTATAGCCGGTGTAGCTCTGTCTATGTATGTACCACATGTTCAAAGTACATGTATTTTAAACCGTGGCGATGTTCAGAGTACGATCGTGTAGAGTTTAGCCGATACACACGGTTTACATAGCGGCCAGTGACCGGAACGTTGATTTCCACTTTTTGCACGTGCACGCTATACTTGTCATCGATAAGGTGATTCAGTTCATGTCGTACCATTCACGCGATAGGGGCTATTCGGAAAATTAAAAAACTTTTTTAATTTTTCACTGTTTTCGATATGCCACGGCTTTCCGAAAACGAGCGAAATCAGGCAATTGGGATTGGGATGCTTGCGGGTGGGATGGCCGCCAGGGCGGTCGCGCCTCGGTTTGGTTGCTGTCGGAAGACGATTGATCGTCTTGCAGCCCGGTACCAGCAGACTGGGTCTGTTCACGACCGGCAGCGACCTGGTATGCCTCGTGTAACGACGGCTAGAGCCGATCGTTACATTACGTTTGACGCACTTACGTCAACGTCGATTGGCAGCCACAGTCACTGCTAGGCGATACGGTGTCTCAGGGCAGGACCATTCGCAAACGGTTACGTCGTAACGCCCAACCAATCCGGGCACGCCGCCCGTACACTGGTCAGATAATGACCCAACGTCACCGTGCTGCCAGACTGTTATGGGCGCGACGTCATCTGAACTGGAGAAGGGCTGACTGGAACCGAGTTTTGTTCACCGATGAATCTCGGTTCACAGTTAGTCATGCTGACGGAAGATTACGGGTATACAGGCGTAAAAATGAAAGATTCACCGATTGTTGCATTGTTGAGAAGAACAGGTTTGCGGGAGGGAGCGTAATGGTCTGGGGTGGGATCATGGGAAACCCCGGAAGACAGATTTGGTTGTTGTACAGGGCAACATCAATGCACAACGTTATGTTGCAGATGTGCTAAATGCACATGCCTTACCATTTATCCGTCAGCATGGTCCTGGTGTGACATTGATGCACGACAATGCCCGCCCTCACGTAGCCAGGGTCACCACTCAATACTTACAGCAAAACAACGTCGACGTCATGCCATGGCCCGCGGTCTCCCCGGATCTCAATCCCATTGAGCACATATGGGATGAGCTGGGCCGCAAAGCACGAGCTAACCATCAGATTGACAATGTTCGCGATCTTACACGGGCGTTACAACGGGAATGGAGGAATTTGCCCAACGCACTGGTATTGCGTTACGTCACGTCGATGCGGCGTAGGATCATTGCATGCATTCATGCAAATGGTGGCCACACTCGGTACTAACGAGATTTACTGAATTTGCCACATTACTTATTGAAATTCCATCTCTAAACATTAAGTAACACATTTCTGAGTTTTTGTGATTTTTGATTTTGACCCCTACCGCCCTTGGCCGGTTATCTCTCGAATATTTAACAAGATATCCAAAATGCAATTTATTGGCTTTGATACAGAAATGAATGAACTTGTTTTTCCATTTTGATTTTTAAAAGTAACCCTTTTGGTTTTTGATGAATCTTTCCTTAAACATGGAGGGACGTTTCTAGTTTTGCTCAGTATACAAACAATAATTGACCATCCAAGACACGCTAGAATCACCTGTGGTTTGGGTATGTACTTTTGTTGCTCAATTTTTTTAAATATCGATTTGTAGCCTAGATGACATATCGTAAGCGAATTATTGTAGCTACCGTATTACATGAATTAAGAACTTTCCAAAATGACGTATGGTCCATTTCTGCAAGTGAATCTAGATTTCTATTTTCGTTCGTTAACCATTCATTCGCAAATATGGCGCTCAGCGTCCTCGTATTCTCGGTATGACTGGGAATCACTGTTTCTAGGCCGACCACTAGGTCAATCCACGTAGCTCGTTTTTGTCTGTTAATTGTGTGCAAACATTTAAAGGTACATGCCCACGCAGTAGGTTATAATATAGTGATACAGATACTTTTGTATATTCTGTACGTATGACATTTTCTGGCAAAATAAACATTCATTCACCATTACCACGCGCATTGATTGGCATTATTATACATTTTATTTTAGAAGAACATTTTCACACTGATATCAGGGACGATAACGTTTCCTTAAAATGTTAACGGACATTACTATTTATTCTCTGTATTTATTTCTTGATGTGCAGTGATCATACTTTATAATCTGTCGAAAATATTATTTTTTCAGGTGACGCATTTCATTAGTATAAATAATTAAAAAATATCATGCCTCATTTGCATATGAAAATAGCCTGATACCAACGCGCGTCAATATCAGTAAAATAAATATTACTAAATGTTTATATCTGTTTTGCGGGCACTTGTAAGTTTTAGAACTGGTGGAATAGTGACACAATTATACACTTATTTAATTCCTATACTATAAGTTATTGTGATTCTACACAGGCTATATGGTGTAATATTGCCCGTCTGGAAGTATGTTCACCCGAGGCGATAGCCGAGGGTGAACATACCTTCAGACGGGCAATATTACACCATATAGCCTGTGTAGAATCACAATAACGTATTTGTCATACCGCAGATCCTGTATTTGGCCGTATAAACATATCTCTTATTTTGAT
The DNA here is from genome assembly GCA_029237695.1 of Conchocele bisecta. NCBI lineage: Eukaryota > Metazoa > Mollusca > Bivalvia > Lucinida > Thyasiridae > Conchocele > Conchocele bisecta. The sequence goes on along the minus strand of CM055268.1, from coordinate 115,500,814 downwards.
CTTTGCGTTTTTTTTCAGGAAGAAAAATAATCCGAGATTCGATTTTCTACCGTCAGTCTTAATATAAAGGCGTAAATGAACATTTTGTTTTTTTATTAAACGAAAACAAACTAAATATGGAGTAAGAAATCCATCGAAAACGACTTTATGACAGTTTTTTTATATCGTGTAATTTAATTTATATTCCACTGCTCTACCGATCTGCTCTCCCTTTGGCGCCTCTAGAATAATGCGACTGGTTCCCAAACATTCGCGGTCATTGCCACGCCGCGGTTTCGTGCGTGGAACCCATAGTTTGTGACCTAAATATAGCCGTGTCACGAAGGCAAGCGCGTTGAGATTTGAAAAGCAATTTTCGTTATTTTGGCTAATTTTTCGCTCATATTTTGATGAGCGAAGAATATTTATGGAAAAATAAACAATATAGACTGGTTTTGAGTGTACAATTTGTTACTTGTATTGATAAATTCGGGGTTTTATTGTGTTTAGTGAGGAATACAGTTCGCAATCGGTAGACGCTTGCAAAATGTTCTTCATTGGACGCGAGGCGCCGGAGGGGAATCGCAATTCCTGTATGTCCGACGGCCTTGGCAGGTCATATAATATATATGATCAGGCAAGCTAGCCAATCAAAAGCCGAGAAACATATCTGCGGTATGACAAAGAACATTGTGTGCTTACTGAGTGGGCATGTACCTTTAAGGTCTGTGTTCCAGTATGGTTTTAAAAACGGTTTGTATATACACCTTTGGACAAACACGATTCTGCAGACACAGAAATACACTGAACCATGGAATCGTATGTGCTATCTATATTGTTATAATCCAAACTAACTGTCTTCAACTGATCTGACAATGTTCCGTTTGATTAGACCAGTTATATGAACACTTGGAAAATATACCAGGTACATCAGTAGTCTCTGCCTGTGGGTTGATTTGCACGCATAAATAGCGGGAAGTGTCGCGATATATTAAGCGGTTCGTCATCACTGACGCTACACTGGATAACTTTTGCGAGAAGTGATTCATGTACGCATATGTGGTCAATAAAACTAGGGATGCCGTCATTGTATGGTATGAATGAATAATGTGGTCCCTCGCATATGTCAAGTAGAGTTACAGCCTGCATGTATTGATGTCTTAGCGCACTAGAGAGGTACCGTTTTCGTCTGCTGTGTACATTGGACATGCTAGCTGTAGAGTCGGTGAGTAAATTTGTTATTGCACAGTTGACCCCCCCCCCAACCCCCCCCCCCCCCCCCCCCCCCCCCCCCCCCCCCCCCCCCCCAGAATAACAACACGACCGTCAGTTGAGTACGTCGAACAGAGCTCGTGAATCTTGTCAACGTACTCCTTAAACTGTCTTATGAGATAACTTGTATCACATACAACAACGATACGATGATTTATTTCAAAAGCTTCAATAGCGGATTTGTAACGTTTATGCTACAGAAATGCAACACCACCTTTACCGATGCGACGATTATTTACATAATGTGTGTCTTTGGAGGTGAAAACAAAACTGCAGTAGTTCGAATTGAAGCTGTTCATAACTTTTATATTATCCGGAAGTAGCCAGTGCTCGGAATATACCACATATATCGATATTTCTGCTTGTAAGTTCTGTGTTCACATACGGTAGACGGTCATAACGCCCGTAGTGTTCTATGTCATAATGTTAAGCGTTTTGTGAGTCTCCATTAGGTGGTGTAATTTAGACGATCAGGCGCGGATACAGTGGGGGGTCCAGGGACCCCGCCCCCCCCCCCCCCCCCCCCCCCCCCCCCCCCCCCCCCCCCCCCCCCCCCCCCCCCCCCCCCCCCCCCCCCCCCCCCCCCCCCCCCCCCCACCCCCCCCCCCCCCCCCCCCCCCCCCCCCCCCCCCCCCCCCCCCCCCCCCCCCCCCCCCCCCCCCCCCCCCCCCCCCCCACCCCCCCCCCCCCCCCCCCCTCCCCCCCCCCCCCCCCCCCCCCCCCCCACTCCCCCCCCCTGCTCCCGGCAAAAAAAAAAAAAGACGAAAATCTACACTACTCGAATAGTTGGATGACTTTTTTCGTGGCCTAGGTGTCAGGAAATCGCATCTGCGGCGATCTGGCATCTAAAAATTTCTATCCGCGCCTGACGATAGACTGGTCTTCAGTGTATGTAGAAGCTGGTAGATTCGACACTACACGATTGCCTGAACATACGACAGGTATGTGTTGACCGTTCATCGCATCATCAACACGACGATGGATAACGGGAATATTGTCATTGCTGTTTTGTTCTCCCGATCGCTTCTCTGGGCTAAAAGGCAAGTCCGTTTCTTGATTACTCGCGCCCGTGTCACGCTTCCTAATGGAACGATTTGAACTGGATTCCCGATGCAAATTCTGGGCAATGAACTCTGGAGACTTCATTGGCGATTCCACAGTAATTGGGCTGGGCACGTTCTCCTTCTGCTTAACAGGGAAACGCGCTGTCGCTACTTGAAGCACGGTTTCGCATACCTTATCCAGTTTCAGGCAGATATCATTTGTGAAGACTTTGAAGCATGCGTCAATGTTCATTAAAAATAGCATGCCTCATTTGCATATGCAAATAGCCTGATACCACCGCGAGTCGCTATCAGTAAATAAATATTACTAAATGGTTATATATGTATAGCGGGCACTCGTATTTTTTAGAATTGGTGGAATAGTGCCACAATCAGTATATACTTATTTAATTCCTATAATCATACACATATTTAATACAGAACATTTTGTGCCTACTGAGTGGGCATGTACCTTTAACAACTGCGCGAAGCTTTGCTCTAACGTAAACGTCATTATGCTAGACAATGTGAATCGATTGATGTCTACACAACCAGCACATTTTATTTTTCACGCTTGCAGTTTATGTGGAAGAACCAGAATCATACGCACCATGAAAACCCGGTTTTACCTGCAATGTTGCCGGTGATGGTTAAACGTCATTGAAGTTCGCTACCGTAATCTGTTTACGATCAAAGGATATCCATTGCTGCGTTATTAGCAAAAAAATGCACACTAGTATTAATTTATGTTTGGCCGTTTAATGTCCCATTCGGCGAAAACACAGTTTCTGTTTCCAGTATATTGAAAGAAGTGTGTGTGCTGGTAAATAATTCACAGGTTTATTGGCAATTGTGAAGCGTGAATGAATTAACGATTGCTGTCTGATTATTCAGTAATTAAACAGGAAATGTCGACGTTTATTGCACCAAACGTTGTTGATTCGATTGAACCACATAGGCAGAAAACGTCACACGGAGATTGATGTTTGTTTATGATCTCGGCAATACCACGCATTGCAATGCAAACGTTCGCCCGTTGTTTTTAAAGGGGTGCTGGAATTGACAATAATTTGCTTGCGCGAAGTTCTGCCGAAAGTCTTTCTATTTCTAAAATGTTACATTCTAGACTAAAAAATAAAACTAAACAATGACACCAGTGGTACTGTAAGGTAATGTTATTGGTTGTCACCAGACTAATCTTTATACATGTATGTGACCTCCACATGTCACAAAAAGTCCGGTGACACTTGATATATTTATTTGTTGCCGTTCTGTGACCTATTGTATAAAGTAGGTCATTTAATGTTCGCTCAATTATAAACTACACATACATGGATGCAGCTATCATAATTAGAGAGCGAGCTATTTCGTTTATTTCGGTATAAAGATGTTTGAAATATTATGGTAACTTGTTCTAGACACACACTACATTAAGTTGTAAAGTTGACAGATATTAATACATTCAGAAAAACATGGATATTTCCTATCAGTGTCATAAATAAATATAGCCCTATAAATCTGTAGTCGAGACGAATTTGGAGTGAACCTTGCACTAGAGTACTGCTAATTTTTTTTTTATATGTATTTGCCAATAACGGTGAAACGCTAGGAATTGAGGAATTTTCACTGTATTATATTAGGAATTATACAGAAACGTGTTGCAAATTATTAATACTCTATAACGTCCCATAAAGCTAAGCAAGATGGCGTCCAAGATGGCGGCAAAATATGGAATACATTTATTATTGTCGGAGAAACGCTAATTATTTGGAGGAATTTCCACACCGTAATTTTAAGAATTATGCAGAAACGTGTACCAAGTTATTCATACTATTTAACTTCCATAAAAAAACAAGATGGCGTCCTAGATCGTAGCTAAATTTAGTAGAAGTATGCTATGTTCCAAAATTACACTGGTATATGAAATAGCATAACTACCAGCTTAATTGCCAAGATGCTATGCCATCCATTAGGCAGAACAACGTTCAACTCTGGTAGTAAAAACGTAAACATGGATTGCATCATTGTTCGTTTAATTCTGGACGGCTGTCTTCACCTCCGTGTGTATGTTCGTACAGCTTCTAAGTAGCACGTACTTGAAGAAAGGTGTGCAATACAATGCTACATTGTGACCTGAACATGTTTGTCTTGTACATGCATTCTGTGCACTGCAACCACATGCATGTCGCATAAGTTTCTCGGGTGCTATTTCATACACGTCTGTACAGGCAGTGTGTATATTGTCAACCATATCCATATCCAAACTCTGAAATGCTTACATCAAATGGTGACTACGTACTAATGCTGTCTGTATATGGAACCGCTTTACGTTTATAACCAACAAGGAATCAATTGGTAGTAGACTATTGATCTTTATAATGGTCAGGGCAATTGTGAATATAGAGTTACGTAACTATTTCATGGATGCAGTCGTTCCTTAATACCCACACACTTTATGTCCAAAACTCACGAGATACATCTGTATCGTCAAGCAGTTTATTATCGTTGTGACAGCGGATGCTTTTCCAAATCCAAACATCAATCTGGCTGTATCACAGCAGTTAGAAGTTAGATGTGATTTTTAGCATTGATGTCAATCGGCCATCAGGCATTTTCATTAATAGTTATATATCTGCAGTGCTCTGCCATTACTGATAAAAGACAAGAAACGAGGCAAAGCCACGATGGCCAGGTTTTTTCCAAGCATAGACACTTGGATAACATAATTATACCCACTTTTTGTAAACGAGATGGCCGTGGCCTGCATGTCGCGACTTGGGGCGAGGCATGGACACTAAAAAAATAGATATAGTAGATGGAAAAACTTTAACCGGACACACGGGCGTACGGACGGACGGACGTATGCCAAAATGCCGACGATATCGCGCTTTCCGCAAGCGGGTGCGACAATGATGATAAGCACCCATGTGAAGTATCAAGGTAATGGGTGAAGCAGTTGCAGAGATATAGTACACGAAAAAACTTTAACAACAAAATTCAAAGTAATTTGACCTTGACATTGGGCACAGGGGCCGCACGGTTGGGGTTTAGAATGAAAATATGGATGATGATAAACACCCATGTTAAGTTTCAAGGTAATGGGCGAAGCAGTTGCAGAGATATAGTACTTTTAACCAACAAACGTTAACCAGACGTACATTAAAAAGTTAACGTTGAAAATGGCTAAGTCAATTACGTAGAAATAATAGGTGAAGGTAAAAAAAATGGTCACATGTTGGATAGTTGTATGTGGTAGGCACCCCTTGGTTATGAAGCTGTGAAAGTTTGGTGGTCCTAGGTGGTACAGTACCAAAGAAATGGACTTAAACACGAAAACTTAACATTGTAAACGCGAAAACTTAACATTTAAAATGGCTAAGTCGACTGCGCGGAAAAAATGGGTCAAGTTAAAAAAAAAGTAACATGTTGGATAGTGATATGTGGTGGGCACCCCTTGATTATGAAGCTGTGAAAGTTTGGTGGTCCTAGGTGGTACAGTAACAAAGAAATGGACTCAAACACGAAAACTTAACATTGATTGTGGAATCCGCCCGCCGCCCGCCCACCGCCCACCGCCCGCCCGGCTTTCGGCAATCCAATAGCCTGGATTTTTTTCAAAAAACCTGGCTAAAAATGAACAAAAGTCATCAATAAATGATCATAAAGACAATATTTTGTGTTTGCCTTGAAAATCTGCTTACTATCCCTAAAAAAACACCATCACCCTCCATATCTCATTTCTACGTTTGTTTTACACCAATTACATGATATTCAGTACAATACAGATCCCTACAATTAGTTGCGAACAGTAACTTGCATTCTACCATCCGTATCGAGTAGCGATTCCACTCATAGGCTGCAGAATAATTAGCTAAAGTTTGAATAAAATCTGATTCGCTATTCTGCAAAGGAAGCCTATGTTTCGAATTGTAACTCAGACTACGGACGGTACGGCAGTAGATTGCAAGAGTTACTGTTCGCAACTAGCATACAATAAGGTGATTTTCGTACAACTAAATTTTATTGACATTTATCACATTTAAATTTCAGATGTGATTTGGTACAGCTCCAAAGTTTCCGAAACCGTGGAATGTATTGCCAGACAAGAATGTTGCAGGAAATGGATTTTGGGCAGAGAAAGTGTTCGCTGACGAGGTGACATTTTCGATCTCCTGTAGCGGCAGAACATTCACACTACTAGGGACAGATACAGTGGCCGTGCTCGGTGGGGCGATTAATTGACCCAGTTGTACTGTACTCGGTGGGGCGATATTATGACCAGACTGTAATATATTTGATATCCGACGATGTTCTCCGATAGACAGTTCGGCGTCATAGTGTGTGATGGATTGTATATTTTTATGTCCCGTAATTTTCATTATTTTTTGTGGGGGAACTCCTGCTTTCGATAAAGTGGTGACTGTTGACTTTCTAATACTGTGATTTGTCAACCGTGACGAGATTCCAGCTTGCTCTGCAGCATTCTTAATCAGACTGCCAAGTGTAGCCTCTCCCATGGGCCGTGGGTAATACCTGAAAATAAATATTTGGGAGAAAATGTATAAGAAATACTTTTGAGAACTTTGCATATCGACCAGGCTGTAGAATCATTTGAAGATCACTATTCAGACACACTGAATTACATCTCATTTTTCACCAATTATAATAATTATCAATAAATTTTACTTTTCTAACTAAATATTAATGTCACTTTCTATAAAACTTCATTTGATCTTCAGCCTTGTCCGTAATGATTTTCAGTGTCATATGATAATGTTTAAATAACATTTAAAACAAAATGGAAAAAAATCATAGTGCATTATTTCACATAATAAATGTCATACCATGGCTCATTTTCTGTGCCTTTCAATCGTTGTTCTGGTACTGCTGTCAGGTAAAATGGACTGTCAGCAGCCAACATCTCGGAAGGTCGGCGACTTCTGAAGATCTCAAAAATCTTGACAGGGTGACTCGGTCTCTGAAATGGAAATATTGGTCCATAAAAAAATGTTATGTTTCTCATATATTGTCACGCCAGACGGCCGATATTGATTTCAAACAAAAATATAATAGTTTTTCCAACAAATTTCACAGTACATTGTATTCACAGAATTATATCTCAAATTCAACTTCAGATGTATTTATGGATTTAAGTCAATATCAACAAAATACAGTGATAAGAAACAATATTTTTTTCACATGCTGGCCCGGATATATTTGCGAGCGGTAACTCTTGCAATTTGCTCCCATACCGTCCACGAGTAGATTGCAAGTTACCGTTCGCAACAAGCTTTATTCGCTGATGTTACCATGCCAATTCAGACCTATTTATCTTATTAACAATGATATAGTAAACTTTCTTTACTGAATTTATGAAAAGCAAAATACTTTTTATGGACTACAAGTAGTAGTGATCACAATACATCGGACCTCCGCTCGTATGCACCTAACTTTATTGTGTCTTGAGATATTTGAATTAATAAAAAATGTTTAACTAAACAAATCTTTATATTTGAATGCTGATATAATGAGGATCGATTAACATTACGCTCGTGAACATTTGATCGATTCTCCAAGTATCGTCATGACAACCGTGATAGTTTTCAAGTTATTAAATTTTCTATCGACAATATCTCATAACTCAAAAAAGTTTTGCGCTTACAAGGCCAGCAAACATACCTGGTGTTGTCTGTTGCAAATATCTTCGGTGTGGTCTCTCGTGTATTCGACAGATTCGCCACATCCCTGGTCTTGCTTGCCCTCTCATTGAACTTGAGAAACTTTTCCCCATTGGATGTCGTTTTCATCTCTATATCACCGAATTTCAATTGTCTTGCTTCATCTCATCCACGCAGATCGAACATTTTTCCGAAATAGTAAAATATCGTGAATTGAAGGCTTTTTGGTGTACTTGTACCTAGGGACCCAGATGAACACATTTTCTCTTCTTCTTCAGGTGTAATGTTCATGCATTTTTTAGGTTTATTGCCCTTCCCAATTTTCTTCAGCTCCATTTTCTTGGCCGTTAATGCTCTGATACACTGCCCAAATACTCTGTCTCAATAAATATTGTTTTTGCAGCATTGATAATGTATACTGATTCGACGAATATATTGATTTTAAATGGAGTATATATGATTTGTTGTGTGAAATATTAACTAAAAATGGTTGAGCACGTACTGCGAAGGATTTCAGGACTTTCAGTCCTTTGATTATATTATGTCACGCACATTTCTATGGGGGCAGCCGTTGTCGTGCTGTGCATAAACGGCGAGTACGACCAAGAAAATAGTGCCCTGTGCCAACTTATCCTATGGCGTTTTAGTCCGTCTTTCTTTGTATCTAAAACTCTACACATACTATTCTCCATAGTTTGCACAGTTTTGGGCTCAGTTTATCAGTTAAATTCTGGAAAATAAGAATCAAGACGTTTCGTGCGTATGAATACAGCAGCTAATATGAAATAGGCACTACCTATGACGGGGGACGTACCAGTTATCCGGACAATCAGTTTATCGGACAGATGAAAATACCTGTTAATTAAGCGCATTCTTTTGATCCGGTATTGGAACGAATACATATAAGTCACGCAGCTGCTTGCTGTTTTCATCCCAGTGTAAAGAATATATCGCCAAGGTGAACATTTAGTAAAATTTGCTGAAATCATTCCCCAACTCTGTCCAGAAGTTGTTTACAACATCAAGGCGGTGGGGTGGGGGCACAATCGAGTGCGCCCATTACGTCATTGCCGAGTTGTTCTATAAATACAATACATTCTATAAATATGGTGTTTTCCAAGAAGCGATGGGTGACTAATTTTTCTGATTAACTATACAATGCTGTTTACACTGGTTTACAGGCGATAAACTTATGATTTCAATGTGAGAATAGAAGTTGTAAGACTATAATATACGTTTGTCCGGATAACTGATTGTCAATCTTACGACTGATAATCTGACCCAATTTTAAGTGAGAAAGATGGCACAGTTTGCTAAATAGTTTGCATGAGCTGAGAAAGCAAGAACCGAGGATTGTTCTGTGAAAAGTTTATGCCCGTAACTGCTATGTTAAGAAAAATATTATAAAAACACTGCCATTTTTGTCCGATAATCTGGAGGATCCCTGTATAGTACATTCATAGCCTATGGCGTTTCAAAAAGTAATTTATTCTAGAGAAAACGTATGGGTGGTAATGGCCATCACTGTTCATTTGCCTCTGGATGATGATTGAGAAAATACGTAACTTGCAGTTTCTAGTTCTGCAAGTGATCAGTTTGTGTGGAGATAACATATTTCAGTACTTTGATAGTATACAATGCTGCTACATATACCTGCCTGTTCTTGGAATGATAAGTTGTACACAGTCGCTATTAAAATTGTATTATCATGACATAATATACTAAATTTAGCGACCATCATGGACGCCATCTTGCTTTGTTTTATGAGCAGTTAAAATAGTATTGGTAATTCGGCATACTTGTCTGCATGCTTCGTAAATAATAGTGTGAAGATTTCGCAAAATAATTAGCGATTTTCCGACAACTATAATAACAACGATATTAAATTTGTCCGATAGTTTGCCAGCATCTTTGACGCCATCTTGAATTTACATGAGAAACCCAATTAATTTTATTTTCAAACTGTTCAGAATATTTCTCAGATTAATATTGTGAAACTTTGCTGAAAAAAAAAAGAATCAACATCTTTCCGTGTGCATGGTGTCAGTGAGAATTGTGTCGATGAATGGAATGGTTTTTTTTAGCTGTTTGGTCGATATTGAAAAGAACAGCCGTTAGTAGTGCAGATGCCAAACGGCGATTTGAGCCTTAACCTAAAAGTCCACGAAATGTTTTTGATAACTTAAGTGCCTACTAATCATGAAGCAACCGGGTGCCACGAGAAATACAAGATAGCTGCCATAGATGTTAAAAAAACACATTTATTGCCGCAACTTCATTTATTAGTCTAATAAATCAATGCTTTCATGTTATTTTAAGGCGATGCAGGGATTCTGCTGGGGAAAATAAAAAAATCGCCACTTCAAAAAAAATTGTTTATTTTTATCGCCATTTTGTTTTTTTATTGCGAAATTGGGGATCGCCAACGGAATCCCTGCGATGGACAAAAGTGTTACTGCTATTCATATATCAGATGTAATAACTAACATCTACGGTAATCCACGATGGCTGCCATATATATATATGTTCAAAATGTATATTTTCAGCCATATACGGTATGTGTGTCTAACAGTTTTCATGTCTTTCTTACGATTGATTATTGGTGACTATGAATCATCCATTCCACATTTATATGTTTACAGTGTAAACAGCATTGTATAGTTAATCAGAAAAATTAGTCACCCATCGCTTCTTGGAAAACACCATATTTATAGAATGTATTGTATTTATAGAACAACTCGGCAATGACGTAATGGGCGCACTCGATTGTGCCCCCACCCCACCGCCTTGATGTTGTAAACAACTTCTGGACAGAGTTGGGGAATGATTTCAGCAAATTTTACTAAATGTTCTTACAAGGCAAACATTGTGAGTTCTAAGTCAAAACGGGAATATAGGTTTACTTCATAAAGTGCTTAAAATTCTAATTTGAAAAGGTGGATAAAGTGTATTGATCAACATTTTAAACTGACAGACGAACACCCGTGTCGAAATTTACCGATTTAACAAATATAATCACGAATATATCGACTATCCGACATATGCATGCTCTACAAATGTAACATACAATTCGGCAAACTAAATATATATAAGATACCATGCCCATTTTTGACCCCAGGGTCACCATTTTAGCAACTTTGAAAGAGCACTGTACATCGATTATTCCTACCAAGTTTTGTCGAAATCCAGTAGGCGGTTCTTGAGAAGAAGATTTTTTAAGAATTTATGCTATTTTTAGACAGCGGCCATCTTGGATTACGTAATGACGTCATTTTAACAATTTTGTAATCCCCCTACCTTACCTAAGGACCATGACCATAAAGTTTGGTGACTATAGGCCCAATGGTTACCGAGGAGAAGACGTTTGAAAATGTTCACAGACGGACGGACACATTGCGGTAACAATAGCTCACGAGCTTCGCTCAGGTGAGCTAAAAAATCAGATCTCGAGATTTCAAATTTCCCTGACAAAAATAAAAATTCCCTAACATTTCCCTGACCCTGAATTTCCCCCGACGCGTGGGAACCCTGAAGATATTGTCCGACATCGTTTTTATCACGTGAACAATAAAATATAGCATAAAGTCCTTGCAAGTTAAAAATGATATATTTTTACCGACATTTTATCTATTTTCACTTCAAGCAATGTCATGTTGTTGTACGACGTTTATGTTGTACTTCTGAATTCTCTGAAAATCAGACCTGTGATTTCCTAGAATATCTAAAAATAGTAACATAGGTTCAGAAACCTATGGTGGGCTATTGTTTGTCATAAAATAAGTGTTCTGAAGTTGGATTATAAAGCACACATTTTTTTATGATTTCAAACAATTTAACTGATCTGTGTAAATCACTTGGTTTGTTCAAGTTTTCAAGATAGTTCCCATTGATGACATGTTTCTTTTTCAAGTTGTGTTACACTGAACACATTTAGCACACGTGTAGTCCACCATTGTACATTGTATGTCAAAAACTCTTCTATGAGATTGCCGCGCCTTTTTTGGAACATATGCAAGAGGATGATGGCAGGCATGTCATTTCCTCTAGGAAGGTTCCAGCCAGTTTTCTATTGTGTATTCAACATTTTTTTTATTAAAATATGTGAATCACATGTGGAAGTAAGAAACAAAAGACTAATTTCCAGGATTTGTGTTTTATTTCATATATAATTATTATTCAAAGCTTTAGTACCATGGGAATACAGACCTGCTGTCTATGTAGACTATTGTAGTGTAATTAATTGTTGTAATATCATTATGATCATCATGTCTCAATAAAAACAATGAAAGTTATTATGTTTATATATTTTGGTTTTGTTTATTTATTAAAACAATAACTGGGTACGATATTACCAAACTGGGTATGAAATGACTTGCTACGGGTACAAATTGACCAAAAGACTGGGTACAAAATGACCAAACCAGGTATGAAATGGTATGGGTACGAAATGGTATGGGTACGAATTGACCAAGTACCTGTTCAGCAGCACTGGTGTTCGCGGGCGCTTTGAGCGCTTTGTTTCTGAACGACATTGCTCGCCGAAGCGCCCGCGAAACGGCGAACAAGGTAGTTTGAATTTATAGCAAACACTCGCCGTGGTTTAGTTGTAACTTGTTGTTGTTAATCCTTTCGCTAATATTCCGCTACGCTGAGAGCTCCCACGCTGCTGAACATACATCTGGTGTTGATGTAAAATTTGAACGCAGTCTGGTTAACGATAAAATGCTTTGCATTCGATATGATTTTCAACCTGAATTGGATCACAGTCTATAGTTACCTGGTAACCGGCAAACACCAGTTACTCTGTGTCTTCCAAACGTTGATACGGTATGAATTAATGTGTCAGAGATCACAATTTGAAATTTGTTGGACTAGCGGACGGTAATTTCAACTCGCCCGAGGACTATAACCACTCGCCAATGCAAGCGGGCGAGTGGAATTTTACACCCCTGAATTACTGAATTTGGTTTCGATCGGTCAAGTAGAACTCGAGTTATTGCGTGGACAAGGATACAGAGTGTGAAAAATAAAAACGGCCACCAAGGGGAGATATGTTACCAGAATGTTTTTAAAATAAACAGGGTTTTTCGTCTTGCTGTGATAAACATGCATACCAAATCTGGTTATGATCGGTCAAGTAGAACTGGAGTTATTTCGTGGACAAGAATACAGTGCGAAAATTAAAAATGACCGCCAAGGGGAGACAAGTGATCGGAAATTTTTGAAAATGAATAGGCTACTTTGTTTTGCCGTGATAAACATGTATACCAAATTTGGTTACAATACGTCAAGTACAACTCTAGTTATTGCGTGGACAAGCTGTGCCCGCCCGCCGGACGCCCGACCGCCAGCCCGTACAAGGTGAATACATAATACGTCTCGTTTTTTCAAACAGGAGTATAACAAAGAGAATATAAAATTACATGAAGTATGACATAAACATTGATAATTTACCAAGATTTCAGATCAAATGCCAACATCATGTAGATTTGTTTGGAAATGCTCGCCAATGTCTGTTTCAGAAATGATGTCGATGTTGGCTATTATTTCACAGCAATGCAAAATCAAATTTTACATGTTTCAAAATGTTTGTAAATTTGATTATACCTTCCGAGCAAATATATTCCCACAAGTGCCACTAAAATCAGGTGGTTTAATTGGGTGAGAAAGATCACAGCTTAGTCACATTTCCAGCATATGATTCAAGCACTTTGTCAAAAACTTTAGAACCATGAAGCATTTCCACTGACAAAGGAATCTTCTGTTATTCACTTATGATTCATGGGTATGATATAAGAACATGTGCTCTTCAATTAAATTTTGTTACATAGTTACCGTTGTTTGACAACACTCACAGCCATGTTCAAACGTACAGCGCGTGCTATTTGACCATGGCTGTAGACAATGCTCATTCCATGGCTAAGCCACCACCTATGTAATGCATGTGTCTCATGACGTTACTAGCACACGCCATTACATCACCAGACCAGTTCACAACGGTCGCATTGAAATTTTAAAATTGATGCGGAGGACGGGGCGGGGCGTCTGCATCACGCGATGTGCACTGAGGCCCAAGAATATGTATAAGTAAATCAGCTGTTTGAATGGAACGGGTTATCAAAGTATCGAAAGTACTGCATATATGTTCAAATTACACAATATTACCGAAGGAACTGTAACAATAACGTTCGACCATGTCCATCCGTGGGTAAACGTTTGCCGTGACACTTGGGAACTGTTTGAACCCGCGGCCTTCGGGCTTGGGGTTCAGACAGTTCCCTCGTGCCACAGCAAACGTTTACCCACCCACGACTGGACATGGTCGAACCTTATAATTTCTAATTCAAATTTCGATCACATTAATACTTTGTTATCCTGACTCAGGGAAACAATTCAAAGACACTACTATTTGTGAAAGTCATGCCTCGTTAGGTTAACTGACAGCAGACTTCCCTGTAGGAGGAATTAATTGCATTAATATGTCCAAGTGATTGTGCCCAAGTTCAATATTTTTCCAGAAAGTTTGACAAAAGAATTGAGAATCAACTGTAATTCAAAATGAATGCTTGGGACTACGTTTTGAGGTTAATTTACACCAGCACACAAAATAACAGAGGTGAAAATTATATTCCACATATAACCGAGTTGTAAAAACGATGCTCGCCTTTTGGCAGCCAATAGTGGGGCTGATGTTACAACATAATCAGTCAACAAGATTTATCAGTAAACAAGTGCTTGCAATACCCTCTGAGTAGTCCCTGACACCAAATTTTCTAAACAAGAATGCCGCCAAATGCTTACATGTATCAAGTGCCCAAATATTGAAGCAATCTATCAAGTAATATTAATGTTATACAATGGTGAAGAAACTTGTACAAACTTTTTGACGCAAAAAAATGGCCAAGTGTTTCCGCAAAAATGTGAAGATACAAAAGGTCAAGGTCATGTTAATGGGGGCATGAGTGTGTTCCAATGTTCTCATGTATCAAGAGTCCAAATATTGAAGCAATCCAGCAAGTAATATTAAAGTTATACGATGATTGTCCAAACTTTTGGACATTTCAGACGACGACGGAAAAGGCGGCGACTATAGTCGCGCCTTCTGTTAGAGCAGGTGCGATAAATAATTGATATCAAAGGAAACAGAAGTTATAAGAAATTTGCCCCAATGTTAAGTTTGTGGACGCCGATAATGCCGACAACAGACGCCGGGGGTATTATATGCCATTAGCACTTCCTGAAGGCGAGCTAAAAATTGTTGTCCCGAAACAACTAATTTAGCTCTACTGATGTTTCTTCCGTTTTGCCTTGTCCGACTTCCATGCCTTAGTCTTTGATGATTTATAAGTGTCTACCACTGCGACCATCTCTGACGAAGCGACGTTTGACACCGCCGATCGGGGAGTCGAGGCAAACTGGGCATAGTGGAAATATGCGAGGAAAATGAGAAAGTGGCCGCAGGAGTAGACGGAGATGACCAGGGGCAGCAGGTGGGGCAGGCTGTCCGGGGGCGGCACCATCACGCTAGCCACGCTCAGCACCACCAGGCCCACCATTGACATGCAGAACTGGAACAGCACAACACATGATCAACTGCACTTCTCTGTCACGATCACAGTGAGTGCAACCTTTCAATTGAAGGGGTCACTGAACAAAGAGGGCAAGTCAACAAAGTCAAACACTATTCTGGAGCCAGTTTCACTAAACATTGTATGATAAAACAAGAACGCCGCCAACGGCATGTATCCCATCGCTGTGCTGGTTGGATCATAAACAGGCACAATCAATGTTAAGCCAATCGCTCATGCAGTAAAGAAGTTATAGGAGAATGGAGAAACGTGCATGCATCTATAATTGAATGTGAAACTTCAAAGTTATTTGACTTTGACCTTGGGCAAGGAAGGAGCATCAGTGGGGTGGGAAATTAAAATATGAAAGAGGAGAAACATGCACATGAAGTTTCAAGCCAATATCTTGTACACTAAAGAGGTTACAGGAGAATTGCGAAACTCGCACGCATCTACTGAAATTGAAATTTAAAGTTATTTGACCTGGACATTGGGAACGTGGGGATCATGTGTCTGGCGGGGAATGAACATATTTTGGCGACATGGGATTCACAAAATCTGTGTATTACCACAAATACCCATGACAGTGAGTAACACACACACTGTCTCGCTATATTCCATAATATGATGCATTACCGGTAGTTACTTTTCAACTTGTATCTCATAACTGTACAATGATAATTCCATGTATGGTTTAGAATAGTTATATTTAATTCACTTTGTCATCATCATTCCCTGTGTTGGTCATTTCAAATTATGGGCGCTGCCATGTAGGATTATACCCACTCGATGGTTGGTCATTGCGACCACAGGCATTGGTCGTACGACCAATGTCTTGGTCGAAGCGACCACTTCCGGTAAAATGCGACCAAAAGACTACCAACTCAGAAATGACGACACAACCTAAATGACGTCACAACCCTTTCTTTATATATTAGTCGCTACGACCAAGTGACCTCGGTCTGAGTTGAGTCCTCAGAGACATCCAGATATCCTGTAGATTCTGTGATTACAAACAATATCAAGAAAGTATGTAATACTACCAGATACATCATAGTAATAAAATAACCTCATAAGCCACTCGGTTACTGTTATATCTACGCTACCCTGCTGGGCAGCTCACGGGTTGGACGGTACAATATGAATGATGAGAAACAAGCATAATTATGAAGTTCCAAGCAAATTGCTCATACAGTAAAGAAGTTAAAGTGGCATGGAGAAACGCGCACAGTGCTACTGAAGTGTGGCGTGGAATGAAAATATGAATGATGAGAAATATGCGTGTGATGCTCCAAGCCATTCGCTCGTACAGTAAAAATATTATAGTTGGGGTGGGCCAATCGGACATTTTTTTCAAGACTTGATTTCTATGGCCATTCTATGTGTACTAAAACAAGAATTCCTCCATGGAAGCGGTGTCGCGCCTGCCGAGGCATTTGACCGTAACCTGATCATGGGCATGTGCATCACAAAAACCGTCAGAGAAGTGCATGCTTAAAACACGAAAAAGGTCAAGGTTGAAGAAACTTTTTGACATAAAAAAATGGCCAAGTGTTTCCACAACCATATGAAAGTCAAAAAGGTCATGTTAATACATATATCATGGGTCCAAATATTAAAAGCAATCCATCAAGTAATATTGATGTTATACGTTGATGAAGAAACTTGTGCAAACTTTTTGACGCAAATAAATTACTAAGTGTTTAAGCAAAAATGTGAAGGTACAAAAGGTCAAGGTCATGTTAATGGCGGCATGAGGGCGTTCCGAAAGCTCGCATGTATCAAGTGTCCAAATATTGAAGGAATCTGACAAGTAATATTAAAGTTATATCAGGGCTCCAGATTAGCTGTGTACTTGCTTAAATACCCAATTAAAATTGCCAAAAACCCAACTGAAATCAGAAGTAGCGAGTATCAAAAAGAAATAAAAAAGTTGTGGTACCTTTATCATGCTGCAGAAAACAATAAACAGGCCACGAATGTAGCATATTTTTCTAATTTTCCATGAAAACACATCTTGGTATTTCATTAGAATTGTCTCCAAGGAGACAAATTCTAATGAAATGCCAAGACATGTTTTCATTTCGAAGCAAACTATTCAATAATTGCGGTCTGTTGATGTCTAAACAGTAGTGTAATTTTATTTTACCCAATTAAAATTTTTAAATACCCAATTGTTTCAGAAATTGAGTGACAATACTCAATTACTAATTCCTTATCTGGAGCCCTTATATCATGATGAAGAAACTTGTACAAACATTTTCACGCAAAACAATTTCTAAGTGTTTCCGCAAAATGTGAAGGTAAACAAGAGTGCCGAAGGTCACAATATACATGTACACCCGTCGAGGCAAGGCCAGTCAACAAGGGGAGATAACTCATCTTGACGTGATAAACATGTAAACCAAAATTGGTTACGATCCGTCAAGTAGAACTCCTTATTGAGTGGACAAGGATACGGAGTCCAAAAATTAAAAATGGCTTCTTCAAAATCAATAGGCTTCTTCGGCTTGCCGTGATAAACATGTATACCAAATTTGGTTACAATCCGTCAAGTAGCACTGTAGTTATTGCGTGGACAAGCGGTGCCCGCCCGCACGCCGCCCACCCGCCCATACAAGATGAATACATAATACGTCCCGTTGGTGATGGTCATGTTAATGGCGGCATGAGTGTGTTCCAAATGCTCACATATATTATGTGTCCAATTATTGAAATAATCCGTCAATTAGTATTAAAGTTGTACCATGATGAAGAAGCTTATACAAACTTTATGACATTTAGGACGACGACGACATGTTTCCACAAAAATATGAAGGTAAATAAGGTGAAGATCGTGTTAATGGCGGCATGAGTTTGTTCCAAATGCTCACATATATTAAGTGTCCAATTATTGAAGCAATCCGTCCAGTAATATTAAGTTATACCATGATGACGAAGCTTGTACAAACTTTTTGACATTTCGGACGATGACGACGGAAAAAGCACTGACTATAGTCACGCCTTCTGCTAAACTAGGCACGAAAAAAACGGTGATATTTTGGATGAAAAATCTTATTTTTTTTCTAAAATGGTCACCAAAAATGCTGTCTATTTCCTACAAGCATACCCAATTAATACAATCATGCTTGTAATGTATCATTTCCTATGTGTTTCAGGAGGCCAACCATGGATATGGAACTATTCACGGCTGAAATGCCAAAAATAAATGATGACGAAATAGAAGACAATTAATAAATAAAAGACGAAACCTTTGATTTTGGCGACCATCTTGGATTTTAGCAGATTTTAGGACTTTCCTAAGTGTTCATTTTGGGCAATTTTTAATATGTGGACATTACATAGCTCCAAAAACCATTCAGAAACAATTTGTTGCAATTATTTATCACTATCTTGACCCGTATATATCGTGGGTGGGATAACAAACCTAGTGCACGTATAATACATGTATGTTCACAAGTGTCATAAAAGTCTTTTTTCACACATAGCCCATAACGAGGGTTCAGCGCAATACGGTCGTAACTCACTTTTTGTAAAATGTTCAGGAGAGCCAAAAACTAACAATTACACTCAGTTATGTACCATTTTCACTTATATTCTGTAATAACACACATGAAAAATAAATAACCTTATGAAATTTTTTTTCAAATAAATAAAAATGTGATATTAGCAAATATTTCAGTTACGACCGTATTGCGCTGAAAATCACAGCCAAAATGCTGCATTAGTTCAGCGCAATACGGTCGTAACTCTGAATAAATTTTTAAAAATCTGTTGTAAAACTTGATATTTTTATTTCAGCTTCAAGAATTTACTTGCAATGAGTGAAACTGTCCTTGATGTATTTTCTTTTCGGTACATGTACACACAACTTCCGCACTAGGCATAATCCTTTCAGATCGCATTTAAGATATCAAAATAATGTTTAAATCTATTTACCTGACCATGAGGTCAACCTCATTTTCAACTATATTCAGTACCACTCATTTCCCCCTTTATTTGCAATTTATATTGAACAATTAAATTAAATTAATAAAAAAAATAATTTATAAGTATTTTTAAATGTTACAGCTATATGCAGCATGATAATTTTTAGCATTAAATATTGAAATTAATTGATATTACATGTGCTCATGGCATCATGTTTATTAATGAAAAATAAAATGGAAAATGCCAAGAAAAGATAAGTGAATATTATTTTTTCCGACCGTATTGCGCTGAACTTTTGTCAGTTAAACATTATTTTCAATCTCATTTTTTAATAAAAAAAAGGTCAATTTTAAATGTAATATTATTTTCTGACAAACTACAACTTGATCTTTATTTATATATCAAAATATCATTGCATAGCTACAACAATATTGTATAAAGTGCAGCACAAAACTGTTGTACAAATAACTGGAGTTACGACCGTATCGCGCTGAAATTCTTTTTGCATTCCGAGATTATATTTTTTCTCCAAACTTGCAATTGTTTTTAAATGTTTAAATATTTTTTATGTACAATTTAATATCATATTTTTACTAAATACAAGTCAACAATTATTTATAGTTCAAAATTGTACTCTAGATCCATATATAATGCAGCACAAATACATTGCACATGTAATTTGAGTTACGACTGTGTTGCGCTGAGATTATTTGACGATTTTGAGTTACGACCTTATGCCACATGACCATTTATAGCGTTAAATGTTGGAATTCAATTCTAATCTTTTTACACATGCTGTATTACTAGAAAATACACTAGACAAGAAACGAGGCAAAGCCACGAAGGCCAGGTTTTTTCCAAGCATAGACATTTGGATAACATAATTATACCCACTTTTTGTAGACTAGATGGCCGTGGCCTGCATGTCGCGCCTTGGGGCGAGGCATGGACACTAAAAAAATAGATATAGTAGATGGAAAAACTTTAAGGAAAAAACTTTAACCGGACACACGGACGTACGGACGTACGGACGTACGGACGGACGTATGCCAAAATGCCGACGATATCGCGCTTTCCGCAAGCGGGTGCGACAATGATGATAAACACCCATGTGAAGTATGAAGGTAATGGGTGAAGCAGTTGCAGAGATATAGTACACGAAAAAACTTTAACAAAAGAATTCAAAGTAATTTGACCTTGACATTGGGCACAGGGGCAGCACGGTTGGGGTAGAATGAAAATATGGATGATGATAAACACCCATGTGAAGTTTCAAGGTATGGGCGAAGCAGTTGCAGAGATATAGTATAAGGAAAAAGTTTTAAGCAAAAAACTTTAACCAGACGTACGTTAAAAAGTTAACGTTGAAAATGGCTAAGTCAATTACGTAGAAATAATAGGTGAGGTAAAAAAATGGTCACATGTTGGATAGTTGTATGTGGTAGGCACCCCTTGGTTATGAAGCTGTGAAAGTTTGGTGGTCCAAGGTGGTACAGTACCAAAGAAATGGACTTAAACACGAAAACTTAACATTGTAAACGCGAAAACTTAACATTGAAAATGGCTAAGTCGACTGCGCGGAAAAAATGGGTGAAGTTAAAAAAAAAGTAACATGTTGGATAGTGATATGTGGTGGGCACCCCTTGATTATGAAGCTGTGAAAGTTTGGTGGTCCTAGGTGGTACAGTACCAAAGAAATGGACATAAACACGAAAACTTAACATTGTAAACGCGAAAACTTAACATTGAAAATGGCTAAGTGGACAGCGCGGAAAAAATGGGTCAAGTTAAAAAAAAAGTAACATGTTGGATAGTGATATGTGGTGGGCACCCCTTGATTATGAAGCTGTGAAAGTTTGGTGGTCCTAGGTGGTACAGTAACAAAGAAATGGACTCAAACACGAAAACTTAACATTGAAAATTGCTAAGTCCACTGCGCGGAAAAAATCGGTCAAGTTAAAAAAAAAGTAACATGTTGGATAGTGATATGTGGTGGGCACCCCTTGATTATGAAGCTGTGAAAGTTTGGTGGTCCTAGGTGGTACAGTAACAAAGAAATGGACTCAAACACGAAAACTTAACATTGATTGTGGACGCCGCCCGCCGCCCACCCGCCGCCCGCCCGCCCGCCCGCCCGCCCCCCGCCCGGCTTTCGCCAATCCAATAGCCTGGATTTTTTTTCAAAAAAACCTGGCTAAAAATGCCAAAAAGTCCATATTGAAAAAAAAGTGAGTTACAACCGTATTGCGCTGAACCCTCGATAAGGTCTCATTACAGTGATTAGCATTTAACTACATGTACTGTATATCATACACAGAAAACAAAACCACATAGTTACATGCACAAGAATTCTGCCGCAGAAGTGGTGTCGCATGTCCAAATATTGAAGAAATCTGTCAAGTAATATTAAAGTTATATCATGATGAAGAAACTTGTACAAACTTTTTGACGTAAATAATGGCCAAGTGCTTTTCGCAAAAATGTGACGGTAAAAAAGGTCAAGGTCACGTTAATGGTGGCATGAGTATGTTCCAAATGCTTATATGTTCCAAATGCTTATATGTATCAAGTGTCCAAACATTGTAGCAATCAATCAAGTAACATTAATGTTGTACAATGATGAAGAAACTTGTACAAACTTTTGACACAAAAAAATGGCTATGTGTTTCTGCAAAAATGTGAAGGTAAAAAAGATCAAGGTCATGTTAATGCAGCATGAGTGTGCTCCAAATGTTCACATATATCAAGTATACAAATATTGATGCAATCCATCAAGTAATATTAAAGTTATAACATTATGAAGAAGCTTGTACAAACTTTTTGTCATTTCGGATGACGACGCGAACGACGACGCGAACGACGACGGAAAAAGCACGTCTCTAAAGCAGGTGCAACCAAAACAGGTCAATTCCATACTGCATAAAATGTAACAAGCCCCATTTTGTCAAAATATGTCTCGTATGTCCAATAGCTATTTTGAATGGTAAATGCACAATAAACCATCATAAAGTACACAAGTCGGGGAGTGTCTCACCCAATACCAATGTTACTCGAATGACCCAGGGTGGTCAGCTATCAATGTGAGAAACTACTAATGAACTTTAAGAATATCCAACTAGGAGATATACAAACTTTATAAAATATACAAAAGTACCAGTAGGTCATGATCACCTGAATGACCCAGAATAGTTAGGTATCTACATGTATTTAAGCAAGCTACTGATGAAATTTGCAAAGATCCGACTTACTAACGTATGAGGAGATGATGAGGCGAAATTTGGACATATGTCCAAAGTTTTGACGGACATGACATATATTTCGAGAAATGTAGATCAAGGTCATTGAATGACCCAGGGTGGTTAGCTACTTATGCAAGATGTAAGGAATCTACTGATTAAGCTTGATAAAACATGAAGCTTGGCGAACATCCGACTACCATATCGGGAGAAGTAGACCAAGGTCACCTGAATGAGGTGGTTAGGTATCAGTGTAAGAAAATTATTGATGCAGTTTGGCGCACATTCAACAAACGTACCAGGAGATATACGAAAGTTGGATGTACGTCCAAGTTTTGAGAGAGAGACGGGACTACAGTCTCATCCGACATACCAGTGGGATGGAAATACTTTGAAAGTATTTTTTGATGCCGGATTGAAAGTCGGGTATTCTAACCCCTAGGCTACAACCCATCCCTAGTGACTGATGAAGTTTGGCAAACATCCGACTAATGTATCAGGACGTACATCCAAATTATTGACACAAAGGTGTCACCAAGGTGAAGGTCAATGTCCCCCGAATGACACTGGATGAATAGTTATCAATGTGAGGAAGCTATTGATGAAGGTTGGTAATGATCAGCTAACAGATCAAAAGATATGCGATAATTGGACTTACCTCCAAAATTTACATCGAAAATTGTGGACGACTACAACGCCGGAATTGTGACCGCTACGTCTCACTTTCCACTAACGTAGGTGAGTCTATTATAAGTTATTGACAACATATACAAACGTGCAGTAGGTCACAGTATAGTATACACCTCTCGAGGCATGGCAGTAAATTGCAACAAGGGGAGACAGCTGACCATGACGACTTATCTTCAAGTGAATATGCCCCTCACTTACCAGGAGTTTGACGACAATGGAGGGCCAGTGGCGGGAGGTAGGCAGAGCCGTGGCGGGGGTGTGGCGTGGGGCCAAGGGGTAGAGCAGGCAGTACACGAGGGAGAAGAGCCCCATCGTGGCGACGTACGGCACCAGCAGCCCGTCCTTCAGCAGCAGTGGCAGCATACTGCAACGCGAACACGTGCAACGTTATAATGTCCAAGCAACAGTTACGGTCATATATATAGAGACAGACGGGGGCTTTCCAGCAACATAAAATAACAAGAGTGCCGCGAGTCACAAAATACGCCCGTCGTGGATAAATTGACAGAAAGCTGTTAATCTGTAATAATTTTTATTTTTTTCACTTATTGATATTTTTAGGTATACTTAATGTATTTGTAGACCTTGGTCCATTACTTCAACCTGTGGACAAAATGGATAAGTTGAAAAAAATATATTTTTGGGAAAAGTATGTTTTCGTCATAAAAACACCATGTTACACATGTTCAAAATGTGCAGAAAATGTGTGCAAAGTTTCAGATCCATTAATTAAAAGCTGTCGGAGAAGTCGATTATACAAATTGTTGACATCCGTTTCAGCGTAGCTTCACACGTCTGTCACTGACCAGGACAGAAAAAGAAAATAGAAATACATGTATAACATTTAATTTCACATTTTTTTCTGATTCTGGCTCTGCTGTCTGTTTGACCGTGAATTACAACCGACTTCCGCACAGATCGTCGTCGCCGATGATTGCAACCAACGTATAAATAATCCAAGTATAACTAGGCGAAGGAAAAAATAACGATTAACGTATATATTAAACGACAAAAACGAAGAAATTATGCAACAAATACATGATGTACGTAAATCCAAACAATATTATATAAGAAACCTTCATCTACCAATCAGGTAAGCTGTTCTACTGCTACGTCATAGCGGTTATTTTTACAGCGACACCTCGCACCAGTAGGTCGCAGTAACAGGAGTGATGACCAATTCATTGCATGGCTCTGTATAGGTGTCAGATAAGGTGCGATATGAGAAATCTCAATATCACGAAAAATACAAACGAAACGGAAATCGGTTATTAGGGTCGCCGTTGTTGTTTTTAGCGCGTTTTGAAGAAAATAAGTGATACATGTAGTTTGTAATGTGACCTTTAAGTGTTATATTGGTCACGGACTGGGAAATTCGACCAGAAGACTGATCAGAGCATACACCGTTCACAATTCAACCAAATGGCGCTGTGTATTACTCTGAAAAACACGTTGTTACCAGTTTAACCATTGCATAATTCCAACTGATGACCAGGTTCTACACAAAACAGATATTTGTTACACGCTTCTTTACCAACTGGCACAATATGTAAATTGGCTTTTTGTTTCATTTTCGATATACCCACGGTGGAAAAATCATGTCGCTTTCAACTGCACGTGCATACTATTTTAAAGCATTTAAATCATGAGCACACTGTGAAACATTTTCGATAAAACAGTATTCTATCAGCTGATTCGTAGCATATCGGCAAAATGCCTTAATGTGTGGGATTCGTTGTAGCTACTAATCTATGCTAACGTCTGATAAAATGAGATATAAACTAGAAATGGACGCTTGTCGACAAGCGCATGTGTATCCCCCTCCCCAGATACACAAGTAGTTCGAGTTATGCTCCGGAGACAAAATCAGTGACGGAAAAAACAAAGGGAGATAACTAAAAAGTTAGTGATGCAAGAGTTGTCATTCTTGAGTGACACACCTTTAGGGTTGTGGTCTATGCATGTGTGAAGTTTCATGAAAATATTCCAAAGGGTGTTCGAGTTATGCTCCGGACACGAAATCAGTGCACGAAACAACAAAGGGAGATAACTAAACAATTAACGACGCAAGAGTTGTCATTCTTACGTGCGACACACCTTTGGGTCGTCTTCTATGCATGTGTGAAGTTTAATAAACTAGAAAATGTGTTCATAGAACACGGATGTCTCACATATCGCTTTGATAATAAATGAGGCCAAATTCCAAGTCAAAATTTTCTTTTACCTGAGCGTTAAAGTTTTTGAAGCACCAAGTATGTGACCTTGACCCTGGAATTGGCGGGGCAGGATGAACGTTGATTTGGCACAGGGCGGTAGAGGACCATTAGAGCAATGCGTATATGAAATATGAAGCTGATCCGTGAAAGAAAACAGAAATTATAAGATATTTACCCGAGCGTTAAAGTTTTTGAAGCACCAAGTATGTAACCTTGACCCTGGGCTTGGCGAGGGCAGGACGAACGTGGATTTGGCACAGGGCGGTAGAGGGCCATTAGAGCAATGTGTATATGAAATATGAAGCTGATCCGTGAAAGAAAACAGAAATTATAAGATATTAACCCGAGCGTTAAAGTTTTTGAAGCACCAAGTATGTGACCTTGACCCTGGGCTTGGCTTAGGCAGGACGAACGTGGATTTGCACAAAGGGCGGTAGTGAACCATCAGAGCAATGTGTATATGAAATATGAAGCAGATCGGTCGAAGGATGAAGAAATTATGAGACATTTACCCGAGTGTTAAAGTTTTGTGACGGACGGATGGACGGACGGACAGGAGGACGGGAGGACGGGACGCACGTTCCTACGAATGAATACTTGTTGGGTTTTTACTGTATAAAAATACCCAACAAGAGTACCCAACACTATCCTAACCCTACCCAATAAGATCCCTGTACGCTTACAACAAGTACCCATTCGTGTGTGCGGACGGACGGACGGACAAGGGTAACACTAAATGCCCCCCTCCACTATTGTGGTGGGGCATAAAAATATTCAAAAGGGTGTTCGAGTTATGCTCTGGATAAAAAAATCAGAGCACGAAACAACAAAGGGAGATAAGTAAACAAGAATTCCGCGGAATCAGATGCCTCGCCTTGTCCCGCCTTGACCTCGAGCCTGGGCCCGAAAGCAATTTTCACTGGCCCGAACATATTATACAATTATTGACTAGTGAGCCATAGAATATCAGATTATATTCTATGGCTCACTAGTCAATAATTGTTTTATTATATGATAATAGTCTGTATATAGCACTTACGATCTTATGCTACTAGACAAAAATTTAAAAAGAATTTGTGAAAAAAAAATGAAAAAAAAAAATGGAAAAAAAAAGTTTAAAAATTAAAAATAATAATGCTTGCTACTGGAGCCCAGATTTTTTTTTTAATAGTCCTATATTTATCTACATATATCTGCACAGGTCCACATAATGCCACAATATTTTCAACACAGTTTACGGAAATGTAATATACAAAAAAAAAATAAAATAATAATGCTCGCTAATGGAGCCCAAATTTTTTGTTAATAGTCCTATATTTATCTACATATATCTGCACAGGTCCACATACTGCCACAATATTGTCAACACAGTTTACGGAAATATAATAATGTACCTGTATAAATTACCTGTAATAAGTTAGTGGTCAGTTAAAAAATTGAAAAAGAATGTAAAAAAAAAAAAAAATGGATTTTTTAAAAAATTAGCTATGCAAGAGTTGTCATTCTTGTACGCGACACATCTTCGGGTCGTGGTCTATGAATGTGTGAAGTTTCATGAAAATATTCCAAAGGGTGGTGGAGTTATGCTCCGGAAAATGTGGGAGAACAGGATCAGTTGTAGCGCGACACAGGGAGATAACTAAAAAATTAGCTAGTAAGCAAGAGTTGTCATTTCTTGTGCACGACACACCTTCGGTTTGTGGTCTAATTGAATGTGTGAAGTTTCATAAAAATATTCCAAAGGGTGGTCGAGTTATGGTCAATCAGTGCGCAAAACAAAAAAGGGAGATAACTAAAAAATTAGCTATGCAAGAGTTGTCATTCTTGTGCGCGACACACCTTCGGGTCGTGGTCTATGCATGTGTGAAGTTTCATGAAAATATTCCAAAGGGTGTTCGAGTTATGCTCCAGACAAGAAGTGTCTACGGCAGACGCGGACGCGGCCCGCTGTCAAATCCATAGTATCCCCGGGGGATACAATAAATGGCTACTGCGGCCGGACAAGCCATATTTGGAGCGGTGATGAACGCATTGTCGTTCAGCGGTAGCAACTTTTTATAAAGCGTCACGATTTAGCTGTAGAACAATTTAATAGCGCAAAGGAACAATGGTCGGAAAACCGAACCAACCGTGTGGACTGGATCAACGAAGAGCTTCGCCGTGAGAATCACGCCGTGCAAACTTTCCAGAACGTTGACGACGCAATCCGCGAGTACAAGCTGGCATATCCGCAGAAAATTCTCGCACCGCTGGATCCCGAGCCCCAACTTTCAGATTTCTATGTGCCGTCAGAGGCCCAAAAAGACCGCGAGATCGCGTTCATCGTCGTGGGAATGGGTGTGGTGGGTCTCGTCAGCTACTATATTGAACTAGAAATTTGGCCTATCAGCACACGAATGCCCCCACTGGCAGCCAAAAAAAACGAGGCATATTTGATTACAAGCCATTTACCCGAGTGCACTATATGCCCCACTCACCATTCGGTTGCGGGGGCATAATAAGCCATTTACCCGAGTGTTTGTGATTTGGATTTCTCACAGGGTGGTAGAGGACCATTGGAGCAATGCGTGTGTGAAATATGCAGCAGATCCGAGCAAGGAAACATAAATTATAAGCCATTTACTCGAGCGTTAAGGTTTCGAACGCACCAAGTCTGTGACCTTGACCCTGGGCTTAGCGGGGGCGGGACGAATGTGGATTTGTCACAGGGTGGCAGAGGACCATTGGAGCAATGTGTGTGTGAAATGTGAAGCAGATCCGAGCAAGGAAACATAAATTATATGCCATTTACTCGAGCGTTAAGGTTTTGAACGCACCAAGTCTGTGACCTTGACCCTGGGCTTAGCAGGGGCGGGAAGAATGTGGATTTATTACAGGGTGGCAGAGGACCATTGGAGCAATGCGTGTTTGAAATGTGAAGCAGATCCGAGCAAGGGAACAGAAATGATAAGCCATTTACCCAGCGTTAAGGTTTCGAACGCACCAAGTCTGTGACCTTGACCCTGGGCTTAGAGGGGGCGGGACGAATGTGGATTTGTCACAGGGTGACAGAGAACCATTGGAGCAATGCGTGTGTGAAATGTGAAGCAGATCCGAGCAAGGGAACAGAAATTATAAGCCATTTACAGGAGCGTTAAGGTTCCGAACGCACCAAGTCTGTGACCTTGACCCTGGGCTTAGCGGGGGGCGGGACGAATGTGGATTTGTCACAGGGTGGTAGAGGACCATTGGAGCAATGTGTGTGTGAAATGTGAAGCAGATCCGAGCAAGGAAACATAAATTATAAGCCATTTACTCGAGCGTTAAGGTTTTGAACGCACCAAGCCTATGACCTTGACCCTGGGCTTAGCAGGGGCAGGAAGAATGTGGATTTGTTACAGGGTGGCAGAGGACCATTGGAGCAATGCGTGTGTGAAATGTGAAGCAGATCCGAGCAAGGGAACAGAAATCATAAGCCATTTACCCGAGCGTTAAGGTTTCGAACGCACCAAGTCTGTGACCTTGACCATGGGCTTAGCGGGGGCGGGACGAATGTGGATTTGTCACAGGGTGGCAGAGGACCATTGGAGCAATGCGTGTGTGAAACGTGAAGCAGATCCGAGCAAGGAAACAGAAATTATAAGCCATTTACCCGAGCGTTAAGGTTTTGAATGCACCAAGTCTGTGACCTTGACCCTGGGCTTAGCGGGGGCGGGACGAATGTGGATTTGTCACAGGGCGGTAGAGGACCATTGGAGCAATGTGTGTGTGAAATGTCAAGCAGATCCGAGCAAGGAAACAGAAATTATAAGCCATACGTATGGACGGACAGACGTACGTACGGACGCCGGTAACACTATATGCCCCCCTCACCATTCGGTGGCGGGGGCATAATAAAAGGACGTTTTAGATAATTCAAGGTTAGTGGATGATACGTATTAGTCACAAATTGTAACATTTGAGTTACTGATGTTTATTTCAGTGATCCACGTCAGTATCTTGAAACATTTTTTCGAAGCTGTTTCCTACCTTGAAAAGGCTGTAAAGTATATGTATGGAAATGGGTGGGTGGGGTAACGTTTTTTCAAATGAGACAAGTATTGGGTCCTAGGACCGAGTATTCCACCTGTGACATAATGGTGATGGTTCTCTGGCTGCGATACAAGATACGCATACCCTTCCATCCACCAATGTTAGGAGTCGAGCTTACCTGAATGTTGAGATCAGGAGAAACCACAGGCTCCAAAAAGGCAGGTCCGGTATAAATGTACACACCATCCTGAAACACATACAACAATATCTTACCAATTACCATATATCAGTTTGTATGTGCATTTTCATGTGCATTTTCAATGTGCATTTTCATGTACATACGAGGGGCCTTCAAAAGTTCCGATACAGAGGCTGTATCTTTTGCATCTATTGAGCAATCATCTTGATCTCTTGTCTCAATTTAAGTACAGTTACACGACGGTCAGTCACTTTAAGTGAGAGTTGCACTATAACTTGTCAGACATGTTACATATTTAAACAATTGTATATATTATCTAAATATATTATGTAACTACATTAAAACAACATAGTTACAGTGGTCAGATTCTAAGTATGGTTGCTAGGCAACATTTGACAGTTGTACAAGCAATGGATGTGGCCTGATACCATTTGTGCCAAGTGTTTCCGCAACAATGTTAAGGTAAAAAAGGTGAAGGTCATGTTCACAGTGGCACGAGTGTGTTCCAAATCCTCACATGTATCACATGTGTCCAAATATTGAAGAAATCCGTCAAGTAATATTAAAGTTGTATCATGATGATAACTTGTACAAACTTTTTGACATTTGTTTGATGAAGGGCGACGATGATGGAAAGAGAGGCGACTATAGTAGCGCAGGCGCGACAAAACGTGAATGTTGAATCAGAGGTCACGAAAACAGGGTCATCTCCATTTGACATTCACAGAGGAAGGTGTGTTGGGACGAGAGTCATGTGTGGTCTATAAACGCGGGCCTGTATGGCGGGGAGCCACACCTACAATGGGTAGTGTCCTTTATCTCTCTTTCTTAATCTTCTCAATGTTAGTGAATGGCTCGGATGCGCTTTCGGGCAGAAAGCAGTAGTCAGACGAGTTGAAGTATTGGGTGTACAGAATCTAGCGTTTGCAACGCTAATAATCTTTTCAAAAATATATATATATACATGTATTTTATTTTTACTTTCTTTTTTCAGGTCACCCATAGTGTCATATATGTTCAGACTAGCTTAGATGGCCGCTGAGGTATTTGATGGTCCCAGTATGTATGTAACTGGTTAGAGCAATCGGATTGGGGAGATATTGAGTCCAAAGAAGTATGGTTCAATTCAATTGGACTTAGGGTTGTGGAGATACTGGGTAGTTGAAAACTTAAAGCAGACATCTCCGCTTCCATGGCGTGAAAATAGACTGGTCAGTTAGGAATAATAGGTTGTTTTGTTCCATATTTTCAAATTACAAGGCTAATTCTTGCTCCGAGTGTGGTAGCACACGGCGCATGTCGCAGTTCTGTCCATCACAAACCTATGCTGTCTGGTATTACAACGGAAATGTACAATAAGGCCAGTAGAGTTACCACGACTGCTGGGAGATTTGCGAACCGTGCAAATTCTACCAAAGATCTTTTGGGTCGCACGCGAGTGATTCACAATGGAAACGAGATTTGTAGCAATTTCAACACTATGCGTGGTTGCCATGCTTGTCAATGCAGACATGTGCATTGGTGTTTAGTATGTAAACAGAGTGATCACTCTAAAATGACATTGCTGATGGGAACTAATCTGGAAAAAAGAGGTCAATTGTGGATTTATCAGCAGCTCATGATAAGTTATTACATCCCAGTTTAAATGACCTTATTGATCGGGACGAATACTCCTCGACATATTTCACCATTGACCATGCGATTAGATTAACTAAACAATTGGGAAAGGGGAGTACGGTAGATATCGTAAAGCCGACATTCAAGATGCCTTTAAACAGGTTCCTGTCAAGAGGGAGTTGTGGCTCTTTCAGGGTATCAAGTCGAACGATAAATATTACTGCTGCACCAGATTAGTGTTTGGCAGTTGATCTGGTCCTAAAATTAATCCTGAAAAACAATTATGGAATCAGTCATTGTTTACATTTGCTGGACGATTTTCTCACCATCAATTCTCCATCCGATGATGCCGATCATACTATTTATATTTTGCGGTTGGTATTTGAGAGACTTGGTATACTGTTATCGCCCACAAAAACTATGGGGACAATTACTGTCATTGAGTACTTAGGAATTATATTAGACAGTGTGAAGATGGAGGCACGGTTGCCGCTAGAGAAAATGCACAGAATTGTGAATTTTTTACTCATTCTCGAAAAGGAAATCATGTACAAAGAGGGAATTATTAAACCTTCTAGGACATCTCAATTTTGCATGCCGCGTGATTTATCGAGGTCGTGCATTTGTGTTGTACTTAATATCGCTGTCTTCTTCCGTCAGTAAATTGCATCATTATGTTAAGATCACGACAGACTGTAGATTAGACATTAGTATGTGGTCTAAATTTCTTCATGAATGGAACGGTATTGATGAACTTACAATGGCTGATGATAATTATGTAGTTTTTCACGGATGATACACCTCGGGCATATGCAGGGTATTATTGTGGGAAGTGGTTTCAAGGGGAATTTCATGCTTTTATTTCATCGGAAGTCATGGCATCTATGGCTCTGAATGAACTCTATCTGATAGTCATGGCAGCGATGCTGTGGGGTGAGAAATGGACAGCCATCAATAAGGGTTGATCTAAGATTCTTTCAAAAGTTTGTTCGTATGTTGATCTGGTGCGCGGCAAAAGGTCAGTTTGTTATTATCGCAAGACTTATAGCCGGTAAATAAAATGTTATTGTTGATGCGTTATCACGTTTTAACATGTTGCAGTTCAGTCGTCTTGCACCAGAGGCAGACACTATTCCAGAGAGGTGCCTTCCGATTTCCAAACTGCAGCTGAATTAGACCTGGAAGTCACAAATCTTTGGTCAGCATCTACTGCTCCAAATACTAAATTATCCTATCAGACAGGCATGCAGTGTTTCACGCAGTTTATAACAATGTCAGGTTGTATTACGAGTCCAGGTATTTTACCCATTCTAACGGAGGATGTTCTCATTTATTTTGCGACATTCTGTTAGAAGTCACTGCAGCTGGCTATTATTAAAATATATCTTGCAGATATTCGTTTTCACTATCTGCAAGCAGGTATGAGCAATCCTATGTCTTCTATGGGTAGACTGTGTTAACGGTGTTAAACGTAGTCAAGGAGCAAAGACGAGGTTGAGACTGCCTATAACTTTTTCAATTCTGAAACAGATGTGCAACTTATTACATGCGGGAGTTTTTATCCCCAACTTAGATTTGACGTTACAATGTAAGTGCGCATTAGCCTATTTTGACTTTCTTCGCTGTGGTGAGTTCACTGTTAAAGCTCTGAATGATGACGTTTATTCATATTTGAAATGTCAGGATGTGTCATTTATTGGAAGATCATTCTATGTTTTGTCTTATGATACCTATCCATTCAATGTATGCATTGATATACAATGTACCAATATACAGAAACAAGTCCATTAGTTGCTGTCCAGTGTATTTGATGGAACATTATTTGTGTCAATGCAGAGAGCAGCTTACTTTATTATGTGAAGCAAGTTTTATGCAGACACGGTTATGACGAGAATAAATATAGCGGCCGTTCATTTCAGATTGGTGCTGCGAGCAGTGCAGCAGAAGCTTACATTGAAGATCACATGATACAAACTCTCGATGGTCTTCATCATGCTATCAGGAACATCAGAGTTGCACGCAGTGCTTTACAAACTGCACAGGCAGGGAAGTGTCATTGACTTCGTACAAAGCACACAATACTGTGGATGTGATAGCTCATGCACTTTATTGAACAGCAGGTTACACAACAGATGTCATATATTTTCCACATGTTTCTTTGTTGGGTACAAACTATTAATTAAGTTTGTTACGAGTACACGTATACCTAATTAATTTCTCCACTTGGGGGCACTCATTGTTATTTTAGTTTAGCAATATCAATTTGTTTTGGACTATTTTGTCCCCTTTTCGATAAATTAATTCATATGTACATTTATGTGCCAGACTTCTTGAGACATCATTCACTCGCCTGAAGCG
Source organism: Conchocele bisecta (assembly GCA_029237695.1). Taxonomy (NCBI): domain Eukaryota; kingdom Metazoa; phylum Mollusca; class Bivalvia; order Lucinida; family Thyasiridae; genus Conchocele; species Conchocele bisecta. Next base: position 115,467,017 of record CM055268.1, on the reverse strand, counting down.
ACTCGTCCCAGTATGTACGCTCGACACGACATTCTGTATGCTTGTCTCACCTCATTATCGACTCGCCAGTCAGTACGCTCGACTCCCCTGGATGACCCACCTCTCTAAAGTCCGAGTATGCTTGACTCGCCAGTCAGTACGCTCAACTACCCTGGATGACCCACCTCTCTATATTCCGAGTACGGTCGACTCGCCAATCGGTACACTTGACTCCCCTGGATGAGGCACCTCTCTATAGTCTGAGTACGCTCGACTTGCCAGTCGGTTACGCTCAACTCCCCTGGATGACCCACCTCTCTATAGTTCGAGTATGCTCGACTCGCCAGTCGGTACACTTGACTGCCCTGGATGACCCATCTCTCTATAGTTTGAGTACGCTCGACTCGCCAGTCGGTTACGCTCACCTACCCTGGATGACACACCTCTCTATAGTCAGAGTACGCTCAACTCGCCAGTCGGTTATGCTCGACTACCCTGGATGACCCACCTCTCTATAGTCCGAGTACGCTCGACTCGCCAGTCGGTTACGCTCGACTACCCTGGATGACCCACCTCTCTAAAGTACGCTCGACTTGCCAGTCGATTACGCTCGACTACCCTGGATGACCCACCTCTCTATAGTCCGAGTACGCTCAACTCGCCAGTCGGTTACGCTCGACTACCCTGGATGACCCACCTCTCTATAGTATGCTCGACTCGCCAGTCGGTTACGCTCTACTACCCTAGACCGAGTACGCTCGACTCGCCAGTCAGTTACACTCACCTACCCTGGATGACACACCTCTCTATAGTCCGAGTACGCTCGACTCGCCAGTCGGTTATGCTCGACTACCCTGGATGACCCACCTCTCTATAGTCCGAGTACGCTTGACTCGCCAGTCAGTACGCTCAACTACCCTGGATGACCCACCTCTCTATAGTCCGAGTACGCTGGACTCGCCAGTCGGTTATGCTCGACTACCCTGGATGACCCACCTCTCTATAGTCCGAGTACGCTCGACTTGCCAGTCAGTACGCTCAACTACCCTGGATGACCCACCTCTCTATAGTCCGAGTACGCTCGACTCGCCAGTCGGTTACGCTCGACTACCATGTACCACTTTCCTCATTATAGTATGCTCGACTAATTTCGACGACACCTCTTTATAGTCTATACGCTCGACTCGCCAGTCGGTAAGCTTGACTCACATTCGAGTTGTTAACTCAACTCCGATCTTTTTAGTCGTCCACTCGATGCACATTCTAGTTGTTAATTCAACTCAGCTCTTTCTAGTCGTATGCTCGACTGACCTCTTCTAGTCTTTCACTCAACTCGTCACCCTCTAGCCGTTTCATGGGAATTATTAGCTCTACACATTCACTCCGCCATAGTCGTGCAAGAGGATAGCTACTGCATATGTCTCACCTCTTTCTCAGAAAAATATGGTCCGGTGTGGTCATCAAAAGAATGCATTTATAAACCAGCAAGGTGTGCCATGAAAAGAAACAGAAGTTATACAAAATTCAACCCAATATTAAGTTTATGAACGCACTAAGTTGGTGATTTTCTACAGCATGATAGCTATTCACATGAGGAATGCATGTATGAATGTGCTAAGTTTGTGACCTTGACCTTGGGGAAAGGGTTGGGGGGTGGGTCATGGATTTTCTGTAGCACAATGGAGGATCATCAGATGAATGCATGCATGAAATATCAAGGCGTTCACTGTAAAGAAACAGAAGTTATAACAAGAATTCCGCCACAGAAGCGGTGTCGCGCCTGCCGAGGCATTTGACAGTGAACATTACAAGTAAATAAATTACCTTGACCTTCAGAATTTGGATGTGGGGGTGTGCATAATGAAGCATCATCCGTAGACAAACATTGATGTGAAATATTATCAATGTCTGGAAAGGGGTTAAAGAGATATTGTGAAAAAACAATAACTTTAACGCATTTCTGTTACAAATCCGGTTAACATTACAAGTAAATAAATGACCTTGACCTTCAAAATTTGGATGTGGGGGTGTGCGTAATGAAGCATCATTCCTAGACAAACATTGATGTGAAATATTATCAAAGTCGGGCAAGGGGTTAAAGAGATATTGTGAAAAAACAATAACTAACGCATTTCTGTTACAACACCGGTGAACATTACAAGTAAATAAATGACCTTGACCTTGAGAATTTGGATGTGGGGGTGTGCGTAATGAAGCATCATCCCTAGACAAACATTGATGTGAAATATAATCAAAGTCTGGCAAGGGGTTAAAGAGATATTGTGAAAAAACATGAATGAAATATCAAAGCGTTCCCTGTAAAGAAACAGAAGTTACACAACATTTACCCCAACGTTAAGTTTATGAACATGCTAAGTTTGTGACCTTGACCTTGGGGTAAGGGATGGGTGGTGGGTCGTGGATTTGCTACAGCATGATAGAGGGTCATCTGAGGAATGCATGTGTGAAATAATAAGGTGTTCCATTATATAAGACATTTACCCGAACATTAAGTTTGTGGACGCAGACGCCGGGGGTATGCCATAAGCTTCTGCACTTCAGCTAAAAATGGCCGCCAAGGGGAGATAAGTTATCAGAAAATTTTCAAAATCAATAGCAATAAGGCTTCTTCATCTTGTCATGATCAACATGTACACCGAAATGATCGGTCAAGTAGAACTTGATTTATTGCGTGAAAAAGGATACAGAGTGAGAAAATTAAAAATGGCCGCCATGGGGAGATAAGTTATTGGAAATTTTTCAAAATCAATAGGCTTCTTCATCTTGCCGCAATAAACATGTATACCGAATTTGGTTACGATCGGTCAAGTAGAACTTGATTTATTGCGTGGAAAATGATACAGAGAAAATTAAAAATGGGTGCCAAGGGGAGATAAGTCTACGGAAATTTTTGAAAACTAATAGGTTTTTTTCATCTTGCCGTAATAAACATGTATACCGAATTTGGTTACGATCGGTCAAGTAGAATTTGAGTTATTGCGTGGACAAGGAGACAAAGTGCGAAAATAAACAAGAGCTGTAGGAGAACAGCATAGCTCGATTACGAGGGTTGTCGATGTACACATAGCTTGACAAAGAAGGTGGCTGCGGCCTGCATAAAAACCTTAACCAAGGTTGACTAAAAACATTAACCAAGGGATTATTGATGTACGTCACTAGGAGATAAAGTTTTCCAAGTATGGTTGCTGTAGGCCCAGGAGTATTCCATATACAAGCTTGACTAAAAACCGTAACCAAGGGGAGATAACTAAGTAATCCAAGGATAAAAGTAGGTCAAGGTCAAATATAGGTCAGGGATTATTGATGTACATCATTAGGAGATGAAGTTGTCCAAGTATGGTGGGTGTAGGCCCAGAAGTATTCCATATACAAGCTTGACTATAAACATTAACCAAGTAATTGAAGGTTAAATGTAGGTGAAGGTAAAATAAAGGTCAGGGGTTATTGATGTACATCCCTATGAGAAAAAGTTATCCAAGTATGGTGTCTGTATGCACAATAGTATTCCATCTACAAGCTTGACTAAAAACCTTAACCAAGGTTGAGTAACTAGATAGCCGCGGCCTGCATGTCGTGCCTTGTGGCGAGGCATGGACACTAAAACAAAGTGCCGACTATATCGCGCTTTCCGCAAGCGGGCGCGAAAAAAACTTTAACCAAAAACTTCAAAGTAATTTGACCTTGACATTGGGCACAGGGGCCGCACGGGAGGGGGGTAGAATGAAAATATAGATGATGATAAACACCCATGTGAAGTTTTCAAGGTAATGGGCAAAGCAGTTGCAGAGATATAGTATAACAAAAAACTTTAACCAAAAAACTTAACCAAAAACTTTAACCAAAAAACTTAACCAAAAAACTTAACCAAAAACTTTTAACCAAAAAACTTAATAAAAAACTTCAAAGTAATTTGACCTTGACATGGGCACAGGGGCCGCACGGGAGGGGGGTAGAATGATATAGTATGATGTATAAACACCCATGTGAAGTTTTCAAGGTAATGGGCAAAGCAGTTGCAGAGATATAGTATAACGAAAATCTTTAACCAAAAAACTTAACCAAAAACTTTAACCAAAAAACTTAACCAAAAAACTTAACCAAAAACTTTAACCAAAAAATTAACTTAAAAACTTCAAAGTAATTTGACCTTGACATTGGGCACAGGGGTCCGCACGGGAGGGGGGTAGAATGAAAAATATTGTAGATGATGATAAACACCCATATGAAGTTTCAAGGTAATGGGCAAAGCAGTTGCAGAGATGTAGTATAAGAAAAACGAAAAACTAAACCAAAAACTTAACCAAAAAACTTAACCAAAAACTTTAACCAAAGAACTTAACCAAAAACTTCAAAGTAATTTGACCTTGACATTGGGCACAGGGGCCGCACGGGAGGGGGGTAGAATGAAAATATAGATGATGATAAACACCCATATGAAGTTTCAAGGTAATGGGCAAAGCAGTTGCAGAGATGTAGTATAACGAAAAACTTTAACCAAAAAACTTAACCAAAAAACTTAACCAAAAACTTTAACCAAAAAAACTTAACCAAAAACTTCAAAGTAATTTGACCTTGACATTGGGCACAGGGGCCGCACGGGAGTGGGGTAGAATGAAAATATAGACGATGATAACACCCATGTGACGTTTCAAGGTAATGGGCAAAGCAGTTGCAGAGATATAGTATAACGAAAAACTTTAACCAAAAACTTCAACCAAAAAACTTAACCAAATACTTTAACCAAAGAACTTAACCAAAAACTTTAACCAAAAAACTTAACCAAACAACTTAACCAAAAACTTTAACCGGACACACGTACGTACGAACGTACGTACGTACGTACGTACGCCAAAGTGCCGACTATATCGCGCTTTCCGCAAGCGGGCGCGACAAAAACCTTAACCAAGGGGAATTAAGTAAGTAATTTAAGGTTAAATGTAAGTCAAGGTCAAATATAGGTCAGGGGTTGTTGATGTACATCACTAGGAGATGAAGTTGTCCAAGTATGGTTGGTGTAGGGCCATGAGTATTCCATCTACAAGCTTGACTAAAAACCTTAACCGAAGAGAATTAAGTAAGTAATTCAAGAGGAAATGTAGGTCAAGTTCAAATATAGATCAGGGGTTATTGATGTACATCACTATGACAAAAGGTTGTCCAAGTATGGTGTCTGTATGTACAATAGTATTCCATGTGCAAGCTTGAGTAAAAAGCTTAACCAAGGTCGAGTAAAAAGCTTAACCAAGGGGAATTAACTAAGTAATTCAAGGTTAAATGTAGGTCAAGGTCAAATATAGGTCAGGGGTTATTGATGTACATCACTAGGAGATGAAGTTGTCCAAGTATGGTTGGTGTAGGGCCAGGAGTATTCCATATACAAGCTTGACTAAAAACCTTACCACCCAAGGGGAAATAACTAAGTAATTCAAGGTTAAAAGTAGGTCAGGTCAAGGTCAAATATAGGTCAGGGATTATTGATGTACATCACTAGGAGATGAAGTTGTCCAAGTATGGTTGGTGTAGGGCCATGAGTATTCCATCTACAAGCTTGACTAAAAACCTTAACCAAAGAGAATTAAGTAAGTAATTAAAGAGGAAATGTAGGTCAAGGTCAAATATAGATCAGGGGTTATTGATGTACATCACTATGACAAAAGGTTGTCCAAGTATGGTGTCTGTATGCACAATAGTATTCCATGTACATGTACAAGCTTGAGTAAAAAGCTTAACCAAGGTCGAGTAAAAACCTTAACCAAGGGGAATTAACTAAGTAATTCAAGGTTAAATGTAGGTCAAGGTCAAATATAGGTCAGGGGTTGATGATGTACATCACTAGATGAAGTTGTCCAAGTATGGTTCGTGTAGGGCCAGGAGTATTCCACCTACAAGCTTGACTAAAAACGTTAACCAAGGGGAATTAAGTAAGTAATTCAAGAGGAAATGTAGGTCAAGGTCAAATATAGATCAGGGGTTGTTGATGTACATCACTAGGAGATGAAGTTGTCCAAGTATGGTGGGTGTAGGGCCAGTAGTATTCCATATAGAAGGTTGACTAAAAACCTTAACCAAAATGAATTATGTAAGTAATTGAAGAGGAAATGTAGGTCAAGGTCAAACATAGATCAGGGGTTATTGATGTACATACCTATAAGAAAAGGTTGTCGAAGTATGGTGTCTGGATGCACAATAGTATTTAATGTACAAGCTTGAAAAAAAACCTTAACCAAGGTTGACTAAAAACCTTAACCAAGGGGAATTAAGTAAGTAATTCAAGAGGAAATGTAGGTCAAGGTCAAATATAGATGAGGGGTTATTGATGTGCATCACTAGGAGATGAAGTTGTCCAAGTATGGTGGGTGTAGGGCCAGTAGTATTGCATATACAAGCTTGACTAAAAACCTTAACCAAGGTTGACTAAAAACCTTAACCAAGGGGAATTAACCAAGTAATTCAAGAGGAAATGTAGGTCAAGGTCAAATATAGATCAGGGGTTATTGATGTACATCACTAGGAGATGAAGTTGTCCAAGTATGGTGGGTGTAGGGCCAGTAGTATTCCATATACAAGCTTGACTAAAAACCTTAACCAAGGCGTGACGGTGACGCCGAATTTGACGCCGACGCCAACGCCGGGATGACAACATAAGCTCTACTTATTCTTCGAATAGTCGAGCTAAAAATGGCTGCCAATGGGAGATAAGTCACTGGAAATTTTTGAAAACCAATAGGCTTCTTTGTCTTGCCGTGATAAACATGCATACCAAATTTGGTTATGATTGGTGAAGTAGAACTTGAGTTATTGTGTGGACAAGGATACAAAGGCCAATGTCACCTGAATGACACTGGGTGCATAGCCACTAATGTGAGGAAGCTATTGATTAAGTTTGATAATCATCTGACTAACGGAAATTGGACAGCTACGTCTCACTTTGCACTAATGTTGGTGAGACAATACATTGAAGTAGACAGCAGGTCCGTATACCCACGGTACTAGTACTTCGAATATCAATTACGTATGAAATAAAACAGAAATCGTGAAAATTAGTCTTTTGTTTCTTACTTTCACATGTGATTCACTTATTTTAATAAAAAAACTGGCTGGAACCTTCCTAGAGGAAGTGACATACATGCATCGAGGCAAGGCAATTTCATAGAATAGTTTTTGATGTACTATGGTGGGCTATACGTTTGCCAAATGTGCTCAGGGGAACAAAACTTGAAAAGGAAACATGTGGAAAATATCTTGAAAAATGAAACAAATCAAGTGAATTACATTTTAATTATTTTTCCCAACTGAAACATATCAGTTAAATTGTTTGAAATCTTAAAAAAGAGTGCACTTTATAATACCATATCAGAACACTTAGTTTATAACAAGTAGCAGCCCACCATAGGTTTCTGAAGCTACATGTATGCTACTATTTTTAGATATTCTAGGAAACCACAGGTCTGGTTTTCAGAGAATTCAGAAGTAAAACATAAACGTCATACAACAACACGACACATTGCTTGAATGGAAAATAGATAAAATGTTACTACAAATATATCATATTAACTTTGCAATGATTTTATGTTTTATTTTATTGTTCACAACTTCACGTGATAAAAACGATGTCGGACGATATCTTGCAATGCAGACGCTGATTTGCAAGTTCAAACTATGAAAAAGTATCGATAGTTTCAAAGAGATTACCATTTTATGTGGGTGGGGTATATTGGTAAGTTGTATTTACGTTGTTTTCTTTGTAATATAATTGTATCATTCAGAACTTACCAGAAACTGATATACATTACGAATTGGGCAATCTTTGTAAAATATTAACAAATTTAATTTACACATGTGGAAATTATCATTATTTTCTAGTTTACATCAATGTTTGATATGCCTTGTATGTGTGATACTGAATAGGTCAACAAAATATAGCCAATGTACTTACAATGCTGGTATTAAAATACTCTTCTCATGAACTTGAAATGAAAACAGGAAGAATATTAAAGATGAATTCACCTGCAAATAGAAAACAGGATATATAAATGGAACATCACAGAAAATGGAATGTATGGTATTTACAACAATTGCGGGTCTGCTAGTCATGCACACAGTTGGGAAAGGATCTATTGTCTGTTCCACGTCTTGCTGACGACAAACTTTTGGCTATTAAACACATTAAATCTAAAAAATATTTAAATGCAAGTAGTTTTTCTTTTTTCTTTTTTTCCAAACATAGTCAGTCATGTATAAACACAAATCAATTACAACATGTAAACATACAGAAACATACCATAAAATGTACCAATTTGTATATATGTACCTAGTCATGTGTATCTATCACTATGAATCAATATGCATATGTCTGAGAAAATAATGATTTAAGGATATAAGGGGAAGAACAGAGTCAATAAGAATAGTGCTCTCTCTCTCTCTGAGAGAGAGAGAGAGAGAGAGAGAGAGAGAGAAGAGAGAGAGAGAGAGAGAGAGAGAGTAGGAGAGAGAGAGAGAGAGAGAGAGAGAGAGAGAGAGAGAGAGAGAGAGAGAGTTGATTGTTTGAGCAACATCGCAATGAACATCTTAGTGCATGAGCCAGAGGCCTGAAAATAGGGTCACCACTACCACTTGAGGGGGCAAATTGCCACTATATTTTTCTGAAAGGTATACATCCCTAGATATGAATTATGCATGATAGCAGTATTTATTCTTTAGTTTTCAACATTTTGTGGCCCGATAACTAGACCCCCTCCTCATATAGAATTTATTATTTTTTTTCATTATTTCAAATAACCAACACTATATTATTATAAAGCATGTTAATTAATGTTTATCATAATATATATTAATACATGCCACATAGTGATTACAACATAATGGAAACCCAAAAACAACAAGAAAAAATGTGGCATAACGGACCACATATGACCCCTGCCGCTGATTTGAGTAACTGTTACCAACTTCTTAACCGGACGCATGCACGCACGCACTGACTGGCGCATGAACGGACGGTCCACACACTATACGACTTCTACTCGTCGAGACCGGGGTCATAAAAATATATTAAGGAGATGGCTGCCAAAAAGTCAGTGCGGAATTGAGGTAAGTATTACAACAACAACAATTTAATAACAACAACAACACATGTTCTGATTATTTCAATACTTAAAAATAGGTCCCTCGCCCTGTTATAATTGTAAGTGGTGTAATTGTTGTACAAATTGAACATACAAGTAATCATTAGCCTACTGTATTTTATTCAAATGATATTGTCCAACACTGTTCAATGAGAATACACAACTGTGGCCATATAAACCAGTAACCGACAAGCACCAGTACCTGACTAGGCAGAATAGAGATAACTTTTATTTATTTCTGAACGTATCAGAGAACAAATGCAAAACAGTTTTGTGTCCACAACCCCTGCTCAATTTTTTTTTGAATGTCGACTTTTACACGCCCGCCCCGCCCTTCCCAACAACCCACATATAAACCAGTAACCGACAAGCACCAGTACCTGACTAGGCAGAATAATATCGAGATGACTTATTTATTACACCCCCGCCCTTTCCAACCACCCACACACCCTGCACATCAACCCAGATCAACTACGTCATGTAACGAGCCATATTTATTTCAAATTATTTGGCTATAGATCAGCATATTCTTAGATCCAATGATTTCGTAATTTGTGTACATCATCATAACTCGGTATAGGTTACCGAAATATTGTGGAAGCACAAAGAACGTTATTCTCATATCATCATCAGGCTAGGTACATTCCATACAATCATGACTCTCCTTGCTATCATTGGAAAGCGATTCCAGGATGCCGGGCTGAGAGATATATGTATTGAATCCGGCTTGATAGTACAGGGCTCATTATCTGGAGTAGTTGAGGTAAAATGTACAACCGAGCAGTGCGAGTGCACAAAGCCATATACGAAGGGCTACTGAGGACATCATGGAAAGGCTTTGTTCCGTGGCTTGAGGTGAATCACGCAGACATGATGGATCTATTTGCCAATCTGATGAAACGGGTACACGACTTACATGATGATCTCTGTCAGGAAAGCTTTGACTGTCTCATTCTACACGAAGACACGAAACAGATGGTAGTCCTGTGGAATGAGTATCTCGAATATCTGCGCCGTGATAACGGAGATCTTTCTGCATTCTGGATGTCCTACCTGGATATAGTCGGTGACATTCTTCTGGGTCTGATCAGGGCAGCAAGGGAAGGAAATTGGCAGCTTCATCTCCATGCCATACGACAAATGATTCCATGGTGCTTTGATTACGACCGACTAAACTATGCTAGGTATCTTCCGGTATACTACGCCCAGATGAACAACCTTCAGGCCGACTGTCCGAGTGTGTATCAGCACTTTTGCAAACGGGGCATTCTCTGTGCAGTTGGCAGACGACAATCCTTTTGGGCGTATACCGGTTGACCAAACAACCGAGATGACAGTCAATAAAGACACACAGACAGCAGGCGGGACTACTAAGTTCAGTCAGAAAACTGCAGCTGTGCACAGGTTTTATTTAACAGACCGAAGTTACCGCAGCAGCTTCCTTTAATAACTGAGAGATCTGACAAGCAAGAACCGATCTCCACTACACCATTCCGACCTACAAAAACCCCGTATGGAGAAAGATGAGAAGACCGTTGAAGCAGTGACTGAAGTGTTACCAATTGGATCAATCCTTTTGAAGACAGTCAATAACTAGTATGTATTTCTACAGCAGCTGCTGCTCCACAGGATGTGAAACATGACTTGATGGAAGCACATGCATGGGGAGATCACGCATACGAAGTGTTCAAAACGGAGAGGCTAGAAACGGACCCACCAATACGTAAGTTCCACGACACGCTGAAAAAGAACAAGCTGAAGACATTCTCAAGTTTGAATAAGAAGAAAAAGGTAACTGCTGTCGGAAAGACACTAATATTAAAGACAGACAGGTCTCTATTCGGAAGAATAATTATAATTGCTCAAAGTCGAAGTCTAGAGATGAGAGATGTATTCGCTCACCCACTTGGACCTTTGCCGTGGACGCTGGCAGCACAATATGGTTCACCAAGGAAAACTGCAAAATCTGTGTTAGGCAAGTACCTACAGAAGCTAGCAACACCGGTAGATGCAGTTCCAGCCAATTCAGCAGCAATCCTTGATGGAATTGAGCCTAGTGCATAAAGTGAGTAATAATGTCAAAACATTTGGAGAGATTGCCACATCAATTCATGCCATGATTTGCAAAGAGGGGTCTGATGGCAATAGAATCGATGTTGTATTCGACAGGTATGATGAACTGTCTATCAAACAAGTGAGAGGTCAACAAGAGAAGAACAAGGATTACAGTTACAAAATATTGCAGCGACCCAAATTGTCAGGCAATGGAGGTGTCGTTCCTGAAGAAGGTAAACAACAAAAGCAGCCTCATACAGTTCCTGGTTGAGGAGTGGAAACAGCCCATGTATACCAGTAAGCTGCGGGGAAAGACCCTGTTTGTAGCTCACATGCAGTCATGTTGGCAGATCACAGAGGATTGTAGCAAAGAGGTGGACGCATTACAGTGCACACACGAAGAGGCAGATGGCCGGTTGTTGCTTCATGCTGGACATGCAGCCAAAGCGGGATACTCTGCAATTGTCATCTGCTCGGAAGACACGGATGTGTTTGTCCTCTGTCTCGCCTTCAGTAAGAGAATTGGTGTGCCAGTCTACATGAAATGTAGAACTCAGAATCGCACAAGATTGGTCGACATTCACCGAATATCAACCGCAATCGGGTCTGATGTGTGTGGAGCTCTTATCGGAATGCACGCATTCACTGGATGCGATTCAGTAAGTGCTTTTGCAGGGAAAGGGAAGCTGCGTGCTCTTGAGCTCATGAAGACGAACAGTGAAGCAAGAGAAACATTCGAGCAGTTAGGGATAACCTGGGTGGTAACGCCAGAGTTGCATACCATAAATTGGAGAAATTTGTCTGCTTGTTGTATGCCGCATAAAATCCACCACATCCAGTGTCAACGAGTTACGATACAACATATTTTGCTCGAGAACTACCGCCCTGCCAGGACTGCCTCATGAAGCATTCATTGCGGTCAACTACCAAGCTGCTATTTGGAAGAGAAGCGTACTCGCAGACCCTCAAGTTCCAACACCACATGGACGTGGATGGAACTTGGAAACAGTTGACGGGCAGCAGCAACTAAACATTGATTGGATGGATGGGTCACCAGCTCCTGATGCAGTTCTGGCATTGCTATCCTGCAAGTGTTCACGGGTGTGCAAAATGCCATCATGTGCCTGCTTGGTGAATGGTCTGAAGTGTACAGACATGTGTCGCCTCAGAGAGTGCACAAATCAGCCATCTGATGACTGTGACAGTGATGACAATGCAGACGTGCTGATAATGCTGAACTTGATTTGTAAAACTAGGATTAATTTGCACATGTGTTTGTGTATGCCTACTTGAAAATGAAACGAATCTGACAACTACAACATAATAACAACAATAATAGTATTACATTCTAGTCCAGTGTCTGTCATATGGTTCACTGGAATATGTTGATATTGACAAACACTATCCCGCACACATTAAACATATGCTATCTCAGGTGGGTGGGGTATGGTTTGTCAGTAAATGCATATTCCGGTGATTCAGCCTTTGTAACATTGCTGTTTCATATGTTGTCAAGATGAATGTGTTGATTTGATACATTTCACAAATAAAAAATAAGTTAGTTTCCATTGTGTAAGTATGATGTTTAAAATTAGATATTTTCTGGCGGCCATCTTTGATTTGGTGGCCATCTTGTTTATAATTTTGTTTTTTTATTTTTCTGTGACCAAGTACTCCCTACATGGCAAGTTTCAATACAGTATTATGGTAACTGGGTGTGATTATGAGAGTTGGTTATTTGAAATAATGAAACATATAATTATTCAGAAAGCAAAATAAATCTTTGGGGGGGGGGGGGGGAGGGGGGGGGGGGGGGGGGTCTAGTTATCAGGTCACAAATGTTGAAAACTAAAGAATAAACACTGCTATCATGCATAATTCATATGTAGGGATGTATACCTTTCAGAAAAATATAGTGGCAATTTGTCCCCCCAAGTGGTAGTGGTGACCCCCTGTGGCTCATACACTATCTGTATGGTTTTTTCAAATTCGGATCTGCATATAATTTAACCTATGAAAAAGTATTAAATTACTAGATGGCCGCGGCCTGCATGACGTGCCTTGTGGCGAGGCATGGACACTAAAAAAAAAGATATAGTATAACAAAAAACTTTAAACAAAAAAACTTAACCAAAAACTTTAACCAAAAAACTTAACCAAAAAACTTAACCAAAAACGTTAACCAAAAAACTTAACCAAATACTTCAAAGTAATTTGACCTTGACATTGGGCACAGGGGCCGCACGGGAGGGGGGTAGAATGAAAATATAGATGATGATAAACACCCATGTGAAGTTTCAAGGTAATGGGCAAAGCAGTTGCAGAGATATAGTATAACGAAAAACTTTAACCAAAAAACTTAACCAAAAAACTTAACCAAAAAACTTAACCAAAAAACTTAACCAAAAACTTTAACCAAAAAACTTAACCAAAAAACTTAACCAAAAACTTTAACCAAAAAGGTGGGGGGGATAATATTTGGCGAATAATTTGCCCCCCGCCCCCCGGTCAGCCAAACCCTCTGTGATATGAGTGTGGTGTAGAGGAGAGGTGGGGGGGGATAATATTCGGTGAATAATTTGCCCCCCGCAGTCAGTCAGCCAAACCCTCTGTGATATGAGTGTTGTGTAGAGGAGAGGTTGGGGGGATAATATTCGGCGAATAATTTGCCCCCCACCCCCGGTTCGCCAAATATTATCCACCCCCCCCCCTCTCCTCTACACCACACTAATATCACAGAGGGTTTGGCTGACCGGGGGCGGGGGGCAAAATATTCACCGAATATTATCCCCCACCCCCTGGAACCTCTCCTCTACATCACACTCATATCACAGAGGTTTGGCTGACTGGGCAACGGGCGGGGGGCAAAATATTCGCCGAATATTATCCTCCCCTCTACTCTACACAACACTCATTATCACAGAGGGTTTGTCTGACTGGGGGCGGGGGGGGGGGGCAAATTATTTGCCGAATATTCCCCCCCACCTCTCCTCTACACCACCATCATCACAGAGGTTTGGCTGACCGGGGGGAAATTATTCGCCGAATTATCCCCCCCTCACCTCTCTACCCACACTCATATCACAGACGGTTTGGCTGACCTGACGGGGGGCGGGGGGCAAATTATTCGCCGAATATTATCACTCCACATTTCACTGGTTTCGCCGGGGGGCGGGGGGCAAATTATTCGCCGAATATTATACCACCGATTTTTACAATGAATATGGAATTGTGGTGGGGGGGGGGGGGGGGGGAGAATATTTGTGTGGAGGGGAAAATATTCTGGGGGTGGAGAATATTCTGTGACACCGGTACTGCATTTATTTCTTCATTCCTAATCCACCTTCGTCAGTTTTGCGTGATGCTTGTAACCACTTTGAAATATTTTAAATAGTCGTTATTTCTGATATCATATAAATGTCTTACATGAGAGAAATAAAAAAATGCTTTACTTCTATAGTCATATAACTGTTCTATATATTTAACCCCAGAAGCATACCAATATTTATAGAAAAACATTCTGCCATTTCCTTTTAGTTTCGAATTGTTCCACAAAATTTTCTTTGATCTATTTTCTGGATTGTCTATGGAATTGAATTTACTCCAGGCTTCAAGAATTTCCATTAAATATTTGATTTTTAACATTTCTTTTACATCCGTTGTATGAAAATTTCCTTCCAACACATCAACACCTCCAAAATGATTCAACAATTTTAAATACAATATTTTACATTGTGCATGACATTGTACATTTGTAAGATGTTTGACCCATGTAGCCTTTAATGCATTAATAAATGATTCCAGTTCAATTGTGGTCAAAAATTTAATAAAAACAGTGACTTTAAAACAATGTGTATTAAATGTGCTTCCCTTCGGAGGTTATTGGAAATTACTATAATATTTATAATTTATAAGTACATGTATCTTTTTCTGGATTATCTAATACTGTTAGAGAAAATACCAGTTTCAGAAATGCAAAACTCTTAATAACTGTTATTTTCCCCATTGTCGTAAGTTTACTACATTTCCATACATCTAAGCATTGTTTGAATATCCTTATTTTTGGGATCAGGTTCAATTCATGCACTCTGTTTTTGTCATTTGAAAAATAATTACCTAATGTTTTTGCCCTGCCTGCAGTCCACGATAATTGTTTTTCATCACAGTATGTAGTATGCTTAATTGATCCAGTTCTAAATATTATTGATTTAGAGTAATTTAAGTGTAGACGCGAAATGTTTCTGCAATTATCAATTGTACTACTTAGTTCTTCTAATGATTCTTTAGAGCCGTCCATACACAAAGTGGCATGATCTGCAAACATAGTATTTTTAATTTCTTCTTCATTGATAACTGTTCCTTTTATCGTATTATTATTTCTAACACTGTGGGAAAGTAGTTATATTGATATAATGAATAAGTATGGGGACAGAGGGCAACCTTGGGCGAGTGAAATAAATCTGAGAAATATTCATTATTTGTTACACACCTTGAAATATTATTATAAAATAAATCAATCCATTTTATAATATGAGGTCCCAAATTCAGGAATTTTAATACTTTTATTATATATTCATGACTTATACTATCAAAGGCTTTTTTAGTCGGCGAAAAACAGGAGACCAGGTATTTCCTTTTCATTTACGTAATCAATAGTTTCATTTAGCAGCCTTATATTTTCTCCAATATATGCACCTTAACAAAGCCAGTTTGAGACGAGTCAACTAATGTATTTAAAACAAGTTTAATTTGATTTGCGATTGATTTAGCAGCAATTTTATAATCTACGTTTAGTAAACTTATTGGTCGCCAATTTGTGAGATTAGTTGTATCTTTTCCTTTCTTTGGAATTAAGTTTATTACACTTTGTTTTTGGAGAGCCATTAACTCGCCTTCTTGAAAAGATAAATTAAGGGACTAAACTAGATAAGTTTTTATATCATTCCAAAAGAGTTTATAGAATTCTACATTTATTCCATCACACCCTGGACTTTTGTTATTATTCAATTCCTTTAGTGCATTAAAACATTCGTCTTCAGATAATAATCCCTCACAATTAAGTTGTTTTTCGTTATTCAATTTATTATTATAAATGTCAGGAAAGAAATTTATTTTTTGAATCTAAACTAACTTTCTTAAAGAGCTTTTCACTAAAATTTCTTCTTTATTTGTTATAGTTTTCCCATTTACATTTAATTGACAGACTATTTTCTTTTTTCTAGATCCGCCAAGAATTTTGCATTTTTTTGTCCACCTAATTTTTTCTACCAGTTTACTTTTGATCTAAAAATGATGCTTTCTGCTATTCTTCTATAAATTTCTTCTAAACTAGTTTTATTATTATTTATCTCATTTAAAAATAATCACTTCTGGTGTTTGTACATTTAGCTTCATATAGTTTTCCCATTTACATTTAATTTACAGACTATTTTCCTTTCAAATTGTCTTTTTTCTAGATCCGCAAAGAATTTTGTATTTTTTTGTCCACCTTCTACCCAGTTTACTTTTGATCTAAAAATGATGCTTTCTGCTCTTCTTCTATAAATTTCTCCTAAACTAGTTTTATTATTATTTATTTCATTTATCACTTCTGGTGATTGTACATTTAGCTTCATTAATTTATCAATATTTTCCTGTAGTTTCATCTCATCTGTCTTATCTTTTTTGTTACGTTTAGCAGTATATTTTATCGTTTCATTTCTAATGGTTCCTTTAACTTATTCCCATAATGTATCAGGACTCGCTTCATTATTGATGGTTTCAATTTCAGAAATGCTATCCTTAATGACTGTTTTGTAATAATTTTCAAAGAGTACAGAGTTATTTAACGTAAAGTATCCTGGTTCTCTCTTCTGGTGGTTAATGTTTATCTTTAATTGAACCAATGAATGGTCTGTTTTTATGCTACTTTTTATCTCACATTTGGAAATAGTATTTGATATATTATCCGTTACCAAAAAATAGTCCAGTCTACAGAAGATTGGCGGTTTTGAATTAGAATGCCATGTGAATCTTTGCTGTGCTCCGAGTTTTATTCTCCATATATCAGCAGTCAAAGAATTTAGGATCTTGAAATCACAAGTCAGTCGGGCCAGTGACTTTTCAATTTTCACTGGCCCGAACCAATTTTCACTCGCCCAAACTTTTAAAATGTGATATAACCGAAATAGAAATAGCACAATATTTTCTGGTCATTTTGACTGAAATGGAACATCCCTACCTATGTTTTGCCTGTTTTTACTATGCATGCACATACGAGGGCGCACAATCTATTGGCGATGTCGATGGTAATATAATCACGTACTCAGCAGCATGCCTCGGCCAATACAAACGCTTGTTACATCAAATTCTGAGCAAAATCAGCCAATCAAAGCAGAAGTTGTTGGACACTTTTGATTCACTGTCTGTGATCGGCCAACTCGGTCAAATTACGAGATCAGCGCAATGAGAATTCACATTTTTTCAAGATATTTGTATGCGTCTTGGAGCAATTTAAAGCGCCAATGCCGCGGCCGAACACTGCTGGTCTGAAGATGCGATTTTTACACAAGCCAGTCAGGCTTGTGCTTTGCAGATTTTCACTGGCCCCGGGCCACCGGACCAGTGCTACTTTCGAAGACTGTATCAGCTAAATTATATGTAATCCATGATATTAATAATCTGCATATTGGAATACACAACACATAATACATATCGGGAATTACCATTAATGGCGTCATGCAATATATTTCATGGAAACGTTTAATGTCGGCAAAATGACATCAACCGATATGGGTCAGGTAAATGTTTTCAAAAGAGATTTCAAATGATAGCGGCCAGATTGAATGACATGGCCGCTGTTCACATACAAAAATGCCACGTGGGAATGAAAATCGCTGGCCGCTGGTCGTAGTTCGGGGGTGGCCATTATTCCAAGGTCTTATAATGAACAAAATTTGACGGGGGGTATTTTTAACTGGCCGTTGTGGACAGGTGGCCGCTATTCCCAGGTGGCTGTTAGCACAGGTTCGACTGTACTTACATATTGCTAAATATTATGAGAAAGTTTTATAAACTACATACCATGCAGAACAGATTGGCATATCATGGTCATTGATGGAATTACTGCATTACCATTTAAATTGCACGACAAATACCTTGCACCACCAGTGATTGTATTTATTAGTGGGTGGTGTATTGGAGGTTAATAAGTGCAACAATTATATATATTTATGTTCCTTCTTATTATAAATACATGTTTCACATATTACCGATTTATATGTGTTTTTCACTAACATTTTATAAAAGTTGTTTGTTGTTTGTTTGTTTGTTGGGGTTTAAAGGCCTATCAACAGCTAAGGTCATCTAAGGCCGGGTCAATGGGTTTAGTACTAAATCCCATATATTACCTGTACAAGTACATGTACATGTTCAAGTACATGCACAAGTGGGGGGAAAATCCCAAAATCAGTACTGAATTTTGTATAGAAGTATTACATGTTGTATACATGACAGTGACTTAACATACCACTATTATTTATTACTATGACCAAAACCCAGAATGGTTTCATCAACTACAGACATTCACAAACATTTTGGTATATCACAACCTATGTTCTAAGAGACAGTCCACCTACTCCTTAAATAAGCCATTTTTGAGCTCATTGTTGCTCTACTACAAACAGAAATTATAAGTGATTTGAGAAATTAGCAAAAATAAATAAAAAAAAGAATAAGCAGACAGACGGACGGTAATTTATTCCCATGCACTGTTTTTTTATTCGTACCTTGGACATTTTTGTCTGTATTTTCCCAATTATAGTTTGCTATGTCCGTAATTTGCCGACTCTATGTCCGTGATTCCCCGTTTCAAGTATCCGTTCACCGTTTTCAAGTATCTTCAATTATATGTAAAAGACGGGGTTTGAACGACCTAAAACACAGTATTTTAAATACAGACTAATTATTTCGCACACCCTCGCAGATCACCATAGCGAGATCGTTATTATTATTATATTGCAACATACATCGTTATTATGAACACAAACATCAGCGTTCAGCGTCTCTAGAAAGGTGTCCGTATTTTCCCGGATTGCCCCTACTGTCATTCGGTGCAATTTCAAAACATAGCCTAAAGGTCAAAGTTTACAGCATTGCGCTGAATGATGTCAACATGGCTGAGCGTTATAGATTTTTTACACAGAGCAACACACGAATTTCGTCTGTGTATTGTGTTGCCTGGGTGTAATCTCGGATTCAGAAATTATTGGGAATTTAGCGAATTAATTTGTGGCAGACATTAAAATACAATCAACTTCTATAAACATGATAAATAACGGCTGTGTCCTGGGGAAACAGAAATGGCGTGGAGATTTTTTTTGTTTAAAATAGGGGAAAAATAAAAAATTTATGGGAAATATAGGAATATAGGGGTGTTTCAAAATATAGGGGAAAAGTCGAAAATATAGGGGGATATTGGAATATACAGGGATCCTCCAGATTATAGGACAAAAATGGCAGTGTTTTTATGATATTTTTCTTAAACTAGCAGCTACGGGCATACAATTTTCACAGAACAATCCTCGGTTCTTGCTTTCTCAGCGCATGTAAACTATTTAGCAAAATGTGCCATCTTTCTCACTTAAAATTGGGTCAGATCATCAGTCGTAAGATTGCCCCAAAATGAACATCGACACTCAGTTATCCGGACAAACGTATAATCGTCTTATAACTTCTATTCTCACATTGAAATCCTATTATTTTCAATGTAGACAGATTTTCAATTCATTTTTACAGAGTACATAAGTTTATCGCCTGTAAATCAGTGTAAACAGCATTATGTAGTTCTGCAGAAAAATCAGTCACTCGTCGCTTCTTGGAAAACACCATATTTATAGAATTTATTGTATTTATAGAACAACTCGGCTATGACGTAATGGGCACACTTGATTGTGCCCCCAGCGCAACATTTGACGTTGTAAACAACTTGTGGACAGAGTTGGGGAATGTTTTCAGCACATTTTACTAAAATGTTTACCTTGGCGATATATTCTTCACACTGGTATGGAAACAGCAAGCAGCTGCGTGACTTATATGTATTTGTTGCAATATCGGATCAAAAGAATGCGCTAAATTAACAGGTATTTTCATATGTCCGATAAACTGATTGTCCGGATAACTGGTATGACCCCTGTAGGGGAAAGTTGATGCCCTGGTGTCTTGACCTGATCGATATGAATACATGTGTGAAGTTTGGTGGACATAGGCCATAACCATAGTACTGGAGTTATCTTGCGGAAACGACAATACAGCAGAATAAACAATCTATTTTTAGTCAGGGGTGACACTGAACTTGATCGGACAAACTGTCTTGCCCTGATTGACATGAATGCACATGTGAAGCTTGGTGGACATCGGCCATATAGCATTTGAAACTATCTGCTGAAATTACATTATTGATGAATAAACTATGTATTTTTAGCCAGTGTGACCTTGAACTTGGTCAGATGAGCCCCACTTTCACAATGAGTCATATAGAACTGTACTTATCATGCAGAAACGACAGTATTGCGGAATAAACACTATTTTTAGCCGGGGTGATCTTGAACTTTGTCTTACATACCCCACTTTCAATAGGTGTCTTTCCCTGATCGATTTCAGTGCACATGCGCAGTTTGGTAGACATCGGCCATATAGTATTGAAGTTATCATGCGGAAGTGAAAAAGGACAGACAGACGGACATACGGACAGTGTGAACACTATATGCCACCGACTACTATCGTTGAACACTCAATGGGGAACCATTCTCTGTGTTGGACATGTGCTAATAATTGCTGATATTGAGCTCAATTATAAGATATTTACCCGAGCGTTAAGGTTTCAAATGCACCAAGTATGTGACCTAGACCCTAAGCTTAGCACGGGCGGGACGATCGCGGATTTCTCGCAGGCACTTGTTGAGTCCAATACCAATTTACATTTTGTCCATTTAGTCTCATATAGTGAATTTACAGTAACAGTTCACATCCGTTTACTCAAAGTCGTTTACGTCGATATCTACGTTTGTGCCAAAGTTGTATCCACGTTTGTTTCAAATCCTATTATTTTCAATGTAGACAGATTTTCAATTCATTTTTACAGAGTACATTTAAACAGAGATTTAACTAGAAATGTGCCCATGCAAGGAAACAGACATTATAAGATTATAGTCGCCGCCTGTACCTCTGGGTGCAGACACGAGACGAAACTGGACCACCGACTGAGAAACATATACCTACCTCAGCCTGCGTGTCAGTGTAGTCTAATCAGGGCATATACTGCTCACAATTCAATCAGTCTGATGCACAACCGATTGTATAATCACACGTGTTGACTTGCTCTGGACATAAATGTTGCAAAACCCTCTATTTAGCTCATTTAAATATTTCACATCAAAGCACAGCACAGTTGTTTTTCTTCAGAATATAATGGGCAAATACATAATCACATTGTGCCAAGGGACACAAACTCACGATACTTACAGCATATAATGACACGAGTTATCTCCGTTAGTATGGTTATGACACTAGTATGTCAGAAGTGAAAATCATAGTGTGTAAGGGACACCACTTCACCATACATACGACCTAAAATGACACAAGTTATGTCCCCTAGTGTGGTTGTGACACTTTTATTTCAGGACTGGGCCACACATGTATAACCTGCCTAGATACGAGTCATGTACCACTCAGAAGATCACTGCTATTACATACCTATATTGAACGTCGCAATTGCTCACATAGGCATCAGGTAAACTGAATGGGATGGCAAACAGTTTAGCCACTGATTAGACTGCGCACACGCGCTAGCTGATCTGTTGCTACAGCGATTGCACATACATGTAAATGAAGCTACTCTTGTATGCAATACCACACTGGTGTATTTGCTGAAAACTGGTGTAGACACGTGTACTTTATTTCTCGTACAGACATAATGAGAGGAGATTGGAAGGGAAGGCAAGCAAAGTAATCCCTGATCAGGCTGCGTACGCTCGCTCGCTAATTTGGGGCTACACTGGTTGCACATAAATATGAACCCATTCCTGTATGCAGTACTTACTCTTTATAAACGACTCACACCGACATAATGCAAGGTTGTATGAGATCAGGCATGGGAGTGGAACACTATCCCCAATCCTGAAAATTTATTTGAGCAGCGGATTGCGATGTGATTTGCTAGGGGGTCTGGGGGCATGCCCCCCCCCACCCCATAATTTTGTTTCTATTCTAGATGCTCTGTGCTTCATTCTGAGGTATATTTAGCATTAAATAGATCACATTTTCCCCTGAAAAAATATGCTATAATTAGGAAAAATTGGCAACATAATCCATTTAAATTTAAAATAATACTTGCAACAAGAAGTCAGTACATGTATAACAGGGATTCCGCTGGGGAAAATACAAAAATCGCCACTTAATTTTTTATCGCCATTCTCAACGGATTTACAAGATTCACAAAAGTGGTCCCTGGGACCTCAAATCCAGATTTCCGGATTAATCCGGAAATTTCCAATGCCTGATGAGATAGCAAATAGTGTAGGCCCTGATCAGTTTGTGTGCAAGCGCTCGCTGATCAGGAGCTACACTGATAGCAATTCATAGCCATTTAACATACTGTGTAGAACATTCTCAGACAAATATGTAAACTCATGTTCTTAAATACTAGTAAATATTTCGTAATTGTGAACTATTGTTACGTGACCCATCATGATAACGGAGGATGACTTTTCTTACTACGACAGCTAATCCCATCATTAGATTGACAGTCGCAGTAAGAACACCCACTATAGATTAATGATAGCCCATCGTAGTTATGATCTGTAAATTCACTGATATCAAGTCCAGTGTGACTCCTGACCAGACTGCATGGATGCACGTAGGCTGATCAGGCGCCTCACTGGCTGTATATGTTACTATACACGTCATCCATCATGCGTCTCATAGTACTCATAGCCGCAAAATACCAACTACTTGTATGTATTAATGTATGTACTTCTCTTGCTTTATATGTGATATATATGTCAGTGCATCATAAGCCTCTGTAGGCTGGCTGTTCAGTTATCAAACATGTATTGTTGCTATATTATGTAACTTGCACTTTAAAAATAAATTATCTATCTATCTATAAGACACTTACCAGAGTTTCGAACGCACCAAGTGACCTTGACCCTCGGCTTAGTGGGTGCGGGATAATCGTGGATTTGTCACAGGGTGGTATACGACCATTATAGCAATGTGTGTGTGAAATATCAAGCAGATCTGTGCAAGGAAACATTAAGTTTAAGATATTTACCCGAGCGTTAAGGTTTCAAACGCACCAAGTATGTGACCTTGACCCTGGGCTTAGCAGGGGCGGGACGAACGTGGATTTCTCGCAGGGTGGTAGAAGACCATTACAGCAATAAGTGAGTCAAATATGAAGCAGATCCATTCAGTGGCGGGGGCATAAAGAGAGATTATGAATATACTTTCACATAGATATGTCCAGTTAGAGGAGAGAGCGTCAAAATATACAGTGCATTTAGTATCTTGTCTCACTCACTACGTAAAAATAAATGGACACTCAATGTGCAATATTGCAGAATGGAGATAACCTACCAAAGCAAGACGGAACTTTTTAAATGTTGGTGTAATTAGAAGATCCATGGATGATGGAACGAGAGCCAGCAGCGTAGTCGTCAAGCTGAAATAAAACAGTAAAATGATTTAAGGTTCAACCTTCACAATGGATGTCAAGGTCCGTAGATGATCGAGACAAATTGTCTCCCCTATCTAGTCAGTGAGCTAACTAGGTTGGTCGGTACCACTTA
This sequence comes from Conchocele bisecta, assembly GCA_029237695.1. Classification (NCBI taxonomy): domain Eukaryota; kingdom Metazoa; phylum Mollusca; class Bivalvia; order Lucinida; family Thyasiridae; genus Conchocele; species Conchocele bisecta. The sequence goes on along the minus strand of CM055268.1, from coordinate 115,443,013 downwards.
AAGAGACAAAGCTAGATATATACAGCCTTATTAACATTGGTAAATAACATTGGCACTCAAACTGAGTGCCAAAGGTCACAATATACGACCGAGGTGTAGCCAGAATACAAGAGGGGGTCAGACGTGGGTCATATGCACAAAGCACCATCCCTAGACACACAATGTGGCCACATATTATCCAAATCGGTGAAGTGGTGAAGTTATTAACAAGAATTCCGCCACGGAAGCGGTGTTGCGCCTGCCGAGGCATTTGACCATAACATGATCATGGGCATGTGCTAAAGTAAGCATCACAAAAGCTGTCAGAGAAGTGCATGCTTAAAACACGAAAACAAGAAACTATTTGACATAAGAAAATCGCTGAGTGTTTCCACAACCATGTGAAGGTCAAAAAGGTCATGGTCATGTTCATATAGACATGCCTGTGCACCAAATGCTCACATGTATCAAGTGTCCAATTATTGAAGCAATTCATCAAGTAATATTAATGTTATACGATGATGAGATGAAGAAACTTGTACAAACTTTTTGATGCAAAAAAATGGACAAGTGTTTCAGCAAAATGTGCAGGTAAAAAAGGTCAAGGTCATGTTAATGAGGGCATGAATGTGTTCCAAATGCTCACATGTATCAAGTGTCCAAATACTGAAGCAAACTGTCAAACAATATTAAAGTTATATCACGATGAAGAAACTTGTACAAACTGTTTGACGCAAAAAAAACGGCTAAGTGCTTGCGCAAAAAATGTGAAGGTAAAAATGGTCACGGCCTAGAAACAAAATTGCTACCCCGCTCCATACATCTCGCGATGGTAGCCATTTAACCGCATCTCTTTAATGTAACGCATGGGTGATTTTTGCAATCGGTTATCCGGCGTGTTTGATATGTTAGCGATATAAAACTGTCAAAGCTGTATCAATAAATTATTATTAAAGAACATACACATACAAAAATTGGTTATTTTAGTGTGTCAATGTGTTTATCCGACATTTACATGTATACCTTGTAAATTTGAAAGCTTCATTTCGTTATGTTAAATGTTGAACAACAACTAATGAAAAGATGGCTTCCATGGGAACATGATTTCCCTATTTTGGGCAATTTACTAGTTCTACATCAAAGATTATTTGTATAAAATATACAGTTTACTAAATTTTGACATAACATCAACCGGTTTTGGGTATGCACTTCGGTTGCTCACATTTTGTGAATGGGTCAATTGTAGCCGTAGATAACATATCGGAGGCAAATTATTGTAGCTAGTCAAGACCATGTTAATGGCGGCATGAGTCGGTTCCAAATGCTCACATGTATCGAGTGTCAAAACAATCTGTCAAGTAATATTAAAGGTCACATTATCAAATATCACTTATTTTCTTAAAAATGCTCTAAAAACAACAAAAGCGACCCTAATAACCGGTTTCCGGTTCGTTTGTATTTTTCGTGATATTGAGAATATCGTTTGGATTTATGGAAATCAATTATTTGTTGCATAATTTCTTCATATTTGTCGTTTAATATATACGTTAATCGTTATTTTTCCTTCGCCTAGTTATACTTGGATTATTTATACGTTGGTTGCAATCGTCAGCGATGACGATCTGTGCGGAAGTTGGTTGTAATTCATGGTCAAACAAACAGCCAAGCCAGAATCACAAACAATGAAGAATAAATTTTAAATAGCTATTTTTTTTTTTGCAAAATGCTGACATAATCTCAAACATTTCGTAAATTAATTCTGCAATGCTTTGCAGATATTCGTCACTTCAGCATACTTGTGTGTTTTGACAATTTCAAGTTGAAATTAATTCTATGCTGATTGGTTATATCCACTTTTCTATCTGCCATAATCAGTGACAGACGTGTGAAGATAGGTTCAAACGGTTGCCCACCGGATGTCAACTGTAATGCGGTAGGTGTATATTGAATCCGCGAGGTCATACCTATTCCAAGCTGATTGGTTGAGTCCAGTTTGACAGACATGGAAGAATAGATACACTGTGCACATCAGGATGCTTTCTACAGTTCCGAAAATCAAAATCATGATGTGTTTGTTTTTACCCATGAATGATCGTTACATTGCATGACTAAAATTGTGTGACTTGAATGTCCTCATGCTTATTTTTCCATCATAGTTAAAGGAAATACTGTTTCAAATAATCAAATATAACTAAATCACATATTTTGTTTTTTGACAGATAAAAAGAATTAAATATTCAATTTTCATATGGCCAGTATACATTAATGGATAAAATTCTTTATTATTTCTAATCTATTTGCCTACTGACCTATTTCAAATAAATATAAATGTATACACTATTACCAGATTACTCATTGACTATTACCTAAACTTGCAGGAAGATCATCATTATGTTGTAACTTGTCTTGTCCTTCCTGTATCAGTTATCGGAAATACTCAATAACCCCACCCCATCCCTCTGACCCACCAATCCCCACATCATGCAACTGTATATAGAAAACACGAAATATCTTATTAAGCTAACATAGTACGGTACTACATGTATCATATATATTACATGACCACATATCTAACATATTTGACTCCTCATTGGGGGCTACCTGCTATTTCGTGTTGTGCTTCATCAGACTCGCATGTGCCATGCAGACCAGATTTCACTGAGCAAGAGGTGAGACGTATGCAGTAGCTATCCTCTTGCACGACTATGGCGGAGTGAATGTGTAGAATGAATAACTCGCGTGAAACGACTAGATGGTGACGAGTTGAGTGAAAGACTAGAAAGAGGTGAGTCGAGCATACGACTAGAAAGAGCTGAGTTGAGTTAACAACTAGGATATGTATCAAGTGGACGACTAGAAAGATCTGAGCTGAGTTAACAACTCGAATGTGAGTCAAGCGAACCGACTGGCGAGTCGAGCGTAACGACTATAAAGAGGTGAGTCGTCGAAATTAGTCGAGCGTACCGACAGGCGAGTCGAGCGTACCGACTATGAGGAAAAAATGTTTGGACTTGATGTTAACAAGAGTTGTCAGAAGACAGCGAAGCTCGCCTGTTGGCAGCCTTCACTCAAACTTGGCACAGTTGTATAAACAAGAGGGCCATGATGGCCCTAATTCGCTCACCTGACTCCATGAACACCAAGGAGAATGTGACATTGAGTTCATGTGTTTTAAAAAACTTGTGCTATTTTTAGATGGCGGTCATCTTGGATTAAGCGATGACTCATTTTACCAAATCTGGAAATGCTTCACCCAAGGATCTTAACTTAAGTTTGGCCAGCCTCGGCCAGCATCAGCCATGTGGTTCCCGAGAAAAAGACGTTCAAAATCTTGAATAAATGGATCTTTTGGCGGCCAAACAAATATTGCACCAGAGCAATCACCTCATCGATACCTTCAATTTGATATATGACATGAGCACATTCGGTCAAAAATAAAATTTGACCCCACAGGCCACGCCCATTTTTGACCTCGGGGTCACCATTTTAACACCTTTGAAAGAGCATTCTACATCGATCATTCCCACCAAGTTTCGTCGAAATCTGGATGGCTGTTCATGAGAAGAAATCTTTTTAAGAATTTGCGCTATTTTTAGATGGCGGCCATCTTGGATTAGCGACGACCTCCGTTTTAACAAATCTGAAAAGGCTTCACCCATGGACCATAACTGTGAAATTTGGCCACCATGGACCAAGCGGTTCGTGTGAAGAAGAATTTTGAAATCTCTAATAAAAGAACGACTTTTTGACCTTTCGGCGGCCATCAAATGTACCAGAGCGATCGCCTCTTTGATACCTTCGATTTGATATAGACATGACCATATTCGGTCAAAAAAATTTTTTTACTCCACGAGCCACGCCCATTTTTGACCCTGGGGTCACCATTTTAACAACTTTGAAAGAGCATTGTACATCGATCATTCCTACCAAGTTTACTCGAAATCCGGCTGGCGGTTCATGAGAAGAAGATCTTATAAGAATTTATGCTATTTTTAGACGCTTTAGCGATGACATCCATTTTAACAAATCTGAAAAGGCTTCAGCCATGGACCATAACTTTTAAGTTTGGCTACCATGGGCCAAGCGGTTCATGTGAAGAAGAATTTTGAAATCTCTGATAAAAGAACGACCTTTTGACCTTTCGGTGGCCATCTTGGATGACATAACCATCCAATTTTGACAAAAAATGCACCAGAGTGATCGCCTCGTTGATACCTTCGATTTGATATATGACATGACCATATTCGGTCAAAAATAAAATTTGACCCCAATTTGACCCCAACAAAAAGGGCCACGCCCCATTTTTGACCCCGGGGTCACCATTTTAACAACTTTGAAAGAGCATTTACATTGATCATTCCTACCAAGTTTTGTCGAAATCCGGTTGGCGGTTCTTGAGAAGAAGATTTTTGAAGAATTTGTGCTATTTTTAGACGGCGGCCATCTTGGATTGCGTAATGACGTAATTTTAACAATTTTGTAATCCCCCTACCTAAGGACCATGACCATGAAGTTTGGTGACTATAGGCCCAATGGTTACCGAGGAGAAGACGTTTGAAAATGTTCACGGACGCCGCCGGACGCCGGACGCCGGACGACGGACACATTGCGGTAACAATAGCTCACATGAGCTTCGCTCAGGTGAGCTAAAAACATGAATATTATATAACTTGACCATGGGTTAAGGGGTGTGCGGTGGACCTTGACATTGAGGTCAGTGGTGGAAGGTGGGTAGTGGATTTGCTATAGCATGATATAGCATATTAAGATGAATGCATGTATGAAATATCAATGCACTCCCTGAAAACAGCAATAAACAAAATGTAACCCAACGTTAAGTTTATGAACACACTAAGTTGGTGATTTTCTACAGCATGATAGCTATTCACATGAGGAATGCATGTATGAATGTGCTAAGTTTGTGACCTTGACCTTGGGGAAAGGGGTGGGGGAGGGGTGGGTCATGGATTTGCTGTAGCACAATAGAGGATTATCAGATGAATGCATGTATGAAGTATCAAGGCCTGTAAGAAACGGAAGTTATAAAAAGACATTTACTCCAACGTTAAGTTTATGATGTTGATCTTGGGGAAAGGGGTGGGGGGTTGGTCATGGATTTGATGTAGCACAATAGAGGATCATCAGATGAATGCATGTATGAAATATCAAAGCGTTCCCTGTAAAGAAACGAATTTTACAACATTTGCCCCAAACGTAAAGAATTTACACAACATCCCCAACGTAACAAAGTTTATGAAATGCTTAAGTTTGTGACCTTGACCTTGGGGTAAGGGTTGGATGGTGGGTTGTGGATTTGCTAGAGGGCATGATAGAGGATCATCTGAGGAATGCATGTAATGTATACAAGGGTCTGTCATCAAGAAACAGATTTAAGTTATAAGCATTTACTCCCCAACGTTAAGGTTTGTGCTACTTTCATCGAGAATGATGATGATCAACCTGCAATGTTAGACCATCATCTAATCGTAAACAAGCGTTCCATTTGGATTGTAGCGAGCTGCTGACTGACGTGTCAGTTTTCCAGAAGAAAATCGTTGTTTTGACAAATTGTGGTTACGTTGATTAAACACAGCTTGGTCCTATATGTGACTGTGACTGGAAAAATGGGGTTTCTGTGATTTGTGACCAGTGTAGGTTCTAATCAAATATGACACTCCTGTAGTATAAATACCATCTACATTGCTTGTTAGTGTTTCATTGATGGAATAGCGAAATGTGCAGATCCTGACCAGACTGTGCAGATGCACAGGCTGATCTGAATCTGCATTGGTCGCAAAACCCCTATAAGCCCCGTGGCAATTAATCGCTCTGATAAGTACAGCAGATGTTGACACAATCTTAAAACAACATATGGCCACGGGATATGCCTGGATAATGCCCACTTTGTCACACACTGTCACATTTCAGTATGTATTTTGTAACTAGGCGATTCTTATATTTATTCAGTACAGCTCGGGTATGTATGTTATACGCTCTAATAAACTTGATTTCTAAGGAGTCTGTTGAACTATTAAGCTTACTAATCGCATTATGTCGACGTTTGTTGTTCTACGCATACGTCATATACCCACGTGACCGCAAAGGGAAATAACTGTGGTAAAAAAAACAAGGGGAAGTTAGTTATGCAGTGACGGCTGGAAAAATTGTCTGGAATATGAAATACATGCAAGAACGGCACATAATGGTCGGATTACAGTCAAATTTGTTTCATTTGATATATGAATGATGAATACGTAAGCGTATCGCGAAAACAGAACCTGGTTATACCTCCTTTAAACTTTTATCATGTGAAGCTTGTACAAACTTTTTGACATCGTTGACGCAGATGATGACGACGCAGACGACGCAGACGACAACATTAAGGTTTCAAACGCAACAAGTATGTGACCTTCACCCTGGGCTTAGCAGGGGCGGGATGATCGTAAATTTGTTGCAGGGTGGTAGAGGACCATTAGAGCAATGCAGGAGTGAAATATCAAGCAGATCCGTGTCAGGAAACAGAAATTATAAGACATTTACCCCGAGCGTTATGGTTTTGAACGAACCAAGTATGTGACCTTGATCCTGGGCTTAGCGGGGGAGGGACGATCGTAGATTTGTCACATGGTGGTAGAGGAACATTAGAGCAATGCGTGTGCGAAATATCAAGCAGATCCATGCAAGGAAACAGAAAGTATCAGACATTTACCCGAGTGTTAAAGTTCAAACGCAGCAAGTATGGAACCTTGACCCTGGGCTTAGCAGGGGTGGGACGATTGTGGATTTGTTGCAGGGCGGTAGAGGACCATTAGAGCAATGTGTGTGTGAAATATCAAGCAGATCCATGTAAGGAAACAGAAATGATAAGACATTTACCTGAGCATTAAGGTTTCGGGACGTACGGGACATATGGTCACCGGTAACACGTTATGCCCCCCTCACCATTCGGTGTCAGGGGCATAATAATGCCAATTAATACATCGGGTAATGGTGAATGAATGTTTATTTTGCCTGAAAAATGGACGAATAAAATGTATCCGTATAGAATAACCTGGTATGTGGGAATCTAGGTTTAATATTACTTTACAATTAAACTAGAAATGTGGCCTGTCGGCACACGAATGCCCCCGCTGGCAGCCAAAGAAAACGAGGCATATTTGATTATAAGCCATTTACCCGAGCGTTAAGGTTTCGAACGCACCAAGTCTGTGACCTTGACCCTGGGCTTAGCGGGGGCGGGACGAATGTGGATTTGTCACAGGGCGGTAGAGGACCATTGGAGCAATGCGTGTGTGAAATGTGAAGCAGATCCGAGCAAGGAAACAGAAATTATAAGCCATTTACCCAGCGTTAAGGTTTTGAAAGCACCAAGTCTGTGACCTTGACCTGGGCTTAGCGGGGGGGCGGGACGAATGTTGAATTTTCACAGGCGGTAGAGGACCCATTGGAGCAATGCTGTGTGAAATGTGAAGCAGATCCGAGCAAGGAAACAGAAATTATAAGCCATTTACCCAGCGTTAAGGTTTCGAACGCACCAAGTCTGTGACCTTGACCCTGGGCTTAGCAGGGGCGGGACGAATGTGCATTTGTCACAGGGCGGTAGAGGACCATTGGAGCAATGCGTGTGTGAAATGTGAAGCAGATCCGAGCAAGGAAACAGAAATTATAAGCCATTTACCGAGCGTTAAGGTTTCGAACGCACCAAGTCTGTGACCTTGACCCTGGGCTTAGCAGGGGCGGGACGAATGTGGATTTGTCACAGGGCGGTAGAGACCATTGGGAGCAATGCGTGTGTGAAATGTGAAGCAGATCCGAGCAAGGAAACAGAAATTATAAGCCATTTACCCAGCGTTAAGGTTTCGAAAGCACCAAGTCTGTGACCTTGACCCTGGGCTTAGCGGGGGCGGGACGAATGTGGATGTCACAGGGCGGTAGAGGACCATTGGAGCAATGCGTGTGTGAAATGTGAAGCAGATCCGAGCAAGGAAACAGAAATTATAAGCCATTTACCCAGCGTTAAGGTTTTCGAAAGCACCAAGTCTGTGACCTTGACCCGGGCTTAGCGGGTTGGGACGAATGTGCATTTGTCACAGGGTGGTAGAGAACCATTGGAGCAATGCGTGTGTGAAATGTGAAGCAGATCCGAGCAAGGAAACAGAAATTATAAGCCATTTACCCAGCGTTAAGGTTTCGAAAGCACCAAGTCTGTGACCTTGACCCTGGGCTTAGCGGGGTTGGGACGAATGTGCATTTGTCACAGGGTGGTAGAGGACCATTGGAGCAATGCGTGTGTGAAATGTGAAGCAGATCCGAGCAAGGAAACAGAAATTATAAGCCATTTACCCGAGCGTTAAGGATTTCGAAAGCACCAAGTCTGTGACCTTGACCCTGGGCTTAGCGGGGTTGGGACGAAGTGCATTTGTCACAGGGTGGTAGAGAACCATTGGAGCAATTGCGTGTGTGAAATGTGAACAGATCCGAGCAAGGAAACAGAAATTATAAGCCATTTACCCAGCGTTAAGGTTTCGAAAGCACCAAGTCTGTGACCTTGACCCTGGGCTTAGCGGGGTTGGGACGAATGTGCATTTGTCACAGGGTGGTAGAGGACCATTGGAGCAATGCGTGTGTGAAATGTGAAGCAGATCCGAGCAAGGAAACAGAAATTATAAGCCATTTACCCAGCGTTAAGGTTTCGAAAGCACCAAGTCTGTGACCTTGACCCTGGGCTTAGCGGGGGGGGGGGGGGTGGGGGGGGGGGGGGGGGGGGGGGAGGAGGAGTATGTACTACTCCGAACTCAATGATCGAAATAGTGGATTTGTCAAAGGTTCTACCATTGGAGCAGATCCAAGCAAGGCAACAGAAATTACAAGCCATTTGCCCAAGCTTTAATGTTTCAATAGTACCAAGTATGTGACATTAACCCTGGGCTTAGCGGGGGCAACACGAACATGAATTTGTCCCACGGTGGAGGACCATTGGAGCAATGCGTGTGTGAAATGTGAAGCAGATCCAAGCAAGGAAACATAAATTATAAGCCATTTACCCGAGCGTTAAGGTTCTGAAAGCAACAAGTATGTGACATTGACCATGGACTTAGCGTAGGCGGCTCGAAAGTGGATTTGTCACACGGTGGTAGAGGACAATTGCAGCAATGTGTGTGTGAGATGTGAAGTAGATCCGAGCAAGGAAACAGAAATTACAAGCCATTTACCAGGGCATTGAGGTTTCGATCACACCAAGTATGTGACCTTGACCCATGGGCTTAGTGGAGGCGGCGAAAATGTGGATTTGTCACAGAGCGGTAGAGGACCATTGGAGCATTGTGTGTGTGAAATATGGAGCAGATCTGATGAAGGAAACAGAAATTATAAGCCATTTATACTAGCTTTAAGGTTTCGGGACGTACATACGGGACGGACGCCGGTAACACTATATGCCCTGTGGGTGGGCGGTGGGTCGTGGATTTGCTAGATAGAGGGCCACCTGAGGAATGCATGTATGAAATATCAAGGTGTTCGCTGTAAAGAAACATAAGTTATAAGAAATTTACCCCAAAAGTAAATTTGTGACCTTGACCTTGGGGTAAGGGGTGGGTGGTGGGTCGTGGATTCTTACCCGGACGGATGGACAAATGGACATACAGTTCAAACAATATATGCCTCTGGCCCTAGTGACTGTGGGCGTAAACAAGTACATGTATAAATCGGTTTCTGACCATGTACTACCTACTTTTCCTTGAAGTGGAACAAAATTAAGCCTATTTTAAATGTTGCTCATGTCTGATATAAATCTGGTGATGCACTGGTCATAATAGGCATCCACCGGTACGTCATTACTATCCTTGTTACTCACCAGAGCGAGACTACCTGGTCCCTAGACAAGAACTGCCTCAATTTCACCAGCACAGACAGGGCACACCATACGTTGGCTACCTTGTCCTGTAACATAACACATCAAAGGAGATAACAATGTGAGCCAGGTGCTGCGAATTTGGAAAGCATGGTATGTCTAGAAATGGTAACCAGATGGCAGCGGCCCGCATGTCGAGCCCGCCGAGGCATTTGATGGTCTCAGAGTGTATTTATTTGAAGTTTGAATTAAGGGTTGCGGAGATATAAAGTATGGAAAAGCTTTAACGCAAATTTTCAAGTCATTTGACCTTGATCTTAGGCATGTGGGCCGCATGGGTGGGCTTTAGAATGAAAATATGGATGATAATAAAGAATTATTTGAAGTTTGAAGTAAATCAGAGTACGTGTTGTGGAGATATAAGGTATGTAAAAACTTTATCACAAATTGCAAAGTCATTTGACCTTGACCTTGGGCATGTGGACCACATGAGCAGGCTATAAAATGAAAATATGGATGATGAATAAGAAGTATTGGATGTTGGAAGTAAATCGGAGTAAGTGTTGTGGAGATATAAGGTATGTAAAAACTTTAACACAAATTTCAGTCATTTGACCTTGACCTTCGGCATGTGGACCACATGGGCAGACTATGGAATGAAAATATGGATGATGAAAAGTATTGGAAGTTGGAAGTAAATTGGAGTCACAATTGTGGAGATATAAGATATGTAAAAACTTTAACGCAGATTTTATAATAACGCAAACTTCTAAGTCATTTGGCCTTGACCTTGGGACACAGGGGACGCATGAGTGGGACACAGAATGAATAAATGGATGATGCCCAATAAGCATATGAAGTTTCAAGCAAATCTGACTTACGGTTACAGAGATAGTAGGTATGTGAAAACTTCAACGTAAATTTTGACAGAAACTTTAAAGCAAACTTCTAAGTCATTTGACCTTGACATAGGGGCACAGAGGCCGCATGAGTGGGACACAGAATGATTATATGGATGATGACCAATAAGCATACAAAGTTTCAAGCAAATCCGACTTACGCAAACTTCTAAGTCATTTGACCTTGGGCACAGGGGCCGCATGAGTGGGATACAGCATGAATATAGATATGGATGATGACTAATAAGCATATGAAGTTTCAAGTCAATGTGACTTAGGACAGATTTAAAAACTTTAACGCAGATTTCGGACGGACGGACGACAAGACGGACGTTGACACGAATGTATCTTTGTTGGGTTTTTACTGTATAACAAATACCCAAAAATACCCAACACTAACCTTAACCCTACCCAAGAAGATCCCTAAAAAGCTTGCCCAGCAAACGAGAGAGCATTTGTTGGGTACTTTTGTACCCAACAAGTGCCCTCTCGTTTGCCCGGACGGACGGACGGACGGACGGACGGATGGACTGACGGACGTGAAATAAGCCACATAAACCGAAATCAAAGCCACATAAACCAAAAATCGTTGTTACAAATTAACAAGTCCATCCCCTGTGGGGCTAGCCACATATACCCAATATGTTAGTGCGAACTGACGGACGCATGGACACCCGGACGTCATTGTGATCACTACAGTACAGCTTAGACGGAAACAGCAAATGTCGTTTTCCACTAGCGGAATTCCGTTTTTATTCGGCACGAATGTCCGTCACGAATGAAAACGGACAGAGATTGACGAAAACGGACAAAGACGGACCACTTACATGCCTGGGCAAAGTACTCCTGCAGCTCAGCAGGCGGTCTTACTCGCCTGATAGTTTAATGTTCGTGGCGATCCGTGCCGACTGCAGGCCCGTAGCCAGACCTGTTTGAAGGGGGGGGTCGTTTCGAAGGCTCAAGGGGTTTGAAGTATCTACCTGTTTGAAGGGGGGGTCGTTTCGAAGGCTCAAGGGGTCTGAAGTATATATGGGGGTCTAAAAAAGTGGACCTCAAGGCTAAAAAAGTGAACCTCGAGGCTGGGCGGGGGGGTCGTCCGACCGCTCCGACCCCCCCTGGCTACGGGCCTGGACTGGATATCTCGGATACACAAGATCGCGAAAACACGAGACCAAATCGCTTGACTGCGAAATCACGAGGCGAAAACGTGATATTCTATTGTATTCAATATCGCGTTTTCGCCTCGCAATCTCGCGTTTTCGCAACTGCAATGTCGGCGTTTTTGCCTCGGCTTTTTCACAATGTGTTGAAATTGAGTTTTAAGCATACATGTACGTACGTAGAACGCAATTCCAACTCGCATGCTTTCTATGCATGTACGTACGCAGAACGCAATTCCATAGTACGCAATTCCAGTCACTACATTTTGTCAGCTTATTTTGTCAACACACAGACCAGGATTCCCTATTTTGTCAAAACTGCGAACGCGATACCACGATGACGATACATGTACAGTAGAACTTCGATAACTAGAACAGGTCTGGCTCGAACACCATGGAAAACTCGATCTGGTTCGACAGTCCCGGCAAATTTCCTATATAATCAATGTAATAAAACACCTTAAACTCGAACTATGAATTACTCGAACAGTCGAACCTGTGGATTAGTCCCGTGGACGGTCAAACAGTGGTAATTACCGCTAATAACTCGAACAGGTAAGTCTGTGATCAGCTGTTTGTCTAACGAGGTGCGAATTCCACCATTGCGGGCGGTCGCGTTGAGTAGTTTCCCTTGACGCGGGATGACATTAAATCACGAATCGCAAACAATAGCGGCGTGAATTACGGGCGTTATGAAAAGGACTTGAATGCGTTATGTGTCATGAACAAACTTTTACTTAAATTTAACTTTGACAGAAGATGTGCCAATACCAAACAAACCGAGATCATGGAATTCTTCAGGCGTTAATTTATAGTGTTTATAATTGTATACGAACATTGTTTCGTTTATATTTTCCGTTTGTATATTTATTCCAACCACTGTGCTATGTGCTATTTTTAGACACTGGGAATACCAGTATTATGTATAGACGCAAAGCGGAACATAGCGGTTTATTTGACGTATAATTACATGTAAATATTGAATAAAACAGCAACTTTACAATTGTATTTGTTATTTTTCATTTCTTCCTCCAAATGTAAAGCATATACAATGGCATGTCACATCGGTCATCTCATATATTCACATAAGTGATTTTATTGACTGAATGTGACAGTACATTTTTGAAACTTCATTCCCTCGAACTATGCATCGCTCGAACTCAAACTCGATTCCGTTGCTGGTTCGAGCGATCGAAGTTCTACTGTACTATGATATAATATTGTACTATCGCTATCGTCATCGTGATATCGCCTTCCGGATGGACATGCACGATGACGATATGATGACTAAAGTACGATATATCGACGGTACAATGACGATAGTACGATATCACGACGGTACGATGAGCGATGCTACGATGACGATAGTACGATGACGATGCTACGGTATAATATCTTTGACACATTTTTGACATATTTCCGGGTGTTGTTTCTGTTTTAACACAGCTCGTGTGCAAGGTATGTGCATGTGGATGTGATAATACCTCGCTAAAGCTCGCGGATTATCTCCTCGTACATGCGATGAACCGTGATCTAACTTATACACAGTATCGTAATCATGATATCGCGTCATCGCGGCTTCGTGTTATGGCCATATCGTAGTATCGTACATGTAATATCGTAGTATCGATTCCATAGCGATATTACGATGGCCTAAATGGAACACCGTAGTGGAGGGTAGAAGATTGGGTGTGTCAATCAATGCCTACGCTGTGATACAGCTTAAAATTATATCTAAAATCCATTGTCGGTTCACCCCACCCAACTGGAACCCGAGACAATGTCGCTGCCCTTGACATGCAGTGGGCCTCACTATCATGAGAACAAGCTGTGCCCAGAGTGTCTGCCGCCCATACAGCGTGGATACATAATACTCCCGTTTTCAAACGGCGTATAAAGAAATATGCCTCTATACCCACCCACCCCCAACTAGCACATTTGCGACATATCATTTTCTGCACACCTGATAGTGTTTACAATCATCAGTCGGTAATCCAGTTTCATGTGCAAAGTGTGACCGACATTATGAGTTCGGCGGAAACAAATGTATCAAAACCACGGTATGTAGTCGCTCACGTCATCGCAGATAAATTGATAATTACGCATTTTCACATTTGTTTGATTTCTTGATAAAGCAAGATTTGGCAGCACATGAGAATCGTCTCCTAAGACGATTCTCCTATTTTGTCAAAATATGTTTTGTAAATAAATACCAATGTAATCATGTTTTATTTTCACATTTGTTGATTTCTTAACAAAATAGGTTTGGCAACACATGATAATCGTCTCCTTGTTTGATTTCTTATTAAAGCAAGATTTGGCAGCACATGAGAATCGTCTTCTATTTGGTGAAAATATGTTTTGAAAAGAAATACCAATGTAATCATGTTTTCTTTTCACATTTGTTGATTTCGTAATAAAATAGGTTTGGCAACACATGAGAATCGTCTCCTAAGAAGATTCTCCTATTTTGTCAAAATATGTTTTGTAAAGAAATACCAATGTAATCATGTCTTCTTTTCACATTTGTTGATTTCTTAATAAAGCAAGTTTGGCAGCACATGAGAATCGTCTCCTAAGACGATTCTCCTATTTTGTCCAAATATGTTTTGTAAAGAAATACCAATGTAATCAGGTTTTTTTCACATTTGTTGATTTCTTGATAAAGCAAGATTTGGCAGCACATGAGAATCGTCTCCTAAGACGATTCTCCTATTTTGTCCAAATATGTTTTGTAAAGAAATACCAATGTAATCATGTTTTCTTTTCACATTTGTTGATTTCTTAATAAAATAGGTTTGGCAACACATGAGAATCGTCTTAGGAGATGGGTGGGTTTTGGCCTAGGGCTTAGAACAACCGACTTCCAATCTGGAGGCTGTGGGTTCAAACATCACCTTGGGCATCAAACATACCTTCATAGTATTTCCATCCCACTGGTCTGTCGGGTGAGACTTTAAACTGTGGTCCCGTCTCTATACGACCTTAGCTGTTGCTGTCTGCTGGGACGTTAAACCCATTCAATTTTTTCCTTCGTTTATATGCCGCGTAGAAACGATAATTAAGAACCTTAAATTTCATTTCCACCCCATGAAGGAATGTGCATTTATTTCTCTAAAGTTGGGTTTCTTGGCATGTCGACGCAATGAGACGAAAACGTTAATTTACATAAAATAACCATCGATTGCAAAATGTGATTATACTACTGTAGTATACACATTGTTTTACACAGTAACTTCAATTGCTGTTCGTCTTGGAGCCGTAGACAAGAAGAAACAGAATTTGTTTCTACATTGCGTCTGCGAAGAAATGAAAAAATTAGCATCCCTTAGATGATGAACACATGTCGGCGAAACGCTAGTTATCGTTCTTTCGTGACATAGAAATCATTAATGAATGTTAAGGTTGCGAACGGAAAAGTACGAATCTTTAGAGGCGTAAAATTTACGTTCTTTCTCGGCGAATAAACAAACTTTATCGTTTTGAATTATAGTTTCCACGTTTATTTGGCTGAACTCCAGCATGTAACGTGATGGAAATCGGTATGGTCAACTCCATTCAATCAAACCATGTACAAAGTAGTAACACAGTGATTCGTCGCATTTTGCTGAGTCATTCTGTCGTAAAACGCCGCAGAATATTTTGCCGCGTTTTTGCCGAATGCATGCAGACGTCACCGTGATTCATAGACGATTCTAATGTTTTGTCCAAAAAAAAAATATTGATGCTTTTTGTCACATTTGATCGATTTCTTAATAATAACACAGTTTTGGCAGCAGATTAGAATAGTTTCCTAAGACAACACCATTTATATCTTGTACGAATAATAGCATTATTGTTGAGCCCGCTTGCGGAAAGTGAGACATAGTGATCACAAGGGCATCCGTCCGTATTTTTAATTGTCGACAGTATTATCACCGAAAACCGGCGATGTGACATGGAATGAAATGTCGAACCTAGCCCATAGTCATTGGGGTAACTGTTAGACCGGGCAAACAATTGACACATTCAGAAATAAACGATTTATTTTGTGTTTCTCGAGTCGGGTTCCATAATTATGGTGGAGAGGAAATACGATCGATTACACACCGTGAAAATCTTGTTGGAACGTAAATGTCAATTGTCACATACACCATTTCCGTTTACCGCCATTACGTCAGCTCTAAGTATGTATGGTCGCTCATTAGGGGCATTTCTTTCCTTCATTTATAAGGGATGGGTTGTGGCTAGGGGTTAGACCATCTGACTTCCAATCTGGAGGTTGTGGGTTCAAACATCGTCTTATGCATCAAAAATACTTTCATAGACTAATAGCAACTTTCACGAGGAGGTCCGTGACCGTCCAAAGGAAATAATGAAAGATCTGAGGACCTAGTAATTACCTCGGTGTTTTAGAGGCTCTGGCATAATTATTGCCGATTCATTTTGTTGATGTATAAAGTAGTACCAGTGATATAATACGCACTGTTTTATATCTTTCTCAATAAAAACATAGATCAACTGCACTTTAGAAGCATTTTCATTAGAAATTATTCTATAAAGTGCTGTCAAACTATGTGTTTGATGAGAACAATGGAAAATAAAAAGTAATCAGCAGACGACAAAGTTGAATTCAGCATTGTAAGGGTTAAATGACGATCAGAAAATGACCACTGTACAGGTATTATTCTGTGCCGAGTAGGCACAAACGCGCAATAAACATTCGTGACGATCCGTGGCGGACGTATTAGATTGTCCGTCGCGGAAGAATAATCCTGTCGCCACGAATGTCAGAAATTTCGCCACGACGCCAAGCAATTCCGTCTTCAGTACCGACCAGCATGACGCTTTCCGCAAGCGGGCTCGACAAAAACCAATACTGTCTGTCCCATTGAACCATGCACCATGTTACGGCTAAGTTAGCATCGCAAACAGGAAACTGACTATAAAAATTGATAGCAAAACTTGGTCGATTGGCTTACGTTGTGGTCATAGGTTCAATACACTTTGGTCCCAGACAGTTTACAACTCGATATACATACCTAATATGGTAGTCAACACAGTGAGGTGGCTTGTAATTATTGCCTGACATGATAAGACTAAAAAATAGGTCATGGTAAAAAAGGTCACATGTTGGATAGTGGATCATTTTTCCGCAAAATTTAACGATGGAGCCGGCTCCATCTTTTTATGTTTCGAAATTCGGTCCTGTAATGAAGTAATAGCCCGAAATCAAGAAGTGAATGCAGGGTTGCAATGTTAAAATGTCACGTGCGATCACATTTTGAACATTTTTCTAGTGTCGAACTGCTTGCTGGATTTCATCATAAACAAGAGGACCATGATGGCCCTAATTCGCTCACATGAACACTCCATGAACACCAGAGGAGAATGCGACATTGAGTTCATGTGTTTTAAAAAAATGTGCTATTTTTAGATGGCGGTCATCTTGGATTAAGCGATGATTGTCATTTTACCAAATCTGAAAATGCTTCACCCAAAGATCTTAACTTCCTATGAAGTTTGGCCAGCATCGGCCATGTGGTTCCTGAGAAAAAGACGTTCAAAATCTTGAATAAATGGACCTTTTGGTGGCCATCATGGATGACATAATCATCCGATTCTGACAAATATTGCACCAGAGCAATCGCCTCATCGATACCTTCAATTTGATATATGGCACGAGCATATTCGGTCAAAAATAAAATTTGACCCCAATTTGACCCCAATTTGACCCCACGGGCCATGCCCATTTTTGACCCCGGGGTCACCATTTTCACAACCTTGAAAGAGCATTGTAAATCGATCATTCCTACCTAGTTTAGTCGAAATCCGGCCAGCGGTTCATGAGAAGATTTTTTAAGAATTTATGCTATTTTTAGACGGCGGCCATCTTGGATTAGCGATGACCTCCATTTTAACAAATCTGAAAAGGCTTCACCCATGGACCATAACTTTTAAGTTTGGCTACCATGGGCCAAGCGGTTCATGTGAAGAAGAATTTTGAAATCTCTAATAAAAGAACGACCATTTGACATTTCGGCGGCCATCTTGGATGACATAACAATCCGATTTCGACAAAAAATGCACCAGAGTGATCGCCTCATTGATACCTTCAATTTGATATATGACATGACCATATTCGGTCAAAAATAAAATTTGACCCCAATTTGACCCCACGGGCCACGCCCATTTTTGACACCATTTTAACAACTTTGAAAGAGCAATGTACATCGATCATTCCTACCAAGTTTTGTCGAAATCCGGTTGGCGGTTCTTGAGAAGAAGATTTTTGAAGAATTTGTGCTATTTTTAGACGGCGGCCATCTTGGATTACGTGATGACGTCATTTTAACAATTCAGCCTATATATGGAGCCAAGAACCTGGGCTATTACGAGTACAAGCAGAAAAAACATACAAAAATCACCACTGCATTAAACGTGTATAATAAAGTTTAAATGGCGGCCATTTTAAAAATAACATGGCCACCGTTTTAACGTTGACGTTAAATATAATTAGCTTCAATGGCAACCATTTTGAAATTCAAAATGGCGGCCATGCGGCTCTTGTGAATGATAGGATTAAATGTGTACCTCGTATATGCCTCTGGCAAAGGGAAATAGTCTGTGGAGTACTTGTGACGCGGACTCTCTGCTGTACAGGAATGGTAGCCAGCATAGTGTGAAGACAAATATCACGATTGTCGCAATTTTTATCAGCTGTAGTAACCTGACAATAGAAAGACATTATGCAAATAGGTACATGTAACATTTACCATGAGAAGTTGAACATATTAATATTAGTTATTAACTAGATTGGTCAGTAAGCGAGGCTTACGGAATACCCCCCGCGTGGGCCCAGGTACCCCTTGTGACCTTGACTCTGGGCTTAGTGGGGCGGCACGAACGTGAATTTGTCACAGGGTGGTATAGGTCCATTGGAGCAATACGTGTGTGAAATGTGAAGCAGATCCGACGAAGGAAATAGAAGTTATAACCGATTTCTCTGATGGTAAGTTTCGTAAAGAGACTAAGTATTTGACCTTGACCTTGGGATCAGCGGGGGTTGGATGGTCGTGGATTTGGCACAGCATGGTAGTAGAGCCTTACAGGAATGCATGTGTGAAATATTCAGCATTTTAGATGAAGGAAATAGAAGTTATAACATATTTCTCTGATGTTATGTTTTGTAAAGAGACTAAGTATTTGACCTTGACCTTGGGATCAGCGGGGGTTGGACGGTCGTTGATTGGCACAGCATGGTAGTAGAGCGCTTGCAGGAATGCACGTGTGAAATATTAAGCATTTAAGATGAAGGACATAGAAGTTATAACAATATTTCTCTGATGTTAAGTTTACGGACCTCTTGTACTCATGAATTGATCCACAAGTATACCTGGCTGAGTACATCCGAGTCTGTCCGATACTGATAGTCGGACACTTTGCCGATGGACATCTGATGCTTGCGCACTAACTTTTGTGACAAGCACCACAAGACCCTTGTGAGCTGAAATAAGTAATCTGCTTGTGCACCCGGGTGCACAAGAAAAAATTGATGCACAAGGGCCTCTTGTACACACGAATGGAACCACAAGTATGCCTGGTTGAAGACGGACACGGACGGACGCACGGACGTTCCTACAAATGGATACTTATGTGGCTAACCCTAACCTTTTCCTTTGTTCATCCCTATTGTTCTGTAGCCACATTTTTAGCCACATAAAATCACAGAATATTACATAACCTATTGTTCTCCTAGCCACATATGTATCCATTTGTAAGCTCGGACGGACGGACGGACGGACGGACGGACGTACTAACATTTTGGGTTTATGGGCTATTTGTTCTTTAAAAGATCAAAGGAATAGCCCCTAGACTACAATAGGTTTAGGGGCTAACAGAATAAATCTATTGTATTCCATTGTCTCCTCCCCCTAGCCCCTAAACCCCCAATGTTAGCCCGGACAGACGGACTGACAACCTGACTCCAGTATACCCCCCCCAACTCGTTGCGGGGGGTATAATTATTAATGATTGCCCTGGGTGAACCAATATAGAGTTTTAAAACCATCTCTACGAACCAAAGATTTTTGTTACCAACAGGACCAACGTCGTAAATGTTTTTACATGTAAGTGCATTATGATGGACATGCGAGTCGCGTATACGTACATGGTCAGTTTTGTTGCCTTCTGCTGTCAGCGGAATTTCTAAAATATTTTCAAATTTACCGGTAAGCAGTTTTCACCAACCTGTGTAGAATTGCATTATTTTGGCGGTCATTTTCAATTTTATTTCAATTTTAATGTTTAGTATTGTTAAACTAGTATGTCAGACACAATGAAGGTAAACAAGTAACATTAATTTTAACTAAAAAATGTGATCTGTCGACGCACTTAGGTGATTTGAGAAACTGTTACAAAAAGACAGACATTGTGGGCAAATATTATTGAAATTTGTGAAGGAGTTAAGGAGTTATTGAGACAACATTAAAAACTTAAACGCATTTGCCTTACAAACAAGATGAACATAAGTCCCCAGTGGCCTTGACCTTCGGATGTGGATCGTATGCGAAACAAAGCAGCTTCCCTAGACAGACAGTGTGGGCAAATATTGAAATTGGTGAAGGAGGTCAGGAGTTTTTTTTTATATTTATTTTCTTTTTAGTTACAAACATGCATGTTACATAAAAGGAAATATACACATGTGTAGTCACTGGAGTGTACATGACAGCAGGGCACGAGTCCACTTTAGTTCAATTATTTTATACAGTGCAATCTCATTATACCAAACACTACGGGTACCATCGGCGTGTTCGGTATAGAGAGGATCAACTGTACAATTCGTCTATCTCAAAGCCCCGCTCTTCCACCAGGTCCATGTTGTGGGCCTGACAGCTGGTAATTGATTGCTTACAGTGGAAAACTCACCATGCCGGACACCATGGCAGTGTTCGGCATAGCGAGGTTCCACTGTACTTTCATTTTATTGTAGCCGGCTGTCATGTACACAATATATAACAGTATCATGGTATCTGTCTATACTATCAGTAAATGCTAATACCTACTTCAACCCCTTCAACACCAAACGCTAGTTTTAATAGTTATAACAAACAGTATACATGTAGATAGATATGGATGAAACAACTCAATCATCCCATCAGAATTCTCACTGATGGCAATTATTTTATTAGATTAAAATATTACATTAAATGTCAAATTCTGATCGCCAAGTGCGAAATGAGAATGAGTATATTTTAACGTCCCAGCAACAGCTAAGGTCACACAAGGATGGAATTAAAGTTTGACGTATCATTCGACAGACCAGTTGGATGGAAATATTATTAAAATATTTACATGCCCTATGGTAGGTTTTGAACTCACAACCTTCAGTAGTGAAGTCCTGTACTCTGTCCCTGAGCCACAGCCCATCCCAGACTAGTGTGAAAGAGTCGAGTCAATATTAGCAACAAGCAGCATGATACAAGTATTATGTGTTGTATGTATGAATGTAACGTTTTTTATAGGAACAAAAAAAATGACGAAAACGTGTGTTGTTGTTTTTCTTAGTATGCGTGCATGGTCATAACCCAGGTCGGACAGAACAGTTCAAGATAGTGTGAACAATGTGGTGGGGGGGGGTGGGGTTGTATCTACATGTTTCGTTAATTGATAGCAATTGGCTGCGATTCGTGTGCATATAGATTCTTGAATGGCTCCCATATCTTGTCAAAATTGTTTAGGTTTGATTCCTTCAGTGCGATTGTTTTTTTCAATATCGAATAGATATCTTACATCAAATTTTAACCCATTTATATTTGGGGTTATTTCTCTCATTTTACACTTATTGATATATAGTTTAGTTCTCATAAGTATTTTATTAAAAACTACCGTATTCCATATTTCATTGTTCCAAACAAAAAAAAAAATTCAATAGTTAGTTCCACACTGTTTATACCGTTGCAATTATCAGTAATCCATGTTTTAAAAGAAGATATAAATGTTTGTATTATTGGACAGTTCCACAATAGATATTCGATTGTTTCTACTTCTCCGTGACAAAACGTGCAGGAATTGTTTTGTCTAACGCCATTTTATAACAAGAGTTGTCAGAAGACAACGAAGCTCGCCTGTTGGCAGCCTTCACTCAAACTTGGCATAGTTGCATAAAAAAACATGAATATTATATATAATTGACCTTGGGTAAAGGGGCGTGCAGTGGACCTTGACATTGGGGTCAGTGGTGCAAGGTGGGTCATGGGTTTGCTATAGCATAATATAGCATATTAAGATGAATGCATGTATGAAATATCAATGCGCTCCCTGAAAACAGAAGTAAAACAAAAATTAACCCAACATTAAGTTTATGAACGCACTAAGTTGGTGATGTTCTACAGCATGATAGCTATTCACATGAGGAATGCATGTATGAATGTGCTAAGTTTGTGACCTTGGGGAAAGGGGTGGAGGGGGTGGGTCATGGATTTGCTGTAGCACAATAGAGGATCATCAGATGAATGCATGTATGAAATATCAAAGCGTTCACTGTAAAGAAACAGCTAAGTTTGTGACCTTGACCTTGGGGTAAGGGTTGGGTGGTGGGTTGTGGATTTGCTACAGCATGATAGAGGGTCATCTGAGGAATGCATGTATGAAATATCAAGGTGTTCCATGAAAGGAAACAGATGTTATAAGACATTTGGGGTGGGCGGTGTGTCATGGATTTGCTATAGCACGATAGAGTTTCATCAGATGAATGCATGTATGAAATATCAAGGCGTTCCATGAAAGGAAACAGATGTTAAGACATTTACCCCAACGTTAAGTTTATGAATGTGCTATGTTTGTGACCTCGACCTTGGGGAAAGGGGTGGGTGGTCGGTCATGGATTTGCTATAGCACGATAAGAGTATCATCAGATGAATGCATGTATGAAATATCAAGGCGTTCCCTGTAAAGAAACAGAAGTTATAAAAAGACATTTACTCCCAACATTAAGTTTATGATGTTGATCTTGAAGTTGTCAATGGGGAGCCGGGGTGGGGTGGTGGGTCATGAATTTGCTATACCACGATAGAGTATCATCAGATGAATGCACGTATGACATATCAAGGCGTTCCATGAAAGGAAACAGATGTTATAAGACATTTACTCCAACGTTATTTTTAAGTTTATGAATGTGCTAAGTTTGTGACCTTGACCTTGGGGAATGGGGTGGAAGGTGGGTCATGGATTTGCTATAGTATGATAGAGTTTCATCAGATGAATGCATGAATGAAATATGAAGGTATTCCCTGTAAATAAACAGAAGTTACACAACATTTATCCCAACGTTAAGTTTATGAATGTGCTAGGTTTGTGACCTTGACCTTGGGGTAAGGGTTGGGTGGTGAGTCGTGGATTTGCTACAGCATGATAGAGGGTCATATGAGGAATGCATGTATGAAATATCACGGCATTCCATGAAAGAAAACAGATGTTATAAGACATTTACCCCAACGTTAACTTTATGAATGTGCTAAGTTTGTGACCTTGACCTTGGGGTAAGGGATGGGCGGTGGGTCATGGATTTGCAATAGCATGATAGAGTATCATCAGATGAATCCAAGTATGAAATATGAAGGCGTTCCCTGTAAATAAACAGAAGTCACACAACATTTACCCCAACGTTAAGTTTATGAACATGCTAAGTTTGTGACCTTGACCTTCGGGTAAGGGTTGGGTGGTGGATCGTGGATTTGCTACAGCATGATAGAGGGTCAGCAGATGAATGCATGTATGAAATATGAAGGCATTCCCTGTAAATAAACAGAAGTTACACAACATTTACCCCAACATAGCTAAGTTTGTGACCTTGACCTTGGGGTAAGGGGTGGGTGGTGGGTCATGGATTTGCTACAGCATGATAGAGGGTCATCTGAGGAATGCATGTATGAAATATCAAGGTGTTCCATGAAAGGAAACAGATGTTATAAGACATTTACCCCAACGTTAAGTTTATGAATGTGCCAAGTTTGTGACCTTGACCTTGGGGTAAGGGTTGGGTGGTGGGTCATGGATTTGCTACAGCATGATAGAGGGTCATCTGAGGAATGCTCCCGTATGAAATACAAGGCGTTCCATGAAAGGAAACAGTGTTATAAGAAATTTACCCCAACGTTAAGTTTATGAACGTGCTAAGTTTGTGACATTGACCTTGGGGTCATGGATTTGCTACAGCATGATAGAGGGTCATCTGAGGATAATGCATGGTTATGAAAAATAATCAAGCGGGTTTCCATGAAAGGGCAAACAGAATGTTATAAGAAAATTTACCCCAACCGTTTAAAGTTTATGAACGTGCTAAGTTTTGTGAACCTTGACCTTGGGGTAGGGCTGGGTGGGGTGGGTCCATGGATTTGCTACAGCATGATTAGAGGGTCAATCTGAGGAATTGCCATGTATGAAAACTTATCAAGGCGGGTTCCATGAAAGGAAACAGATGTATTATAAGAAATTTTACCCAAACGTTAAGTTTTATGAATGTGCTAGAAGTTTTGTGACCTTTGACCTTGGAGTAAGGGTTTGGGTGGTGGGTCCCATTCGGATTTGCTTACAGTATGATAGATGGTTCAACTGAGGACAATGCATGAATTTGAAAATATCAAGGTGTTCCATGAAAGGAAACAGATGTTATAAGAAATTTACCCCAACGTACAGTTTATGAATGTGCTAAGTTTGTGACCTTGACCTTGGAGTAAGGGTTGGGTGGTGGGTCATGGATTTGCTACACAATGATAGAGGGTCATCTGAGGAATGCATGTATGAAATATCAAGGCGTTCCATGAAAGGAAACAGATGTTATAAGAAATTTACCCCAACGTTAAGTTTATAAATGTGCTAAGTTTGTGACCTTGACCTTGGGGTAAGGGCTGAGTGGTGGGTCATGAATTTGCTACAGCATGATAGAGGGTCATCTGAGGAATGCATGTATGAAATATCAAGGCGTTCCATGAAAGGAAACAGATGTTATAAGAAATTTACCCCAACTTTAAGTCTATGAATGTGCTAAGTTTGTGACCTTGACCTTGGGGTAAGGGTTGGGTGGTGGGTCATGGATTTGCTACAGCATGATAGAGGGTCATCTGAGGAATGCATGTATGAAATATCAAGGCGTTCCATGAAAGGAAACAGATGTTATAAGAAATTTACCCCAACGTTAAGTTGATGAATGTGCTAAGTTTGTGACCTTGACCTTGGGGTAAGGGCTGCAGGTTGGTGGGTCATGGATTTGCTACAACATGATAGAGGATCATCTGAGGAATGCATGTATGAAATATCAAGGCGTTCCATGAAAGGAAACAGCTGTTATAAGAAATTTACCCCAACGTTAAGTTTATGAATGTGCTAAGTTTGTGACCTTGACCTTGGTGTAAGGGTTGGGTGGTGGGTCATGGATTTGCTACAGTATGATAGAGGGTCATCTGAGGAATGCATGTATGAAATATCAAGGCGTTCCATGAAAGGAAACAGATGTTATAAGAAATTTACCCCAACGTTAAGTTTATGAATGTGCTAGGTTTGTGACCTTGACCTTGGGGTGGGGAAGGGTAAGGGTTGGGTGGTGGGTCATGGATTTGCTACAGCATGATAGAGGGTCATCTGAGGAATGCATGATGAAATAACAAGGTGTTCCATGAAAGACATTTACCCAACGTTAAGTTTGTGGACGCCGACGCCGACGACATGCCATAAGCTCTTATGCACTTCGTGCAGGCGAGCTAAAAATGAGTTTGTGCCTAGTATTCTGTGATTTATTCTATATTGGAAAAATCTTAACTGAGTGTATAATGTGGTTCTAAACGGTAAGCGAAATACATACGTCCAACTAAACCAACACCCTATATTAAGAACAGTGTTCCACTTATCAATAGCAAAGGGCTGAACTCGATTGTTTACGAGTACATTATATAACTCTACTCCCTTTTGGACTCTTTAGTATATTTGATAGCTGAAAATGCACATGTGGTCCTATATAACTAGGGACGTCTGTCGATATTATATTTAATCTACGCATTGCAGATCTTATTGCGAGTTTTATGCCATTAAAATCTATAAAGTTTATGTTCAACATATTGTATTTATCAGTAAATTCTTTGTGTAATAAAAACAATCCATCGGGTTTAAGCAAGTCCCGTACCAACGATATGTTATTAGAGTGAAACCGTTGGTCTGCAATCGATTCGTCTCCGACCTGGAATTTTTTATTGTAACATATAGGTTGTGCAATGAATTCCTCAAAAGTGGTTGGTATTAGTATGTTCGAAAAATCAGCGTAAGATTTATAAACGTCTTTCCAAAAGGCATTATTTATTCTATGTATATTTCTAAAAATATAATTTGGTCCATATTTCATAATTTTTTTCAAAACAGGGCAAACATGTAGGTGCAGATCTAACCCATTTAGTCTTTATTTAGTCTTTATTTGAAATTATTCTTATCCACGATACTTTCATTGCCGATATAAAAGATTTGACATCGAGAATTTTCAGCCCACCAAGTTGGTACAGTTTAATAACCACATCCCGCTTGATCCTGTCTATGGGACCATTCCATAGATAATTGAAAAATAGTTTATTTAGTTGTTTGATTACATTCTCGTTCGGACTTGGTAAGCCTAAAAATAGATGGTTCACTTTAGATATTGCTAGTGTCTTAATGACGGTTACATTTTTTGTATTCGTCCTAATGGTGTTAAATTACGCATTGACCATTGTGCCAGCAGAGCCCTTATTTCTTGAATCTTAGCGGTGTAATTTAGATCAACGAGTCTGCTGAGATCGGTTGAAAAACGTACGCCTAGCAATGTGAAGGTATCTTGGTCCCAGCATAATGGTGTCTCATTGCATATCGTATTAGTACTACCAGATTTCGATCCAAACCATATCACTCTAGTTTTATCGAGTCCAAGGCCGGAGAAAATTTTAACACTAATAAAGTATGTTCTAAAGATCTAGTTGAGCCATCTAAGAATATGGATGTGTCGTCAGATGTTATTCCGTATTAGATGGGCCTGTATTTCGGCTCAAACATGAGAACCAATGTAGATGCCATTGTGTTAGCTGCCTGATTAGCTTACCTTTGACTGCGGCCACGTGCCGA
Organism: Conchocele bisecta; assembly: GCA_029237695.1. Classification (NCBI taxonomy): domain Eukaryota; kingdom Metazoa; phylum Mollusca; class Bivalvia; order Lucinida; family Thyasiridae; genus Conchocele; species Conchocele bisecta. The sequence goes on along the minus strand of CM055268.1, from coordinate 115,416,008 downwards.
GCGGAGACACGAGCCGAGTAGGAAGCAGAAGAAGGGCATGGCGTGGTAGAGCTCCATCTGTTTGTAGTTGAGGGCGAGACAGAAGAGGCCCGCCCCCAGCAGCTGCAGGCCCCTTGCCAGGCTCGCCACTGCAAGCAGCGCGAGGCCGAGGCTCACACAGTTATACCTAGGCACAAGTCAAGGGGCAACAACAATACCATCATTGCTTCATCATGTTATACACGTTCTCAAATATAAACGGGATGGTCGGTAAATCCGACAAATGCTCCCCGATGACGCCTGGATTGAAATTCAAAGTCCTTGACCCTGGGTATTGGTGTAGTATGCTTATTAATCACAATAAATGTTGATCAATGTGTATATGATGTTTCAAATTGATATCGCAAGCGGTCACAGAGATATAGCAATTTAAACAAGAAATGCGTCTGTCGAACGCGGATGCCACCTGCAGCATATTTGAGAAACTGTGACAAAGTGGTTAACCGAAAAGTGTGACGGACGGACGGACGGTCCAAACACTATATGCCACCCGTTTCTTCATTTGACCTTGACCATGGGCTCCTGGGCAGCATGGGTAGGGTATACAATGAAAATATGGACGGTGACCAATGTGTATATGAAGTTTCAAGTTGATATCGCAAGCGGTCAGAGATATAGCAATTTGAACAAGTCACAAAATACGCCCGTCGAATATGGGCCAGACAGCGAAGATGCAGAAATGTGAAGCCGTCACCAAGGCAAGAAACATTAATGAGAATTTGAAAGTCTATAGCATTATTTATTCATCTCGTTGTGCTAAACATGTATACTAATTTAGGCAGAGAGAGAAAAGTAGAGTGTAAAGTAGAAATGATAGGGAATTGGATACAATAATGTAGAACAAGAAACGAGGCAAAGCCACGAAGGCCAGGTTTTTTCCAAGCATAGACACTTGTATAACATAATTATACCCACTTTTTGTAGACTAGATGGCCGTGGCCTGCATGTCGCGCCTTGGGGCGAGGCATGGACACTAAAAAAATAGATATAGTAGAAGGAAAAACTTTAACGAAAAAACATTAACCGGACACGGACGTACGGACGGAAGGACGTATGCCAAAATGCCGATGATATCGCGCTTTCCGCAAGCGGGTGCGACAATGATGATAAACACCCATGTGAAGTATCAAGGTAATGGGTGAAGCAGTTGCAGAGATATAGTACACGAAAAAACTTTAACAAAAAAATTCAAAGTAATTTGATCTTGACATTGGGCACAGGGGCCGCACGGTTGGGGGTTAGAATGAAAATATGGATGATGATAAACACCCATGTGAAGTTTTAAGGTAAGTGGGGGGCGAAGCAGTTGCAGAGATATAGTATAACAAAAAAGCTTTAACCAAAAAATTTAAAAAACTTTAACCAGACGTACGTTAAAAAGTTAACGTTGAAAATGGCTAAGTCAATTACGTAGAAATAATAGGTGAAGGTAAAAAAATGGTCACATGTTGGATAGTTGTATGTGGTAGGCACCCCTTGGTTATGAAGCTGTGAAAGTTTTGGTGGTCCTAGGTCGGACAGTACCAAAGAAATGGACTTAAACACGAAAACTTAACATTGTAAAAGCGAAAACTTAACATTGAAAATGGCTAAGTCGACTGCGCGGAAAAAAAAATGGGTCAAGTTAAAAAAAAAAGTAACATGTTGGATGTGATATGTGGTGGGCACCCCTTGATTATGAAGCTGTGAAAGTTTGGTGGTCTAGGTGGGTACAGTAACAAAGAAATGGACTCAAACACAAAAAAAACTTAACATTGATTGTGGACGCCGCGCCCTCCCGCCCGCCGCAGCCCGCCGCACGCCCGCCCGGCTTTCGCCAATCCAATAGCTGGATTTTTTTTTTAAAAAAAAAAGGCTAAAAAAGTAACATGTTGGACAGTGATATGTGGTTGGCACCCCTTGATTTATGAAGCTGTGAAAGTTTGGTCGGTCCTAGGTGGTACAGTAACAAAGAAATGGACTCAAACACGAAAACTTAACATTGATTGTGGGACGCCACCTGTCCGCGCCGCCCGTCCGCCCGCCCGTACCGCCCGCTTCCGCCCGCCCGCCCCGGTCCCGCCCGGCTTTCGCCAATCCAATAGCCTGGATTTTTTAAAAAAAAAACCTGGCTAAAAATGTAGAAAAAATGAACAAGTTAAAAAGGTGATATTTTTGTTAAAAAACAATTTCGGCATAAAAACACCAAGGTGCACATCTTCAATATGTGTAGAAGACGTGTGTATAGTTTCAGATTGATCGACTGAATGGTTTCGGAGGAGTTGTGTACACAAACTCTGTACCGTATATAGAATTGTATAGAAAAATGTCAAGTTAAAAAGGTGATATTTTTGTTAAAAAATATTTTTCGGCATAAAAACACCAAGGTGCACATCTTCAATATGTGTAGAAGACGTGTGTATAGTTTCAGATCGATCGACTGAACGGTTTCGGAGGAGTTGTGTACACGAACTATGCACTTTTTCTGTCAGCTGTCATATCCCAAGCAGTCACAGAGATATAGCAATTTGAAAAACATAAAACTGGGACTGCAGACGGCGCCAGACAAAGCGGTAAATGATATATTTTCTGAGACTGTTAAACATATGTGAGGTACCGTATACTTTGTTAGACAGTCAGCATGATATAACAAATCTTCTCTAAAAGTTGTGATAACTGTCAGTGCAAAATATGGCTGATTTTCAAACACCTCAAAATACAAAAGGCTGTATATCCTTCATCCTGACCATATATCCTTCATCCTGACCATATACATGTATATCCTTTATCCTGACCATTTCATCCTGACCATATATATCCTTCATCCTGACCATATATCCTTCATATCCTTCATCCTGACCATATATCCTTCATCCTGACCATATATATCCTTCATCCTGACCATGTATATCCTTCATCCAAACCATATATCCTTCATCCTGACCATATATATCCTTAATCCTGACCATATATCCTACATCCTGACCATATATCCTTCATCCTGAACATATATATCCTTAATCCTGACCATATATCCTTCATCCTGACCATATATATCCTTCATCCGGACCATATATCCTTCATCCTGACCATATATATCCTCTTCATTCCTGGACCATATATCCTTCATCCTGACCTATATCCTTCATCCTGACCATATATCCATCATCCCGACCATATATATCCTTCATCCTGACCATATATCCTTCATCCTGACCATATATATCCTTCATCCTGACCATATATCCTTCATCCTGACCTATATCCTTCATCCTGACCATATATCCTTCATCCTGACCATATATATCCTTCATCCTGACATATATCCTTCATCCTGACCATATATATCCTTCATCCTGACCATATATCCTTCATCCTGACCTATATCCTTCATCCTGACCATATATCCATCATCACGACCATATATATCCTTCATCCTGACCATATATCCTTCATCCTGACCATATATATCCTTCATCCTGACCATATATCCTTCATCCTGACCATATATATCCTTCATCCTGACCATATATCCTTCATCCTGACCATATATACCCTTCATCCTTCATCCTGACCATATATATCCTTCATCCTGACCATATATATCCTTCATCCTGACCATATATCCTTCACCTGACCATATATTCTTTCATCCGAATATATCCTTCATCCTGACCATATATCTTCATCCTGACCATATATCCTTCATCCTGACCATATATCCTTCATCCTGACCATATATTATCCTTCATCCTGACCATATATCCTTCATCCTGACCATATATATCCTTCATCCTGACCATATATATCCTCATCCTGACCTATACCTTCATCCGCCAATATCCTTCATCCTGACCATATATCCTTCATCCTGCCATATACCTTCTCTGACCATATATACCTTCAATCCTGACCATATATCCTTCATCCTGACCATATATCCTTCATCCTGACCATATATCCTTCATCCTGACCATATATCCCTTCATCCTCATCCTGACCATATATATCCTTCATCCTGACCATATATCCTTCATCCTGACCATATATCCTTCATCCTGACCATATATACCCTTCATCCTTCATCCTGACCATATATATCCTTCATCCTGACCATATATCCTTCATCCTGACCATATATCCTTCATCCTGACCACATATATATTTCCCTGACCATATATCCTTCATTCCTACCAGACCATATTATCCTCCATTCTTCTGACCATATATACCCTTCATCCTTCATCCGACCATATATATCCTTCATCCTGACCATATATCCTTCATCCTGACCATATATCCTTCATCCTGACCATATATCCTTCATCCTTCATCCTGACCATATATCCTTCATCCTGACCATATATTTCCCTCTCATATATCCTTCATCCTGACCTATCCATGCCATTCATCCTGACCATATATTATCCTTCATCCTGACCTATATTTCATCCTGACCATATATCCCCCCCCCCCCCCCCCCCCCTTCATCCTGACCATACCTTCATCCTGCCCCATTATTATCATCCTGACCATATATATTTCATCATGACCATATATATCCTTCATCCTGACCATATATCCTTCATCCTGACCATATAATTATATCCTTCATCCTGACCATATATCCTTCATCCTGACCATACCATATAATTATATCCTTCATCCTGAACATCCTGGACCATATATCCTTCATCCTGACCATATATCCTTCATCCGACATTATATATCCTTCATCCGCCGACCATATATCCTTCATCCTGACCATATATCCTTCATCCTGACCATATATATCCTTCATCCTGACCACGGTTGTATTGTTTGTAGAATCAATACCTACTGTCTGTTCCACATTGTTCTGCAGACAAATGTTTGCCTATTAAACATATAAAATCTAAAAAAATATTTAAATGTAAGTACTTTTTCATCAATAACAAAAATTTCACCATCCCAAATATCTTTCAATAAATCTCAACAAATATTGATTTTTTTAGAGCGAAAAAACTATTTTCCTATAGGAATTTAACATGGAATTGGAATTCGTGGATGGATTTTCAAAATCTAACTGTTGTTTTGTTTTCTTAGTTACAAAATTTCCAAGCTATTTGACCAAGTTTCGGAGATTACATGGCCTGGTGCTGACTACATGGCCTGGTGGAGACTACATGGCCTGGTGCTAACTACACGGCCTGGTGCTGACTACATAGCCTGGTGCTGACTAAATGGCCTGGTGGGGACTACATGGCCTGGTGCGGACTACCTGGCCTGGTGCTGACTACACAGCCTGGTGGGGACTACATGGTACCGACTACATGGCCTGGTGCTGACTACATGGCCTGGTGCTGACTACATGGCCTGGTAGGTACTACATGGCCTGGTGCTGACTACACGGCCTGGTGGGGACTACATGGCCTGATGTTGACTACATGGCCTGGTGGGGACTACATGACCTGGTGGGGACTACATGGCCTGGTGCATAGCCTGGTGCTGACTACATGGCCTGGTGCTGACTACACAGCCTGGTGGGGATTACATGTCCTGGTGCTGACTACATGGCCTGGTGCTGACTACATGGCCTGGTAGGGACTGCATGGCCTTAGTGCTGACTACATGGCCTGGTGCTGACTACATGCGTGGTGGGGTACTACAAAATGGCCTGGTAGGGACTACATGGCCTAGTGCTGACTACATGGCCTGGTGCTGACTACATGGCCTGGTGGGGACTACATGGCCTGGTAGGGACTACATGGCCTAGTGCTGACTACAATGGCCTTGTGCTGACTACACATGGCCTGGTGGGGACTACATGGCCTGGTGCTGACTACATGGCCATGGTGGGGACTACATGGCCTGGTAGGGACTACATGGCCTAGTGCTGACTACATGACCTTGTGCTGACTACATTGGCCTGGTGGGGGACTACATGGCCTGGTACTGACTACATGGCCTGGTGGGGGGACTACATGGCCTGGTGCTGACTACATGGCCAGGTGCTGACTACATGGCCTGGTGGGGACTACATGGCCTGGTGCATAGCCTGGTGCTGACTACATGGCCTGGTGCTGACTACATGGCCTGGTAGGTACTACATGGCCTGGTGCTGACTACATGGCCTGGTAGGTACTACATGGCCTGGTGCTGACTACATGGCCTGGTGGGGACTACATGGCCTGGTGCTGACTACATGGACTACATGGCCTGGTGCTGACTATATGGCTTGGTGCTGACTACATTGCCTGGTGGGGACTACATGGCCTAGTGCTGACTACATGGCCTGGTGGGGACTACATGGCCTAGTGGTGACTACACGCCTGGTGGGGACTACATGGCCTGGTGGGGACTACATGACCTAGTGGTGACTACATGGCCTGGAGGGGACTACATGGCCTGGTGCTGACTACATGACCTGGTGCTGACTACACGGCTGTGGGGATTACATGGCCTGGTGCTGACTACATGGCCTGGTGGGGACTACATGGCCTGGTGGTGACTGCATGGCCTAGTGGTGCACACGGCCTGGGGACTATGCCTAGTGACTACACGGCCTGGTGGGACTACGTGACCTAGTGGTGACTACAATGGCCTGGTGGGGAATACATGGCCTGGTGCTGACTACAAGGCCTGGTGCTGACTACACGGTCTGTTGGGGACTACATGGCCTGGTGCAGACTACACGGCCTGGTGGGGACTACATGGCCTGGTTGCAGACTACACGGCCTGGTGGTGACTACATGCCTGGCTGACTACATGGCCTGGTGTGACTACAGCCTGGTGGGGATACATGGCCTGGTGCTGACTACACGGCCTGGTGGGGACTATATGGCCTGGTGCTGACTACATGGCCTGGTGCTGACTACACGGCCTGTGGGGGACTACAATGACCTGGTGGGAACTACATGACCTTGTGGGGACTACATGGCCTGGTGGGGACTACACAACCTGGTGGGGAGTACATGACCTGGTGGGGGCTACATGACCTGGTAGGGACTACATGGCCTGGTGGGGACTACATGACCTGGTGGAGACTACACAGCCTGGTGGGGACTACATGGCCTGGTGGGGACGACTACATGGCCTGGTGGGGACTACATGACCTGGTGGGGACTACACGGCCTGGTGGGGACTACACGGCCTTGTGGGGGACTACACAGTCTGGTGGGGACTACAATTAGCCTAGGAGGTGACTACATGACCTGGTGGTGGGGACTACATGGCCAGGTGCTGACTACAACGGACCAGGTGCCAGACTACATAGCCTGGGTGCAAGACTAAAATGGGCCTGGTGGGGACTAACTTAAGTCCATGGCCTGGCGCGGACTACCTGGCCTGGGTGCTGACTAACACAGCCTGGTGGGTGGGGACTAAACTTGGTACCGACGAACATGGCCTGGTGGCAGACTACATGGCCTGGTGCTTGACTACATGGCCTGGTGCTGACTACATGGCCTGGTGCTGACTACACGGCCTGGTGGGGACTACATGGCCTGATGTTGACTACATGGCCTGGTGGGGACTACATGACCTGGTGGGGACTACATGGCCTGGTGCATAGCCTGGTGCTGACTACATGGCCTGGTGCTGACTACACAGCCTGGTGGGGATTACATGTCCTGGTGCTGACTACATGGCCTGGTGCTGACTACATGGCCTGGTAGGGACTGCATGGCCTAGTGCTGACTACATGGCCTGGTGCTGACTACATGGCCTGGTGGGGACTACATGGCCTGGTAGGGACTACATGGCCTAGTGCTGACTACATGGCCTGGTGCTGACTACATGGCCTGGTGGGGACTACATGGCCTGGTAGGGACTACATGGCCTGGTAGGGACTACATGGCCTAGTGCTGACTACATGGCCTTGTGCTGACTACATGGCCTGGTGGGGACTACATGGCCTGGTGCTGACTACATGGCCTGGTGGGGACTACATGGCCTGGTAGGGACTACATGGCCTAGTGCTGACTACATGACCTTGTGCTGACTACATGGCCTGGTGGGGACTACATGGCCTGGTACTGACTACATGGCCTGGTGGGGACTACATGGCCTGGTGCTGACTACATGGCCAGGTGCTGACTACATGGCCTGGTGGGGACTACATGGCCTGGTGCATAGCCTGGTGCTGACTACATGGCCTGGTGCTGACTACATGGCCTGGTAGGTACTACATGGCCTGGTGCTGACTACATGGCCTGGTAGGTACTACATGGCCTGGTGCTGACTACATGGCCTGGTGGGGACTACATGGCCTGGTGCTGACTACATGGACTACATGGCCTGGTGCTGACTATATGGCTTGGTGCTGACTACATGGCCTGGTGGGGACTACATGGCCTAGTGCTGACTACATGGCCTGGTGGGGACTACATGGCCTAGTGGTGACTACACGGCCTGGTGGGGACTACATGGCCTGGTGGGGACTACATGACCTAGTGGTGACTACATGGCCTGGTGGGGACTACATGGCCTGGTGCTGACTACATGACCTGGTGCTGACTACACGGCCTGTGGGGATTACATGGCCTGGTGCTGACTACATGGCCTGGTGGGGACTACATGGCCTGGTGGTGACTGCATGGCCTAGTGGTGACTACACGGCCTGGTGGGGACTACATGGCCTAGTGGGGACTACACGGCCTGGTGGGGACTACGTGACCTAGTGGTGACTACATGGCCTGGTGGGGAATACATGGCCTGGTGCTGACTACAAGGCCTGGTGCTGACTACATGGTCTGTTGGGGACTACATGGCCTGGTGCTGACTACACGGCCTGGTGGGGACTACATGGCCTGGTGCAGACTACACGGCCTGGTGGGGGACTACATGGCCTGGTTCTGACTACATGGCCTGGTGCTGACTACACAGCCTGGTGGGGACTACATGGCCTGGTGCTGACTACACGGCCTGGTGGGGACTATATGGCCTGGTGCTGACTACATGGCCTGGTGCTGACTACACGGCCTGGTGGGGACTACATGACCTGGTGGGAACTACATGACCTTGTGGGGACTACATGGCCTGGTGGGGACTACACAACCTGGTGGGGAGTACATGACCTGGTGGGGGCTACATGACCTGGTAGGGACTACATGGCCTGGTGGGGACTACATGACCTGGTGGAGACTACACAGCCTGGTGGGGACTACATGGCCTGGTGGGGACGACTACATGGCCTGGTGGGGACTACATGACCTGGTGGGGACTACACGGCCTGGTGGGGACTACATGGCCTTGTGGGGACTACACAGTCTGGTGGGGACTACATAGCCTGGTGGTGACTACATGACCTGGTGGGGACTACATGGCCTGGTGCTGACTACACGGCCTGGTGCAGACTACATGACCTGGTGCTGACTACACGGTCTGGTGGAGACTACATGGCCTGGTGCTGACTACATGGCCTGGTGCTGACTACATGGCCTGGCGGGGGGACTACACGGCCTGGTGGGGACTACATGACCTGGTGGGGTCTACATGGCCTGGTGGTGACTGCATGGCCTAGTGGTGACTACACGGCCTGGTGGGGACTACATGGCCTGGTGGGGACTACATGACCGGGTGGGGACTACATGGCCTGGTGGGACTACATGACCTGGTGGTGACTACTTGACTTGGAGGGGACTACATGGCCTGGTGGGGACTACATGACATGACCTGGATGGGACTACATGGCCTGGTGGGGACTACCAGAGCTGCCAACCCCATGTCGGTCACATGAGGAACATGGAGAGAAAAGGGGGCTATTTTCCGGAACACCACATATGTTTTCCGGAACACAAATCAGTACTCACTTATATGCAAAAATTAACTTTTTAGAGCCTTGGCCCTCGTTTCGGCCACGATGACCAACCGAAAAATCACAATTACACTGCTTGCAAGACGCAAATTCATCACCGCGCTTTGACAGGACCAAATTGGGCCATGTCTCGCTGTAATCATTGATGAACAGATGTGTTCTCCTAACTTCTTTCGATAAAAAATACCCACATTCGTTGGCTGCACGCTTTGGAGCAGACATTTTATGAATTTGCGTGATGAATAAATCAATATCGCTGAGCGCTTGAAACTACTATTACTACACAACAAGAATCGAAATGGTAAGCGCCTCGGCGAGTATGATTACGGGTAAATAAAAAAATAGGATTTATTGGCAGAATAGTGAAACGAAATTATTATTTCCAGATATTCCCGCGCTGATTTTTTAAAAAATCGTACTTTTTAATTGTTATCCGTACTTCCGTATTTCTAACGTATTTTCCGGAACAAATACGGAAAAATCGTAACAGTTGGCAACTCTGGACTACATGACATGACCTGGATGGGACTACATGGCCTGGTGGGGACTACATGACCTGGAGGGGACTACATGGCCTGGTGGGGACTACACAGACTGTGGTGATGGCCTGGTGGTGACCCACTGTTGGTGAATTGTGACAATGAAGGATACTGGAAATGGCCGTGGTCGATCAGCAGGAGACCCGGATACAGTAACATCAGCAGGTAGGACTTCATCTGCAGACACAAACATGCACTACATAGACACTTGCAGACTTGTCTCGTTTATCAGGCAAGCTAAAGAATTCATAGTTTCATTTCCACATGGAGGCTATAATAGTACTATTTTCAAGATGGCCTCCATTTCCAGATAAGAATCCTCTTTGTTTGTTTTGTACACATATTTGTTAACTATTTGGAGCTGTACACCATACAGAGCAAGCAAGTTCATTAGCATAATGATAGGAATATGACTTAGAAACTAAATACTGGGTATATTCTTCTTTTTACCAGAATTATAAATGAAAAAATTATGCCAACTGGAATGTTAACTTATAAATGATTGATACGCATATCAATGTTTTCATTATATCCTTGGTAAAATATATCCTGCGGTATCGCCATGTACCTCTATCATCTGTACCTCTATCACGTCGTACATAATATGCACGTGCAGTTGTAATCATTACTGACTGTGACATGGTGGAGAGTGAGACATCAAAGGATACAAAGTCGTGAAGTCGTGCCGACTCGGATCTGACCTTTGATACACGCCGATGCAATGTCAACAGAGACACACATTTAGGATCAATTACTCAACACATATTATATCCATTCCGTGACACTATCACTAATAGTAAGATTTGGCTCTGAAATTATCTTTCGCACACAATTATTCTATAAATTTATGACGTCGAAAGTTAAAAGTGGGAGGTGCAAAACAGAGACACACATTTAAGATCAATTACTCAACACATATTATATCCATTTCGCGACACCATCACTAATAGTAAGATTTGGCTCTGAAATTATCTTTCGCACACAATTAATCTATAAATTTATGACGTCGAAAGTTAAAAGTTGGAGGTGCAAAATCCCCAGAAAAAATAAGGTAATTAAGGCAAAAACCGGCGATGCGATGCAGTAACCAATAACACATAACAAAATGTTCACCCCGTGTAAACATGTGTTGGTAGGACATTAGAATCTTCTCCGAAGACCGATGATTAGCATGTTTTTGTCAAACTATGTTGTTGTTTTTTTGTCAAGAACTATTGGTGCAGCAAATGAGAATCGTCTCCTAAGACTAGTTGTACGTGTCCTGTTTGGGACATGTTACAATCTCGCGTTCTCGCGATATCGCACATAGGTTGATCGCAAAAATGCAAAGTATGATCACGAGATTGCAAGACGAAAACAAGCGATTCTATCATATTCAATCTTGCGTTTTTGCAACCTCGCCACACAATTTCACGGTTTTGCTTCGCGATCTCGCATCAACACGCACGAGCACAACTAACCTAAATTTTCTGTATGTAACACAGGGTAAGTCGCCCTGCGTTACCTGCGTTTTATAATTCGGGTTACAGCAAAATGTATTTCCAACAGCAGAAGGTGAGATGGTGAAAACGCGAGACGATTTTCATCTCTTTAGGAGACAATTCGCACGTTTTTTTATTTTAAAATCCTCCGAAATGGCGATTCTAACGAATACGTATCTTTACGCTAAAGCCAGTCAATTTATAAATCGCTATCGAGACCTACACCTGTCCATGCGAGTGTTATGAAAAATAAATACTGGGATAAATGTGTTGAAAGGCGACCGAACACACAACAATTTATTACCCGACAATGTTTTAACACTGATATACCCCAGATATGTGTCATAAAATGGACATTACTTGGTGTAAAAATCGGTACATTACACGGTTGATAACGAAATGATTAAGCAGTCAGATTTGCATTATTTTCGGACCAAATTTTAAGGATAGCTTGCACATCTCAATCGGTCTGTGATTTCAAAATTCGGTCCAGAACAGAGAAACTGAAAATTTTAGAAGCCCTGGTCACTCCCCTCCATTTCCTGTTATTTGTCAGATGGCTGTCAAGCATTAGCATTGCATAATGCATTTTTTTCTGGCACAATATATTTCAAAAAATTTATCTTTGCACTAATTTGTAGAGGCTGAAAATAAATTTTACGTATATCTAATGAAACTAGATGGCCGCGGCCTGCATATCGCGCCTTGTGGCGAGGCATGGACACTAAAAAAAAAAAAAGATATAGTATAACGAAAAACTTTAACCAAAAAACTTAACCAAAAAACTTGAACCAAAAAACTTAACCAAAAACTTCAAAGTAATTTGACCTTGACATTGGGCACAGGGGCCGCACGGGAGAGGGGTAGAATGAACATATAGATGATGATAAACACCCATGTGAAGTTTCAAGGTAATGGGCAAAGCAGTTGCAGAGATATAGTATAACAAAGAACTTTAACCAAAAAACTTAACCAAAAACTTTAACCAAAAAACTTAACCAAAAAACTTAACCAAAAACTTTAAACAAAAAACTTAACCAAAAACTTCAAAGTAATTTGACCTAGACATTGGGCACAGGGGCCGCACGGGAAGGGGGGTAGAATGAAAATATAGATGATGATAAACACCCATATGAAGTTTCAAGGTAATGGGCAAAGCAGTTGCAGAGATGTAGTATAACGAAAAACTTTAACCAAAAAACTTAACAAAAACTTAACCAAAAAACTTAACCAAAAACTTTAACCAAAAAACTTAACCAAAAACTTCAAAGTAATTTGACCTTGACATTGGGCACAGGGGCCGCACGGGAGGGGGGTAGAATGAAAATATAGATGATGATAAACACCCATGTGAAGTTTCAAGGTAATGGGCAAAGCAGTTGCAGAGATATAGTATAAGGAAAAAGTTTAACCAAAAAACTTAACCAAAAAACTTAACCAAAAACTTTAACCAAAAACTTAACCAAAGAACTTAACCAAAAACTTTAACCAAAAAACTTAACCAAACTAGATGGCCGCGGCCTGCATGTCGTGCCTTGTGGCGAGGCATGGACACTAAAAAAAAAGATATATTAAAATAAAAAAAAAAAAAAAAATTAATAAAATTTAAAACAATATTTAAAACAGAAAAAAAAAAAAAAAAAAAAAAAAAAACAAAAAATATAAAATAAAAAAATAATTAAAAAAAATTTAATCCAAAAAAATTATAAAAAAAAAAAAAAAATTTAAAAAAAAAAAAAAAAAACAAAAAAAAAAAAATAAAAAAAAAAAAAAAAATTAAAAAAAATAAAAAAAAAAAAAAAAAAAAATTAAAAAAAAAAACGGCTGTCCAAAAAACTTTAACCCAAAAAACTTTAAACCAAAAAAACTTAACCAAAAACTTCAAAGTAATTTGAGCTTGACATTGGGGCACAAGGGGCAGGGGGCCGCACGGGTAGGGGGGTAAGAATGAAAATATAGAAGATGATAAAACAACCCATGTTGAAGTTTTCAAATGGTAAATGGGCAAAGCAAAGTATTGCAGAGATTATAGTATAACAAAAAACTTTAACCAAAAAACTTAACCAAAAAACTTTAACGCCCAAAAAACTTTACCAAAAACTTCAAATGTAATTTGACCCTTGGACATTTTGGGGCCACAGGGCCGCACGCTCGGAGGCGGGTAGAATGAAAATATAGATGATGATTAAAAACACCCCCATGTGAAGTTGTTTCAAGGTAATGGGCAAAGGAGTTGCAGAGATAGTATAATGTATAACGAAATAAAAACTTTAACCAACAAACTTAACCAAAATAAAAAACTTTAACAACCAAAAAACATAACAAAAAAACTTAACCAAACAACTTAACCAAAAACTTTAACCGGACACACGTATGTACGTACGTACGTACGCCAAAGTGCCGACTATATCGCGCTTTCCGCAAGCGGGCGCGACAATAAACACATGTGTACAGTAATTAAAAATAGACGCCACTTATCGCAATTTTGATATGCATAGAGGTAAAAATGTTTCCATAAGTCCGCAGTGACATTGACTTTGGGCGGTCGGATTTTGTCACCCGAGCGTTAAAGTTTTGTGACGGACTGATGGAAGGACGGACAAGACTGACGGACGGACGGAACGAACGGACAAGGGTAACACTAAATGCCCCCTCCACTATCGTGGTGGGGCATAAAAACAACTTTTAACCCATTCCTTACAAACAAGGTAAACATAAGACCTCAGTGACCTTGGGCAGTCAGACGTGGGTCGTATGCAAAACAAAGCACCATCCCTAGACACACATTGTGGCCAAATATTATCAAAATCGGTGAAACGGTTCATGTGTCATTGAAAAATGAAAGGTGTTACAAACGTACACAATAATACGTACGTAATAATTGTGCTTTATTATATACCTACCCATGAAATACATAGTTATACGATGTAAATAAAAGTCATATGTTCTCATCGATGAAATAAACAACTTCCGGTGAAAATACGACTACTTCCGCTATCTATATTCATAACACGCACCTGCAGTGCCAGACTGCAAATAGGCTGCAAATATACATTCATTACCGTATACAGTCTAAAAAACTGCTAATTTCCATGGAGCGGTATATAATAAATAGAATATTCATATTTTTGCACTCGTGAAATATGGACATTCCACACCACGAGATGAACATATATGTCATATTCATTGCAATGTGCATTTCGTGGTGTGAAATATCCATATTTCACTTGTGCCTAACGGCACTCGTGAAATATGGACATTCCACACCACTCGATGAACATATGTCATATTCGTTGCAAAAATATGAATATCCTCTATATATTCACAAACAAGGTGATCGCCGGGGAGTGTCACACCCACTAAACGGGGCGATCGTCACGGTCATGAAGGTCAATGTCACGAAGGTCAAGGTCACACAAATGACACTGAATGGTTAGCCATCAAAGTGAGGAAGAAAGCTATTGGTAAAGTTTGGTAATGATGCAACGGTTCAACATTTCAACGTACATAAAAAATATTGACACAAAGGTCAAGGTTACAAAGGTGACAGTTAAGGTCACTGGAATGACACTGAGTGGATAGCTGTCAATGTGTGGAAGCTATTTATGAAATTTGGTAATGATGTGACTAACGGATCAAAATTGTTGACATCAAGGTGAAGGTCACCACGGTGAAAGTGAGCCGAATTACACTGGTAGATATTCATCAATGTGAAGAAGCTATTGATGCAGTTTTGAGATAATCCAACTAACGGATCAAGAGATATTCAACGTTAGGATGTACATCAAAAAATATTGACACCAAGGTCAAGGTCACCATGGTCACAGTCACCCGAATGAGACACTGGGTGGATAGCCATCAATGTGAGGAAGCTATTGATGAAGTTTGGCAAAGGATCGGACTAATGAAATTTACATCCCACAAAAGTTAAGGTCATCAAGGTGCAGGTCAAGGTCACCCGAATGACAGTGGGTGGATAGCCATCCCTGTGAGAAAGCTATTGATGAAATTTGGTAATGATCCGACTAACGAATCGAGAGATATTGGGAAATATGACATGGACGACGCCGACCGTCGGAATACACAATGTCTCACTTTCCACTATCGTGGGTGAGACAATAAAATTGATGATCAATAATTATGTATGCAAATTCTCATACTACAAACATACGAATATTGACGTTGTATATTTACCGGTATATTTAGTATGTACATGTTTATATTTATCTAAAACTTGCGTGGAATTAAATGTATGCATGTAAAACATGAGTAAGTGTGCTTACTACAGTGAAATCGCGATGGCTCAAAATGTGATGCCTCGTAATGCCGGGCTCGCTCGAAATAGCGCCGCGGTCCCGATAATTTTCCATATATGTTTAATGTATTTTAAATTTGATGGCTCAAAATGCAACTACTCGAAAAGTGTGATCCTCGAAACATTTCCCACGGACACATTTCTCGCTATTTTGTTATACGATGGCTCAAAAGTTTTGTCCAAGTTTGTGTTTGGCTAATTTTCACACCTCCGTGTCCGATTTATTAAGATCAAAAGTCAAGCCACGCTCTACCTGTCCATGAAATATGATTTTTTGTTAATCGAGTTTGATCACTACCGTTGTTGAGTGTGATAATTTTCAACTTTAATTCAATAATTGCTATCTTAATTTGTTGTTGTTTCGTGTCCCGTAACAATTGGTCGACATACGGCAATATATTCAATATTCTGGGATTTGGCCACTCCGAGCATTTAATAGAGTCTGTCGTAAATGGTCGTTTTTCATTGTAACTCCCGGATGAAACTCGAGTCGGCAAGAAACAAGCAGAGTCGTTGTTCGGGTCCAACTCGAGTTGGAGCACTAGTAACCCATCACAATTGCACGAGTTCCATTTAAGTTACTAAAGTGATGTTTAAAGGTCAAATTCTTTAACTCGACTTAGGACTCTGCTTGTTCCAGTGATACTCGCGCTATTCGAGTTGCTATCCGGGAGTTACAACGAAAAACGCACATTGATAATTCCGAACTTCATAGTTACGCATAGGTTACTGGTCACGAGAAAAAGGATTAGATCTACAAAAATTCCGATCAGTGCAGCATTAGATCAGCCTGCACATTTAGATCAGGGCCTGGAGTATTCACCCGGGACAGCTATCCATGGTGCATATAACGTAAAATTAAGCCCTTATCAAGTTATCTGGGAATAATGGTGCTAATGCATATGTATATGAATTCAAACTTATACAATAGCGCTTGTACGATATCCAGGTATGCCTACGTCACAAACAGTGCGGTCATCGCTCAATTTCGTAACAGGTTATCACGTGGTATAACTTTTGGACAAACAAATCGACATAATGGCCGTTAGTACTCCATTCGCGTTTATTAAACTTACCGAAAATGACGTTCCTGGTGCTAGGTTTGTGTTCAAATATGTCAACAAACATTCCAACACACACTGTGGTCTACAAAAGACTGGGTGGAATATCCTTGTCCCACACCAGTGCATATGATGTATACTTTTTCTCGCCGCTATGTATATAGAAAATATTTGCGATCAACGTCACAATCAACAATTTGTTTTATACACATGTGCTTACTATATCGTCAATCAATGTGAAATGGAACACAATGTGTTTCGGAACACCACCGGATATAACGCATAGCGCGCTTAATTTCACAAATTGTACCGCCGTTTTCGATGGGGTAACTCTGGAAAACACAGAAGTTCATTCACCACAGGAAAAATGTGGAAAATCACCATTCAAAATGTGATTTATCCTTTGTTTTGTACATGGGAGTTAAATATGTCCAAAAAACTTATTTCTTTTTGTCATCACCCTTATAAGGTTAACTAAACTAACTTTTATCGCATTAAAACAGTTGACAGCTTTCACAGCTGGGATTGCAGATGCTGCAAGTAAACATTACAAGACCTAGTTTCAAGATAGGGTTAATTTTGATCGGTTTGTATGATACTCAAGTTAGTTAGTTTTTAAAAACAAGTCAACTGGGATGTGTAAAAATTGAGCATACAACGTTTATGGCATAATGGTGTTTTAAAGTAACATTGTCTGAATAATATATGCAATATACCACTGATAATGTAAGAAGCAATGTGTCGAACACTTGTAGTCAGCACTAACTAAAAAGTGGAACGTGTATATCGGCCGTATTCACACATCAGCATGACCAGGGCAGACACGAATGTAATGAGCAAAGGAATGGATGAAAATAATTATAGAAACACAGTTATATTTAAATACGCACATTAACATGTTTAAGGCGATTTGCAGTGCGAGTATGCATGATTTTGATGGTCTGGTACCCGGGAGTAATACTCGAGTAGCCAAATCGTTCCGAAACCCATTATACTGGGTAACGTAACGAGTTAGTGACGTCCATAACTTGAGCGTCTGGAAAAAAATGTAAATAATCCTATGTAAGTTTTTATCTGAATTGAATAGTTTTCCTACTTTATTGATTTATTTTGTTTGAAATTTGCTGTTCCACTGAATGAAGTAAGCACATGTCGTTAGATGTTCCGAAACTAATTGATCGAGGCTACCACATGTATAAAATACGGCATTTACACATGCTTTAAATAAACAATTCTACCACAGCGCCTCTATCTCAGGATATGCTGGAAACAATATGCTGGGATTTAAAACTCGCCCATACCACCGGCAAGCTAACTCAGTATGCGAACCAATTGTACCTCATCCCAGCAACCCTCTTACCCAGTGTCTATTCTGGTGAATTCTGATACACCATTTTGTTTTCACAAACTTTCAAATAGTTTTCATATTTCTCCCCAGAAGTATATGTTGTGATCACCATTTGAATGTACGCGAGACGGTTCAAATGGTGGTCACAACGTATACTTTCATTAAGAAATAAGAGAACTAGCCAAGAAACTATATAGAGAAATTCTTGTTCATGTATGCTTAAATGTGTGTTCCAAATGTAATGGGCTAAACACTGTGTGTAATGACGATTAAAAAAAGGGTCGTTATGGCAGTTGCAACTCGCTAGTGGCTAGTGAAATGGAGCTTCAGATTCCTTTGACTAGTATAACTCCCTAAACGTCGTACAACTAAGAAGTTTGTACCGGGTAAGTGCAAAATTGAAATCCACAATAACATTTGCTCTGGCAGACGAAATTGGAAAAATATTTTGTGGATGTGCCACATTTAATGACATGAACCCGTAGGTAAAATATTGTATCATTAGAGAAACACGTTAACGTGAGAAGCAAATTCATGGAAATCGAACAAACATTTTTATCGTATGATGCATACACCCCTACATCCTGATAATTGCTACATGAATGACAAATATGCAAACTAGTGTAGATCCTGATCAAACTGCGCCTATGCGCATTCTGACCTGTGTCTACACTGGCCGCATACATGTAGGTCATAAATACCATTTCTCCAATCACATATGCTTGATGCAAGCACTAAATCACTTTCATGGATCGTTTAAAAGATAATTATATTGTACATCCTGTGTGATTTTCCTAGTCTTGATGTCCGGAAAATTTTCCTAAAATGGGCAGTTGGTTGGGAGCATGCAAAGGGTAAATTTAACGATGGGTTTCATCCTTTCCGGAAATCCGTCACCAAAACCTATAAAGAAGACAATATCGACCTGTTTTAGCCACATGTGTTTAAACAGGTGATCAGTATGTTGGTGTCATATGAGTATTTTGGTGGATTTTGATCATATTTTGGTGGATTTCGTTGGTTTTGGGTAATTTACATAGTTTTGTGCAACTAGCCTACTAATGCTCACTCATTACACACAATATAAATCGGCAAGTATCTACACGTTCACCGTTCCAAACTTTCAGACCGCCTTTATACTGTCAAAATACCTAAATTACCATACGTATATGCGTACTAACTTGCGGGAGGTGACGTAAATTGTATGTCGGTACCAATGCACTCAAACCACCGTATGCCGAAATAAACCATAAAACACGGAATCTGTGCATGTACCTTTAAAATGTGAGAATGGATTCAAAGCCTAGTCAAATACCTATCAGCGAGATCGCAAAATTCTGTCAAGAGCATGCAATTTGCCCACAGGTTCATTGAACCTACCCTACCGTGAGGGAAGTCATTTGCATTAATCCACGAAGTGTGATCATTATATAATAATAAGGAGTGCACAACATGGTTTGGTGTAAGCTGTAGAAAGTCTGCCTGGGAGTTCTTCTAGTGATTATTACCCAGATCTTTGGTGGTCATTGAGCATAACTGGCACATGTATATATTCTGGATATTGAATTAGTAGGCATTTGTGTCCTGGTATGTGACATTTTTCACACAGTCCATGATACAAATGAACAAGTGAAATAAAATCCCACTTGCAATACATAATTTTGTGGTAGTTGTTGCTGGCGATTATCATGATCATGTGTGTATTCAAGATTCTGGATAACTGAGCACGTCTTCTCCAGCTGTAAGTTCCAGTATGTTCCGTTTATTTTGCACATTTTATTACCAGTATAAAGTGTGTGCAATATTTAATTATTTTATAATTGACTCCAAGATGTAGCACGAGTACTTTGTCGCAGTCAGCAGCACAGCTTGAATCCAAAAGTTTAATTGGGTTTTAATTTCATCAACAGTCACAATATTAGCTAATTGTGTCAGTTTGAATTCATATACATATGCATTAGCACCATTATTCCCAGAATGAATTATATTATCTGTTAGTAACCTGTTGACAGTGACTTCCAATATGAATTATAAGATCCTGCTGAACAAAAATAAATAAAGTTTATGCTCCGTAGACTTTGTGGTGTCATGCTTGTCAACACATACATGTACAACCAAATCATGTCTATTGAGTCTATTGTCTGTAAATATGTCTGTTCCGACAATGACACATCCTCCATGGAGGTCTAGTTGAATTTCTAACAATTAACTTCAGCGATCCGTACTTAGATGCCATATTTTAATAAGAAAATTGAAATGTGATAAACACGTGTGGACTAATCACAGAATTGAAGGAGTCATTGAGCATGACAGTGACAGTGACCAGTGACGCCATCTGGTGGAAGACAAGATGAGATACCCGACTACTATCCCCCATTACTCACTGTGGCATTAGTGTCCTTTGGGTCTGGTTTCCTCGCAGCAAAAATCCAGTAGACAGCAGGGAAATACAGCAGCACATCTGCTACGAGTACTGTGGAACATTACGAGAAATATTTCATCAGTGTGTGTACATTGTTACAGTGTATACTATACAGTGTATTGTATGGTCACTACTTCAGTATTAATCTATGTTTATAAGCCAATTAGTTACAATGATCTATTAATTATGACAAGAATTCCGCCACGGAAGCGGTGTCGCGCCTGCCGAGGCATTTGACCATACCATGATCATGGGCATGTGCTAAAGTACGCATCACAAAAACCATCAGAGAAGTGCATGCTTAAAACACAAAAAAGGTCAAGGTTAAAGAAACTTTTTGACATACAAAAATGACCAAGTGTTTCCACAACCATGTGAAGGTCAAAAAGGTGAAGGTCATGTTAATGGTGGCATGAGTGTGTTCCAAATGCTTACATGTATCAAGTGTCCAAATATTGAAGCAATCCATCAAATATTAAATGTTATACGATGCTGAAGAAACATGTACAAACTTTTTGACGCAAAAAAAAATGTACAGCATTCATAACAAGAAGTCCGCCACGGAAGTGGTGTAGCACCTGCTGAGGCATTTGACCATAACATAATTATTGGCATGCGCTAATAGGCCGTCAGTCAGAAATGGAAACCCTCCCTCCCCCTGTGGGATTTTTGTAGACATACGTTTTCTGAATCTACATTCAATTACGAGTGCTATGCCATATGTCTGCGCTCTGTAACCCGCTGGATGAATGTTTGGCACCATTTTGAAGTATACCACCCTCAGACTTTTCGCAATTGTGAAAAATTCCATTTTTCATTGAAAATCAACTGTTTTTTATCATTAGAAACAACTGATATGGCAGTTTTGTATGTTTTCTGATGTGTTCATAACTATACAATGGAATAATGTTCAATTAAATAATATCTGCTAATTCAGATGAAGAATTTTGCACATTTTGTAACCCCAACCACTGAATTTCAATGGCAAAACATCTACCTTAATAACTCCATATAAGCACGGTACTTTTGTATTTTCTTCGTGTCAATGGTACCTAGTAGTGTTCATTGCACATGTTAATTGCATATATGCCGATTATCTGATATCTGCAGTCTATGATACAATGTTAAACCAAAGTATTTTTCACCATCATTCATCACCCACACATTTTACAATGGGAATTTTACATGTAATGAATTTCATTTATGTTATGCACTGTCACTTACCGGTACTTATAAATTGTTTAAATGCATATGCAACTACTTAGGCACTACTGATAGCTATCCGTGCACACTGCAGATACAGTGTGTCCGAGTGTTCGTCCGTCTGTCCATCCGCTTCGCATTTACTGATTGATGGTAACAACTACGCTATGTCTCATTATGCAAATCTCTCAAATTGTATCAATGGTAAACTTAGTAGTGTTTGTAATATATAGTGAATGATTACATAATGTCTACAGCAGATGATGCAATGTTAAAACAAAAGTAGTTTTAACTATATATTTCCCAACCACTGAATTTACAATGACCATTTTACATGTAATAATTTTTCTTACTTTATACGCTGCCAGATACTTATGAAAGGTTCATATGAACGTGTAGCTACTAACACCTGTATATGTGGCTGTGACTGGAGAAATGGGGCGTATGGGTTTTGTGACCAGTGTAGATCCAGATCCGCACAGTCTGATCCGGATCTGCACTGTTCGCCATTCCATCAGTGAAACACAAATCCTGCTTCTAACAAGCATAATATATCGCTATCAGGGTAGAGGAGTGTGTTATTTGACCACACTGGTCGCAAATCCCATAAGCCCCATTTCTCCAGTCACAGCCACATATTAGTTATCCATATCCTTCAGATACAGAATGAATGTCTGTTCGTCTCTCTATATGACCATTTCATACTTATACAACCATGACAATAACCATGTTTACTATGTTGTGTATTCCAACATGAACGTCTCTGATACATATAATCAATACTCTCAGCTGTTAAGTAGAACAAATAAATATAATTATTACTGTCAATAGTATAGGTCGTAGGTACTAATTTGCAAATTGGATATAGAAAATATACCTTCTCTACCATGCTGAATGGATGATTTGTAGCACATATTACTCCATGTACGACACAGTAAATACTAAAATACAGAACATTAAGATAGCTGTAAATAATACGAGCAATCTAAGCTGGAGTAAAACAGGACAAATATATTGTTATACACTTTCAAGATGACAGCCAGCAAGTAAATGAGTTTGGGTGACATAAAAATAAAATTAGGTAGTAGAACCGTTGAAACTTGAGATATATCCCGGTTCCACATAATATTCCCTCAACCCATTCCGAGTCATCAGCAGGAACAGGATTCAAATGTGTAGTTGGCACCTGTACATATAAAGGCCTCGTCCAGTATTCCCGCGACTTTTCCAAGTTTATTGTATATAGTAAATATGTATAACTTGTATGACTACTGAAATACAGTATGTGTCATACGAGAACATGTGTGTTCCAATGTGTATGACCGTCATCCATTACCAGTGTAAGTGTACACCAGTGCATGCATCATTGCCATTACCTAATACATGCAGGTATATTGCTCCATTAGTCTTATTTGAGAGGCACCCATGACGATATTGTATTTTGTAAGTGAGGCGTTGTAAGTGTTAGTTAACCATGATTTCATAATAGTGACACTTGATAACCTGTAAGGTTGATATACCATTTCATAACTTTCATTCGGTGTTCTTAATTATAGCACACGTGTTATTCTACACATGTTGTGCCAAATTACCAAAAACCAAAAAGGATGTAGGTTTGTAATCAACTAATAGTTCGGATAACAGCATCATTACAGATTTCATATATACAAGTACATCGCTTAAAAGTAATATTTGCATTTCATACTGTGCCGAAATAAAGATTTGACAAATGTCGCTAAACTACGACTTCTGAAAAGATGTATAATTATGTCCTCCAAGCTCATATATATAATTATATAACTATACATACAAGCCAATAGTAGTATGCATGTAGTCTGAAAAAGCCATTCCGGGGTATTCAAACATCAATCTAGTCCAGTTTAAGAAGTACATGTATGCACATCTATTACGTGTAGCCACACACACTCCTAGGACCATCAATATACATTTAAATCCCCATGAATGATAACGTATCTCCATAACATATTATGTAATGTATCAAAATGTTGATCTAAACAATATCATATAGCCTCTATCGAGACACATTAAATTTTGGATTTTACTATGCAATTGAACTATTGTCTACATGGCATTCTAACTATTTACGCAGGCGGTAAGGATCAGGTTTGTGGAAGGCGTTTTCTGCCGCATTGTACCACAATTATGTATTTTGCTGGGTCTTTGGTGTCATCAGAATAAATATTTCTCTATTTGACAACAGGTAATGTCATTCTAATGATCAAACAACTCTATAGTCATGTACCATGTGTACATTTATTTACTGAATGCAGAATTATATTTACATTGTACCAGTTTAGCACATACATGCCACACGTAGTTTGTAGCTAATAGACATTTCTTTGCCTCCACATACCCCAAAGGGGCATTGAATCCACATAACGATCCCGGTTGTCGTTCAAATTTATTACACCGCTGATGGACAATCATAATCCATTACTATAGCAACCAGGGACATGTATTCGAGTATATGTCATGGGCTAGCAGAGTTTGGTGTCATCGCAAGATGCGGGACCTGTTCGGGCTAAGGGTATTATCAACTATTTTTAGAAATTTAAGCTGTATTAAAAGTGTACATATAGATCTGTAAATATAACATCTCCTAATTGCAAAAGCGACCATGTTGATTACTTCTTGATCTTGAAACTGATCGACGGTCATGGTGACACTGTATATAATTAGGTTTTTGGTGTATTAGTTTCAATGTTTAATTAGAAGAATGAATACAGCACATGTAGTGGTTAATGTAGAACTGATTACATCAGTGACTGCATGACTTACATATTGTTACCATGTATTGTATTTATTTTCCAATGCAACTTACGATCAAGGGTTAATTTAAATTAGTGTCACATGTAAAGACATATGCGGGATGCTTAATGTGGGAGAAAGCCATGCATGTTTGCAATAAGCATACCCATACCATTCATTATACCATACTACATACTGCCTTGACCAATGATCATCATGCTCGCTTAATTGTGAGAAGTGTGCTTGTTTTAAAACAATAATACCATTGTATTCCTTGTCAACAGTCAATCCATTTTGGACACACTTTGAAACAGTTCTTCAATACTCAAACTGATTGAAATACATCCGTATTTGTCTTTGAAAATAAGCAGAATATCATACTCTATACATAACAATGATAGTGTTGTTTAATTACTGAAAACTGCAGCTTCATCATCAATATTATTGAATATCTGATCATTTTGGCGGCCATTTTGAAGAATTAGTTATAGCATTGTATAACTGGATATGAAAATGCTATCAAATGATTTGATTTGTATACCTCAAACTGGTATGTATACATGTAATAGGTGCATGAAATGCTGTTTATAACAACTCCATACAGTAAAGAATAGAACAAAACAAGAACATGTTGGCGGCCATTTTGACTGTTCTGATTGTGGAAGGATATTCCATCACTATCTCCTGTATTTTCCATTTAGTTGTGAGGGAAAGCAATGTATATGTGTTTCAACTTTATTAATGTCTGCATTTGTTCGCAACAGCACATGAGTCGCAGAACAATGTTGTAAAACAGCCTATTTCGGCAGCCATTTTGAAATATATTGCCATTTACGGATGTAATTAAATGTAAGATGTAGTCTAAATCATTTTATATTCAAATTGTGACTTAATTATAGCAATTTACCCGGTTAATATTGAACAGACAAAGTTAACAGTCCTTAATAAAACAATATAATACTGTTCGGCGGCCATTTGTTCATCGAGCGACTTTTTGAGCGCAGACAACCCAAAATCCCACATGGGGGGGTTGGGGGGCGGGAGGTGGGGTTATTGCTGTCTCAAGGTCTATAAAGTAAGCATCACAAAACCCGTCAGAGAAGTGATTGCTTAAAACACAAAAAAGGTCAAGGTTGAAGATTTTTTTTTTTAATTAAACAAGAGCTCCGCAGAGCAAGATGTCCCGCCCGGCGCAGTTTGATAGTACATAAGGAGCTTGTAATAACCTTGGGGTTAGTGAGCACCATGGCCTTTCTGTAGAATGATGCGAGATGTTGTTAAAAATACAGTTATGAAATATTAAAGCATTTGTTGAAGCAAATATTGAGTGAAAGAAAAGTTACAATGAAGTGTACAGTTTTTGAAACAACACATTTCCAAAGTCCTTGACCTTGGGGTTAGCGGGCACCATATGCTTTCTGTAGAATGATGCAGGATGATGGTACAAATGCACCAATGAAATATTAAAGCCTTCCATCAATGGAAACAGAAGTTATTGCAGATTAACCCCAATGTTAATTTTTGTGATGGACAGATGGACAGACGGACAGACGGACAAACAAGACAACTTTTGCATCCCTATATCCCCTTTTCGCTACGCGAGGGGATAATAAACTGAAACCAAAACACTTATTTTCCAACAAACACAGCTAAACACAAACAAGAATGCCGCCAACGACATGTAACTCCCGACACCGATGCTAAATTTCTATACTAGACATTTTTAAAGTCCGTGACCTTGACCTTGGGGTTACCGGTGTCACAAATTGTAGCCGACTGTCTTCCTTTATCATCCATTATTTGTAACACAGGTTACACAATACTCAAATAGCCATGTAACGACTATCGAATAGGTCTTCGTGTGTGAAATATCGCTCCCGTGGAATACACCGCTTTTGAGAGATTTGAGAATAGCGCTTTATCTGAACCGTGCACGTACCACCAGTATTGGATTTTGCACCGGTTATATCCGAGTTATTTACACTGTTTATGCCGACTTGGATGCTAGCCTGATTACCGAGTAGGTCATATCTACTTACGACTGAATTATTTCAGATTAATTCGCCAGATATCTCATGAGCTAGACTGACTGTTAGAACAATAGTCGACTTACGCAGAATTGTAAGCCAAATGTTGGCACGGAGTTCTTATATTGACACGCAGACAATCAGAGGAATCTTATGCACTAGAGTATGTATATAAACTGTCGTATCCACATTCTAGGAGTCGGAGATTCAACCATTCTTGTGATCAATTGGTGACACATGGTCTTCACTGGGAACTAAGTAAGTACATATGCTTATTGTTTACTTTCAATGCAGCAAATTACGTCCGACTCATGCAAAAGACCAGCAATTCACTGCATTATTATCGTATCCTCGGTAATACTGCCCTATTTCGACCAAATGCTTGGTTAATAAAAGCCGTATGGCATGTATCCGCTGTTGTAAATTATCTCCCTTGATCCAATCGTACCGAATCATTAATAATTCGTGGTTTCGTGTAAATGATAACGATTACAGGTTTCGCATGTGGGAGCATTCCGTGGGAGTATTGTAATGGCATACTATTCTCATGTGGTTGGTGCATATCACTCCGACTAATTGTAGAAGCTAATTTGTTCTAATTGTAAACGAAGGGCGAAAACGATTGAAATGTTTACTAAAATTTAGCTATGCATTTTATATTACGATAGTCCAATATCGTGTCATAAGCCCTGTACAATACATGAGAATATTGCCAATTTTTAACCTGTAACAATTGTAACGTGAATTTTCCGGATGACTTTCATTCACTCTATGTTGGACAGATGTAAAACTCCAATCCAAGTCGTCTGTACATTCATTTTATTACGACATGTACGTTCACAGTGTATTGTAAATAGTGAAAATGCGACCAGGATAGACCAGATCAGTAAGTTCTGCACTAAATGCACTGATTTATACGCAAGTAAGCTGTAATAAGGACCTGATGTGAAGTATAATGTATTTCAATCACTGTTGCCTTAGGTCAACCTGTGGAATCCTGCAGTCTGATTAGGCTACAGTGTTTAACATTAGTAATGTAATAATGTGAGTCTGCACAGGAAAATAAGTGGCATAGTTGCTCTTTATTAAATTGGAGCAGTTGGCCACGGGCAGTACGATCAGGGTAAGGCCGGGTCGCAATTGAATGATTGTTTACTACTGTTAAATAACTCTGAATGACGTCGATATTCACATGTACGGCTGTGAATATATATTGTTGGTGTATGCTAGTTATAGCAGCTGTTCATTAATGTGTTACATCGCATTCTCCGACACATGAATTCCATCAGTCTCCTTCTTCCAACTAGTGAAAATATCTTTGTGTACATTGCAATTTATCATGATTCATCATTGTAATTTACGAGGTTGTTTAGTATTGCCATACAATCATAATAATGATTTTATGTGCACTACTGTGACTATGATGGAGACTATAACACGTTACACTCTGGTAACAACACCGTTGGTGTTTTGTAGTCCCAGCCAGCAATGGCACGTCAATCTGGTGATATCGCGTAGAACCAGTACGCTGCACCGATCTGAATCTGGGGTCCACAACACAACTCCGTGTATCAGCGGGGACTCTGCTCCGTGTGGACCAGGGCGTAATGAGCGGGGCTACTATTCCGGTGACGTCGTTCCATCCAAGGACGAGATGAAACTCTCAGGACGTCCACCCATGTGATGTAACAGCCCCATCCGCCCAAGTAGTCGATTATAGTTAAAAGTGTCTGAACGACGGCATATTACATCACCGTCAACATGACGGAAATCTGAGTTAGGTGACAGATACTCAAGTTCATATCTTTGACGTTATATATAGATGTTATACGATACTTACCTGTTCCAGAATCGTGACTGTGCCTAGGTTGCTGTCATACCTCGAGAGGACTTTGTCCATACTGTCTTGAACATTCATTTTTGTGTATAAACTCATTTGTAAATATATCATCATTGTAACTGTATACCTTGTTGTCTCTCTCTACAACGTGCTTGGTGTTCAACAATAAACTATCTCGGTGTCACCCTGGCGTGACAACTGGACACCATGAACTTTCTGCAGACGAGGAAATTTCTAAGTCAGTGATCTTGACCTTGACCTTTGGGGTTAGCGGGCACCATGGGATTTCTGCAGAATGATGCGGGATGTTGTTACAAATGCATGTATAGAATATTAAAGCATTCCATTGAGGGAAATAGAAGTTGTAATGAATTAACCTGATCGTTAAGTTTTAGAACAGAGCTAAATGCAAAAACTTAACGTTGAATGCATGTGAAAAGTAGGTCAATGAACCATGAAAACTAGGTCATGGTCACATGGGCTCCCTCTGTGTGAGATGGTTACACCACAGTGTTGATGTACGCAAAGTATGGAGTTCGTAGGACTTATAGTTTTCTGGAAACTGAGCTAACGCAAAAACTTAACGTGAAATGTTGACGCCGTCGCCTACGCCGCCGCCGCCGCCGCCGCCGCCGCCGCATACGGCGACGCCGACAGAAAAGCTATGCATATGACCTGCTTCTGCTAAAGCAGGCGGGACAAAAATGGCTAAGTATTTCTGCAAAAATGTGACGGTAAAAAAGGTCAAGGTTATGTTAATGGCGGCATAAGTGTGTTCCAAATGCTCACATGTTTCAAGTGTTCAAACATTGAAACAATCCATCAAGTAACATTAAAGTTATACCATGATGACGAAGTTTGTACAAACTTTTTGACATTTCGGACGACAATGACGACAGAAAAAGCGGCGACTATCGTCAGGCGCGATAAAAAATGATTAGTATGTCAAATCAACGAAAGCACCAGAAATTGATGCAAATGTTTGTCCGGTAATAGATCTAGAGTTACTAAGACATTCCAGTGACAGAAAAATAGGTTAGTGATACAGTTTGTTTATGGTATGTTATGGATGGTGGAAACGATGACCAGTTCCATCAACATTAGCAAAATTATTGCCATGAAAAATATGCAAAAGATTACCATACAGATGTGTCAAAATGTGTTGTTTTATGGTCCGTCATTACGACCGACGCAAGACAATTTTGCGACAATAGAACGATTCACGAAACCCGGAAAACAAACTGCCAATTCCCACAGATTTACGTGCGGATATTGTTTGCACTAACACGGATTGCCCTGGGCAGTTAAATTAAGCATGCAAGGTCGCGTGTTTTCAAAATCGGATGACCTTGGTGGTAATCATTTGATATTTGTTAACGTAAACAAAACAAACTCGGTGTGTTCACCTGGCTGACGTATTGAAAATTTTGTCTGAAGATCACAATTAGTCAAACGCTGAAGATCACAATTTGTCAAACACTGGTCACTTTTAATTGATTCATTCAGGAATTGAATGTGAAATAAATTAGCACTTCTCCATATTTCCATCTGAAAACATTGTGACGAGTTCAGAGCCAAAATAGATCCAATTAAATCAACAACTATGTATTTGATATCAGACACTTTCCTTTTTTTCTGAACAGGCCCTTGTAAAGTCAACATCTTTTCACCCCCTCCATCATTGTTTTTATGAAAACCTCTTGCCAAGTCGAACTGAAAGTCAGAAATGTGTGTTTCTTGGAACTCATAACAATCTTTTCAGATGGAAATATGCAGAAGGGCTGATTTATTTCACATTCAATTCCTGAATGAATCAATTAAAAGTGACCAGTGTTTGACAAATTGTTATCTTCAGCGTTTTTGCTGCCTGTGTCAAAAGGTACAATACAAGGGGTGAAAGTGACAGATGGCTTTTACAAAACAAAGATTGCCAAGATGGAAACACAGTGCAGAAAACAATAATAAGACCATGTTCAGATATATAATGCATGTATCCTTGAAATTAACTTTGAAATCAATGATGACAATTATTTTATGAAGTACCGTAAAGATTCTAATAGACGCCCATGCTCTAATAGACGCCCACCCCCCACTTTTTACGTTGAAAATTACACATTTTTTGGCCGATTTTCACGAAATTAGTATTACTCTAATAAACGCCCAGTACCGACTTGAAACAAAATCGGAGCTAATTGTCCAACTAGATTTTTTTCTTTCCATTATTTCGAAAGCAACTTTCTTTAAAATCGGGGAAAAAAACATAATTGCTACTTTCACTTTCAAAACCGGAAGCGAAATTCGACTGTTTCCGGTGTCACAGTAAATTCCTCAATCAGCAGTAGCTATTTGCACGGACACAGGGTGATCAGAATTTACACGGTTACGGAGATGCCATTTTCAAAGCATCTCAAACCCATCTCGTATAATATGGGTGAAATTGACATCATGTTGGATTGTTGGCCGATATTTCCTAGGAGATAAAATAAATATGGCTTGTTCTGGATGTGGTCGTGGGCCGAAATTAATCGCACCGATTCGGACCTAAATGTCCATGGGCCAAAACATCCATGGTCCGTAACGCTGACAGTCCGAAACGTCCGTAGGCGTAACTCTGATCAGCATTAATGATTGACGCTGTCTTGATATACATTACCATTAAATTTAACATTTCTACCGACTGTACCATATATAATGACCAGAGTGGGCCGAAACGTCTTGGCCCAAATGTTTATAAACTGACAGACAGTACAATCAAGTCTGGCGTTCGAGAGTAACGTCCCTTAGTTATGTTTTTGTTCAGATAGCAGAACATCGTATATTTTTTTTATAATTTTCCCTTTGCAGAATAACACTTGCCTCTATTAAACGCCCACCCTGGACTTCGGAGCCAGTGGTGATTCTAATAGACGCCCGGGCGTCTATTAGAATCTTTACGGTATATCCTTGTAGTTTCATATAGAAGAATGTGTTACCAGAACATCTCATAAAGATCTTGTGTTCGTAGCTTTCAAACCCACGTGATTGATTCAACGCCACCCAGTCTGGATTCAAATACTGCGATCTGTAATTAATAATGTTAAACATGTTCAGCAAAACATGCACATAGCAGGTTTCAGGTTACTATGTTATATCCAAGGGATCATTGACAATTGAAAGGGTCAGTGGAAGAAGGGGGCTAAATTCATAAATGACTTAGCCCCTTTCTGCAAGTGAGATTGGGACAGTGTTTTGCTGCAGCTACCACCATGTGTCAAAGATCAAAATATTCTATGAAAGGTAACAGATATTGTAATTTACTTTGAATGGTAAGTTTTATCAAAGCACCAAGTCTATGACTGTGACCTTTGATTTATCTGGGTGGAGGGTCATGACACGGAACAGAAACTAGAAATTGACACTTATCCACAAGCACATGTGTATCCAGCTCCCCGGCTACAGACAGCCACTACAAAACCAAGAACTGGCATCATTAAACGAAGCTAATCCCCTCGCTGGCAGCCTTGGTAATAAGAAAAATAAAACAAGAAAATGTGGCCCATCGGTACACGAATGCCCCAAGTCATAGGCTGCTTAAATATTCGGGCTTGATCAGGATATACATTGGACAGAAATCTGTGTTCTCTGCCGGTTTGGATGCCTATATTGTGTGGGTTTATCCATTACTCAACTTGACACATTCAATGACTTTTTTCTGTTACAAAAAAATCACGGTTTTGACAGGCCGTGTCACATAGGCTATCGTTTTAATAAAGACTACATGACCATTATTAATGATGGTGTAAAATGGAGAATAAGAAAATAAGAAAGTGAAATACTAATGGTAATGTTAACTAGAAATGTGGCCTGTCGGCACACGAATACCCCCACTGGCAGCCAAAGAAAACGAGGCATTTTTGATTATAAGCCATTTAGCCGAGCGTTAAGGTTTCAAACGCATCAAGTCTGTGACCTTGACCCTGGGCATAGTGTGATAATCCATGCATCGGTGTAGAAGATATAGAGCGGAAGGGAATTTCAATAGGTTTGACCTTTGACCTTCAACTGTGACCTTGACCTTGGACGTAGATGCGTGGTTATTGATCGCGACGCACCTTCTCATCATGAGAAACATTTGTGCCAAGCAATTTGATAATCCATGCATCGGTGTAGAAGATATAGAGCGGAAGGGAATTTCGATAGGTTTGACCTTTGACCTTCAACTGTGACCTTGGACGTAGGTGTGTGGTTATGATCGCGACACACCTTCTCATCATGAGAAACATTTGTGCCAAGCCATTTGATAATCCATGCATCGGTGTAGAAGATATAGAGCGGAAGGGAACTTGAATAGGTTTGACATTTGACCTTCAACTGTGACCTTGACCTTGGACGTAGGTGCGTGGTTATTGATCGCGACGCACCTTCTCATCATGAGAAACATTTGGGCCAAGCCATTTGATAATCCATGTATCGGTGTAGAAGATATAGAGCGGAAGGGAATTTCGATAGGTTTGACCTTTGACCTTCAACTGTGACCTTGACCTTGGACGTAGCTTCGTGGTTATTGATCGCCTCACACCTTCTCATCATGAGAAACATTTGTGCCAAGCCATTTGATAATCCATGCATCGGTGTAGAAGATATAGAGTGGAAGGGAATTTCCAACAGACCGACAGACCGGCAGACCGACAGACCGGCAGACCGACAGACCTTGGACCGACCGGCAGACCGACAGACCTTGGACCTTGGACCTTGGACCGACCGACCTATATACCCATTCAAACTTTGTTTGTGGGGATATAATTAAGTACTTGTAATTACGACAAGCTATTAAATGGTGCACCAAAGAATGCCGTGGGATGTACTTATCATGAAGATAATTACTTCCCTTTGAATATAATTTCCAAAGCGAGGCCGGGTTAAAAAATAATAACAACAAAATAAGATGGAATAACAAAATCAATTTAATTGACTATTTTTGCTATTGTTATGCAATTTTTAATTGATAGAAAGCAGACCCACTACATGATGGTGCAATAACGAATCCTCAGGTGGAAGTGTATACAGCCGAGACGTTTTCTATGAATGCATACAGTATAGATTACAATAGAATGCAAAATATATGCCACATGGCAATGTTTGACCCTTGGAACAACAGCCACCGGCCATTGTTCACAGGTTCGACTGTATATGTGAAAAAGTTCAAAGTTGTGAAAGTCAAATGGTCATGGTCATATTAAAGGTGCATGCTCACAGAGTAGGCACAACATGTTCTTTATATCAGACATCATCCGAGACATTTTCTGACAAAATAATCATTCATTCACCATTACACCACGTATTGATTGGCATTATTATATATATTATATCAAATGATGATCAGGGGTGATAACCGTGTTTCCTTAAAATGTTAACGGACGATATTAATTAGCATAAATAATTAAACAAGAGGCCCAAATGGACCTGTATCGCTCACCTAAAAGCCTCCATAGTGGTCATCTTGATTTCACAAAGACTCTTCACTTACAACTTCAAATGTTCCACAGAATTTGTTGGTACCTTCTGATCTAACATATATTGCGAATGTGCATGTGTCGGTGGCCATCTTGAATGATGTAATCATCTGATTTTGGCAAAACATGCTCCAGAGTGATCGTCTCGTCGATACCTTGGATTGGATATATTATATGACCATATTCGGTCAAAAATATAATTTGACCCCTAGTTGACCCCTCGGGCCACGCCCATTTTTGACCCAGGTGCCACCATATGAACAAATCTGAAACAGCGTTAAATATCAATCATTCACACCAAGTTTCGTCGAAATCAGCCTGGAGGTTTGTGAGAAGAAGATTTTTTGGACAATTTGACCTACTTTTCAACGGCGGACATCTTGGATTTGGTGATGACCTCCATTTTAACAAAAATGGACAGGCTTCACCCACAGACCATTACAGTTAAGTTTGGCCAATATTGGCCAAGCAGTTCACAAGAAGAATACGTTTGAAATCTTTAGTAAAAGAACAACTTTTTTACCTTTCGGTGGCCATCTTGGATGACAAAATCATCTGATTTAGACAAAAAATGCTCCAGAGTGATCGACTAGTCGATACCTTCGATTTGATATATTATATGACCATATTCGGGCAAAAATATAATTTGACCCACAGTTGACCCCTCGGGCCACGCCCATTTTTGACCCAGGGGCCACCATATGAACAAATCTGAAACAGCGTTAACTATCAATCATTCACACCAAGTTTCGTCGAAATCGGCCTGGAGGTTTGTGAGAAGATTTTTTGACAATTTGACCTACTTTTCAACGGCGGACATCTTGGAATTTGGTGATGACCTCCATTTTAACAAAAATGGACAGGCTTCACCCACAGACCATAACAGTTAAGTTTGGCCAATATCGGCCAAGCAGTTCACAAGAAGAATACGTTTGAAAGTTCAAAGTTGTGAAAGACAAATGGTCATGGTTATATTAGGCGCATCATTGATGTGTGGCATTTGTCCATAAGTACGCTGTGTTGAAATTATTCAAGGAATATAGTCGTTTTATGACAGAATTGAGAAACTCTGGCGAACTTCTTAATGTGGTAAAAATATCAAAGTTGTGAAGGTCAAAAGTTCAAGGTCATTTTAAGGCAGCATGGATGTGTGGCATTTGTCCACAGGTATACTGTGTTGAAATATTTAAGTAATCCTTCAAAAGATATAGAAATTATGACATAATGAGAAACTCCGGCGAACACGTACGAACGGAGGGACGGCTCACAGACACACAGTCCAACACTATATGCCTCCGGCTCTACCGAGACCAGAGGCATAATTAACAATTTTTGCCTTACAGACAAGGTGAATCTAAGATCTCAGTGGCCTTGACCTTGGGCTCTACAAAACAAAGCATCATCCCTAGAAAGACATTGGGGCCAAATATGATCAAAATCGGTGAAGCGTTCATGTGTTATTGAACAAGAGTTGTCAGAAGACAACGACGCTCGCCTTGACTCAAAGGTGGGACTAACAATACCATTAACATTTCCACCCATAACATTTGAACAAACTAACTGACCTTGACATTGGGGTCAGGGGTGGACAGTGGGTCATGGATTAAAAAGACTCTCATTTTTAGTTTTTGTTCGTCTGGTTACAGAGAAATTACAATACAAAATTGCGTTTAAGGCCATTTTGAATGTGGGGATCCAGAAAATGTAGCTCCAATTGCCCCAATTTTAAAATATGTTCTGTTAGTTTAATCAACAATACAAAATGAAGGATAATATTAGTCACAAATTCAATGAAAATGACATGCTAATGGGAAATCTCTTCATTGTCAGCAATAGGCTAAATCAGAACGAATTGAATACAAAATACTGTTTTGGCGGCCATCTTTGATTTACGAACAGAAAATATGTATCAATATGTTTGTAAACAATTTCTCTATCGAAAATTATATGTAAAATCATTATCACTATTAAAATGGCTTACATATCAACAAAGATATGATGTACAACATGATATTTTCATGGATGTGATTTGGCAAATTGGTGGCCATCTTGAATTTCAGACATGTTTTTTATCTCAATAATTCGGCTTTACGAATCCCTATTTATATAGCTACCAAAATAGTTCATCAGCAGAAGACTACCAATGCTGTTATAAAGCATATACGTGCATTTATATACCCATGTCGAGGAGAAAATTTGGGTCAATATGACCACTAAATTACCTAAACTAGATGGCCATGGCCTGCATGTCGCGCCTTGTGGCGAGGCATGGACACTAAAAAAAAAGATATAGTATAACGAAAAACTTTAACCAAAAAACTTAACCAAAAAACTTAACCAAAAACTTTAACCAAAAAACTTAACCAAAAACTTCAAAGTAATTTGACCTTGACATTGGGCACAGGGGCCACACGGGAGGAGGGTAGAATGAAAATATAGATGATGATAAACACCCATGTGAAGTTTCAAGGTAATGGGCAAAGCAGTTGCAGAGATATAGTATAACAAAAAACTTTAACCAAAAAACTTAACCAAAAACTTTAACCAAAAACTTCAAAGTAATTTGACCTTGACATTGGGCACAGGGGCCGCACGGGAGGGGGTAGAATGAAAATATAGATGATGATAAACACCCATGTGAAGTTTCAAGGTAATGGGCAAAGCAGTTGCAGAGATATAGTATAACGAAAAACTTTAACCAAAAAACTTAACCAAAAACTTTCACCAAAAAACTTAACCAAAAACTTCAAAGTAATTTGACCTTGACATTGGGCACAGGGGCCGCACGGGAGGGGGGTAGAATGAAAATATAGATGATGATAAACACCCATGTGAAGTTTCAAGGTAATGGGCAAAGCAGTTGCAGAGATATAGTATAACAAAAAACTTTAACCAAAAAACTTAACCAAAAACTTTAACCAAAGAACTTAACCAAAAACTTCAAAGTAATTTGACCTTGACATTGGGCACAGGGGCCGCACGGGAGGGGAGTAGAATGAAAATATAGACGATGATAAACACCCATATGAAGTTTCAAGGTAATGGGCAAAGCAGTAGCAGAGATATAGTATAACGAAAAACTTTAACCAAAAAACTTAACCAAAAAACTTAACCAAAAACTTTAACCAAAACTTTAACCAAAAAACTTAACCAAAAACTTCAAAGTAATTTGACCTTGACATTGGGCACAGGGGCCGCACGGAAGGGGGTAGAATGAAAATATAGATGATGATAAACACCCATGTGAAGTTTCAAGGTAATGGGCAAAGCAGTTGCAGAGATATAGTATAACGAAAAAACTTTAACGAAAAACTTTAACCAAAAAACTTAACCAAAAACTTTAACCAAAAAACTTAACCAAAAATTAAACATTCAAAGTAATTTGACCTTGACATTGGGCACAGGGGCCGCACGGGAGGGGGGTAGAATGAAAATATAGATGATGATAAACACCCATGTGAAGTTTCAAGGTAATGGGCAAAGCAGTTGCAGAGATATAGTATAACGAAAAACTAACCAAAAAACAAAAAACTTAACCAAAAACCTTAACCAAAAACTTTAACCAAAAAACTTAACCAAAAAACTTAACCAAAAACTTTAACCAAAGAACTTTAACCAAAAAACTTAACCAAAAACTTCAAAGTAATTTGACCTTGACATTGGGCACAGGGGCCGTACAGGAGGGGGTAGAATGAAAATATAGATGATGATAAACACCCATATGAAGTTTCAAGGTAATGGGCAAAGTAGTTGCAGAGATGTAGTATAACGAAAAACTTTAACCAAAAAACTTAACCAAAAACTTTAACCAAAAAACTTAACCAAAAACTTCAAAGTAATTTGACCTTGACATTGGGCACAGGGGCCGCACGGGAGGGGGGTAGAATGAAAATATAGACGATGATAAACACCCATGTGAAGTTTCAAGGTAATGGGCAAAGCAGTTGCAGAGATATAGTATAACGAAAAACTTTAAACAAAAACTTTAACCAAAAAACTTAACCAAAAAAGTTAACCAAAAAACTTAACCATAAACTTTAACCAAAGAACTTAACCAAAATCTTTAACCAAAAAAGTTAACCAAAAAAGTTAACCAAAAACTTTAACCAAAGAACTTAAACCAAAGAACTTAACCAAAAACTTTAACCAAAAAACTTAACCAAACAACTTAACCAAAAACTTTAACCGGACACACGTACGTACGTACGCCAAACGGCCGACTATATCGCGCTTTCCGCAAGCGGGCGCGACAAAAATGACCCCTAAAGGTCAAATCTTGGTGTGGGAACAAGACTCCAACTCCTATTGTGGCTTGCTTCTTCCTTATTTTTTTTCCATTTCATGTATCACGTAATTGATTATATAGAACCTATTGCCTGTACATTTGTGTAAATACTATATTTTTCGGAAATTTTAAATTTAATTGCTTTAATGTAATTGCCGTGTATCAGACGATGCTGAAACCAGAACAACTTATAATCCAGAAAATATCAATTATCACATAATATAAACTGTTCTAAAACTGATGGCAGGAATGTCTTGGTTTCGGCATCCTATGATATCTAGTCACATGTAAGGGAGAGGATTTAAATAAGCTTGCTTTCAATCCAATCCCATTTGTATAGTACTGTATATAGTAACATTGACATTGACAATGAACTTGTAAAAAATATGCAAATAAAATATGTTTAAACTAAATCTGTGGGGTTACCCACCCCTATCCAACAGCTTCTATATCATAGAAGTCGATCAGCATGGGTACCCATTTTAACAAAAAATGCCATCAAAACTTTATTGGAGGCCTTTTATTGGCATTGGCGGGCCGTCTATTACATGTGGTAATGATGAATGAATGTTTATTTTGCCAGAACATGTCTCAGATGGAGTATCTGATATAAAGAACATTTTGTACCTACTGAGTGGGCATGTACCTTTAAGTTTATGAACACACTGACCTTGGGGTAAGGGGTGAACGGTGGGTCATGGATTTGCTATAGCATGATAGAGATGAAATATCAAGGTGTTCCATGAAAAGAAACAAAATTTATAACATATTTACCCCAATGTTAAGCTTGTGGACACACTAAGTTTGTGACCTTGACCTTGGAGTAAGTGGTGGGTTGTGGGTTTGCTTCAGCATGATAGAGGAACAACAGATGAATGCATGTATGAACAAGAAATGAGGCAAAGCCACGAAGGCCAGGTTTTTTCCAAGCATAGACACTTGGATAACATAATTTATACACACTTTTTGTAGACTAG
The DNA here is from genome assembly GCA_029237695.1 of Conchocele bisecta. Classification (NCBI taxonomy): domain Eukaryota; kingdom Metazoa; phylum Mollusca; class Bivalvia; order Lucinida; family Thyasiridae; genus Conchocele; species Conchocele bisecta. Next base: position 115,376,435 of record CM055268.1, on the reverse strand, counting down.
ATGGCCGTGGCCTGCATGTCGCGCCTTGGGGCGAGGCATGGACACTAAAAAAATAGATATAGATGGAAAAACTTTAACGAAAAAACTTTAACCGGACACACGGACGTACGGACGTACAGACGGACGTATGCCAAAATGCCGATGATATCGCGCTTTCCGCAAGCGGGTGCGACAATGATGATAAACACCCATGTGAAGTATCAAGGTATTGGGTGAAGCAGTTGCAGAGATATAGTACACGAAAAAACTTTAACAAAAGAATTCAAACTAATTTGACCTTGACATTGGGCACAGGGGCCGCACGGTTGGGGGTTAGAATGAAAATATGGATGATGATAAACACCCATGTGAAGTTTCAAGGTAATGGGCGAAGCAGTTGCAGAGATATATTGGGCACAGGATCGCGCTTTCCGCAAGCAGGTGCAACAATGATGATAAACACCCATGTGAAGTATCAAGGTATTGGGTGAAGCAGTTGCAGAGATATAGTACACGAAAAAACTTTAACAAAAAAATTCAAAGTAATTTGACCTTGACATTGGGCACAGGGGCCGCACGGTTGGGGTTAGAATGAAAATATGGATGATGATAAACACCCATGTGAAGTTTCAAGGTAATGGGCGAAGCAGTTGCAGAGATATAGTATAACGAAAAAGTTTTAACCAAAAAACTTTAACCAGACGTACGTTAAAAAGTTAACATTGAAAATGGCTAAGTCAATTACGTAGAAATAATAGGTGAAGGTAAAAAAATGGTCACATGTTGGATATAGTTGTATGTGGTAGGCACCCCTTGGTTATGAAGCTGTGAAAGTTTGGTGGTCCTAGGTGGTACAGTACCAAAGAAATGGACTTAAACACGAAAACTTAATATTGTAAACGCGAAAACTTAACATTGAAAATGGCTAAGTCGACTGCGCGGAAAAAATGGGTGAAGTTAAAAAAAAAAGTAACATGTTGGATAGTGATATGTGGTGGGCACCCCTTGATTATGAAGCTGTGAAAGTTTGATGGTCCTAGGTGGTACAGTAACAAAGAAATGGACTTAAACACGAAAACTTAACATTGTAAACGCGAAAACTTCACATTGAAAATGGCTAAGTCGACTATGCGGAAAAAATGGGTGAAGTTAAAAAAAAAGTAACATGTTGGATAGTGATATGTGGTGGGCACCCCTTGATATGAAGCTGTGAAAGTTTGGTGGTCCTAGGTGGTACAGTAACAAAGAAATGGACTCAAACACGAAAAACTTAACATTGATTGTGGACGCCGCCCGCCCGCCCGCCCGCCCGCCGCCCCGCACCGCCGCCGCCCGCCCGCACCACCCGCCCGGCTTTCGCCAATCCAATAGCCTGGATTTTTTTTCAAAAAACCTGGCTAAAAAAGTAACATGTTGGATAGTGATATGTGTGGGCACCCCTTGATTATGAAGCTGTGAAAGTTTGGTGGTCCTAGGTGGTACAGTACCAAAGAATGGACTTAAACACGAAAACTAACATTGTAAACGCGAAAACTTAACATGAAAATGGCTAAGTCGACTGCGCGGAAAAAATGGGTCAAGTGAACAAAAAAATTTTAACATGTTGGATAGTGATATGTGGTGGGCACCCCTTGATTATGAAGCTGTGAAAGTTTGGTGGTCCTAGGTGGTACAGTAACAAAGAAAGGACTCAAACACGAAAACTTAACATTGAAAATGGCTAAGTCGACTGCGCGGAAAAAATGGGTCAAGTTAAAAATAAGTAACATGTTGGATAGTGATATGTGGTGGGCACCCCTTGATTATGAAGCTGTGAAAGTTTGGTGGTCCTAGGTGGTACAGTAACAAAGAAATGGACTCAAACACGAAAACTTAACATTGATTGTGGACGCTGCCGCCGCCCCCACCGCCGCCCGCCGCCCGCCCGCCCGCCCGCCGCCCGCCCGCCCGCCCGGCTTTCGCCAATCCAATAGCCTGGATTTTTTTTCAAAAAAACCTAGCTAAATATCAAGATGCTCCCTGTAACGAAACAGAAGTCATAAGAAATTTACCCCAACGTTAGGTGGATGACCGTGCTAAGTTTGTGACCTTGACCTTGGAGTAAGAGATGGGTGGTGGATTTGTTTCAGCATGATAGAGGATCATCAGATGAATGTATTATAAAATATGAAGGCGCTCCCTGTAAAGAAACAGAAGTTATAAGAAATTTACCCCAATGTTAAGTTTATGAACGCACTAAGTTTGTGACCTTGACCTTGGGGTGGGCTGTGGGTCGTGGGTTTGCTATAGCATGATAGAGGGTCATCAGAGGAATGCATGTATGAAATATCAAGTTGCTCCATGAAAAGAAACAGACGTTCTAAGACATTTACCCCAACGTTAAATTAGTGTACGCCAACTACATCGCGGGTATGCCATGAGCTCTTTCTGCACTTTGTGCAGGCGAGCTAAAAATGAAAGGTGTTGCTACGCATGTACATGGACTAACACTATATCCCCTCTTGCCTATCGGCAAGGGGATAATAAAGGGGGATACCTAATATGTTAGTAATAGTGGAGGCTAGATTGTTCTTAAAAATAATCCCCGTGTCATGTGTTCGTTAAAAGCAAACTCTCTCTTGATTTTGTATTTAGATGGTCTAAGATTAATCAAAGTACTGAAAGTACTGACTGGCGGGAGACAAGTAGCCACTTGTGAATTTGCATACTCAGAAATTCCTTGCTAGAAATATATTCGATGTTGATTATTGGATGTACAATCTGCAAATTAGGAGAACTTGATCAGTTACTGGTGTTTGTAAAATACAGCCTGCTCTAAACACAAATAGGTTGATGAAGCAAAGGTGCTTTATGTCCGACTAATAAACCGTTTTACGAGGTATATTGCAGACGTATTTATTGGGGTAGAACCCAGAATTGAAGTGGTGATATACGCCTTTATACGGATATGGTGAGAGGTGCCCTCTGCCAAAAAGTTTGTGCTTCATAAATGTAACTCATCAGGTACCCTCCCCATTTTTGTAGTCGATGAAATTTCGTCAAATATTGATTTTAGGGTGAAAAAAAACATATTTTCTATTATACATAGATTTTCTTCCATGATTTTTGCTTTACTGGACTGATTTTCACACAGGACCATGCCTGTAAAGTTTCATGTCCATAGGCCAAGTGGTTCATGAGAGGAAGAGAATCAAAGTTGCTAATGGAAAGGTGACATTTTGACCTTTCGGCAGCCATCTTGGATGACGTATAACCCATTTTGAAAATAAATACGCCATAGTGATCAGCTCATCAATACGATTTGATATATGACATGACCAGGTTCGACTAAATATGAAATTTGACCTAAATTTGACCCCCCGGGCCACGCCCATTTTTGACCCCGGGGTAAATTCCTGAACATGTTTGAAAGTCCACCAGCCAATGATCATTCGTGCAAAATTTTGTCGAAATCCGCTACAGGAGTAGGCTTTTTAAGGATTTGACCTACTTTTCTATGGCGGCCATCTTGGATTACGCAACAACTCCATTTTAACAATTTTGTATTCCCCCTACCTAAGGATAATACGAAAAACCTTTTTTTTTAGAAATTAATCTCGAAACCTGGCGAGATAGCTCGGAAATGATCTAACAACAAAAAACAATTATGTGAAAGTCGGCCCAGTAAAACAACAATTATGGAAGAAAATTTATTTATAGATCTCCCATAGAGAATGATGCCCATAAAATCAATATTTGATCGATTTGGTTCAAAAAATATTTTTGGCAGCATAGGTTTTTCGTAATGTGAAGAAAAAAAACGGGGAAATTTTCATATTTTTAGTATGTTTATTTGGCCAAAATCAATCGGCACTTTGCAGAATAGGGATACAAACCGAGTAATCCAAATTGCATACCCAACAGGAACTCTGGAGGTGTGACATAATATTATGTGAAATCTTTTCAAAATTATGACTGGGCGTAGGCCTACATACGTGTATGTTGCATGAACGGCAAAATGTTTTCATGAATTTTGTTTCGCTCACCCAGAGGGTAATTTTTCGAAAATTAATTTTTCGAATCGCCCCGTAAACCACAATATGAAAAAGAAATGGCCTTCGACGTCGCATTGCGACTCGCGTGGTACACGATACGGGGGGCGTCTCAATAACAGCAATTTGTTCTCTTCAAAAGTAAAGTTGGGCATGCCAACTATTTTACACATAATGTTGAGCATTGCCGTTGCTATTAATAACTTGCTTTCAGTTCACTCGCTGACTTTAAATGTCACCTGACTGTTGTTAATTGCGAACGCAAATTGAGCCTATTGAGACGTCCCCCGATGAACATGCGACTGCGTGGTACACGATATGGGGGGGCGTCTCAATAACAGCAATTTGTTCTCTTCAAAAGTAAAGTTGGGCATGCCAACTATTTTACACATAATGTTGAGCATTGCCGTTGCTATTAATAACTTGCTTTCAGTTCACTCGCTGACTTTAAACGTCACCTGACTGTTGTTAATTGCAAACGCAAATTGAGCCTATTGAGACGTCCCCAGAGATGAACAGAGAGCCACTTCCGAAAGTAGACCCGTGCAAATGGCCAGAATCACGATCCCAATAGCGTGGAGACAGTATGTCTCCCGCCAAAAATTAGGGAGGAAATTTTTTCAAGAGCAAAATGGCCGCCAAATTCAAATTGGTCGCCATAATAACAATTATATTAGGGGAAAAAAAATCCACAATTAATATTCATTTTGAACCAGTTTTATACTTTTAGTAGGGGGGCAAGCACCCATAAAAATGAATTCTGTTCAACCCGAGAGAGCAAAAGCAACGACTACTTTAAATCAATGCATTATATCATCCTGACCACGAATCCGGTGTCGGTCAATCAAATCAGGTGGGACAATGTCATTTTTGGGGTCATTTTTGGGGTTATTAAGTGCACATGGGTCAAATGAGTGCAAAGCTCACTCTATTTTCTTAATACAATATGTACTTGCATAACATTACAGAACAATCCGATAAAGTATGTTTTATTGATGATTATTGTTTTATGGGGCATATACAAAGCAATTTGGTTTGCTCGGACGTCTCTATTGTTGAGAGTATCAACATATTCAAGATGGCCGCCAAGCATCAATATTTAGCCTGAAATGTGTACTTATTTGATGAATGAAAACAAATAGGCACTTGGATCTTGATCGAACGGACGCAGAAAACCCTTTGGATACCATGCATTAATTTTAAACATAGATGGAGGCTATCAAATCCATATGAATGCAAGATGGACGCCAAATATTCATCAGGATCAGGAAGCATTATCTACACTGTGGTGGACCATATCTTGGTAGTAAGCTAGATATGAACATATTAGTTTGATTTTCATCTGAGATACGATATTAAAAATATAGATCAATATTTATGCTCTTCTTAAAGAGCGTGTTTAATTCAAAATGGCCGCCATATTTTCCAAAAACTCGAAAGTTATTGAATATAATGTTTACTTTCGCTTTACTTATGTATACTACTGCATTATGTTAGGCGGTTAAATCAGTAAGTTGGACACACTTCATTTTGAAGTCATTTGTAATTGTGTTTATTCAAAATAGTCGCCTCATTTAGGCTATTTTAATATAGTGTGGTACTGGCAATTGCGCGTTTATTTTCATTTACTTTTAAATTTCTTTATAAGACAGACTCACATGTTTTCAGACTAATAGATCACATCTAATACACTTGGTGATGCTCAAATTAGGTTATACTCGTAGTCAGAATATTAAAATATATGTACCATTTGTTTTACATATTGTATTTTAATGTTTAATGGATGGGGGCGGGTAACTGAATATTTGCATACAATTTCCATCCAGCCCTGACATTAGACAAACCGGATCTACTGTCAGGTCTTCACCACAATATAGTAACTTAGCCCCCCTCCACATAAACATAGTAGGATTACCACTGATCGTATTACTCTTATAACAGGGTTATCCGGATTCAACTCTCGCCTACAAGAAAGCTGAACATGCGAATAAGGGCCAAACCAGGGATATAGCGCTGCCCGGCAATTATCAACCCACCATCGTTAATTATATAATAAATTACACCATTCACATGCTCCCAACCTTCCACTGTATTTTATTTCTATCCGAATACAGGTATCAGACACGGGCATTATGTTGATTCACTCAAATGAATGAATACCTAGATGTAATTGTAAATATGTTCCTGTTTCCTTTGACATTGTCAACATGTATTATGTTCCACTGTTCCACTTGAAATCCAAGATCGTGACGATGTAGTCGTTTACTAACCATTACCATGTTACAGCTAGGATCTATTGTTATCCACGAGTTGCACCAATATTTTGTTGACAGCTCATATTATAAACCTACGCAATATAGTAACCATCTTGGTAACTAAAATGGCGGTCATAAAATATTAGTCTTTATGTTGTCATCGGAAACACTAAAACATTGATTTTATGGTGTGGCATATGCTATGTGGTTGATGACTACCCTACTTAATATAGATGTGTCAGAATTGTATCCATGTTGGCGGTCATCTTTGATTTGCGTTTGTTTGCGGCGACAGATAATTCGGTACAGTTTGAGACACAAGACTCGCACTTTTAAAATATTACAAATATGATTTCCAATTACGTTTCATTTCTTTACTACTTTGTCGATCAACAGCGCCTAAGAGCTTAAGCGATACTTAGCGGCCATCTTGAATATTCCAACATGGTCAAATAATAAGTATATTAGATGGTCTCATTCATTTTTGCAAAGAACACATTCAATAAAAACAAAAAAGGCAAACAACTGAAATATAAATGTGCATGAAAGTGTAGCTACATATTTTTGTTATTCCACACACATTTACTGCACGTCTGTGTGAATATTTATATGAAATTGTCAGTGGTGAATTGTTTTTATAAGTTATCAAAACGTATTTCTATGTATGTAAATGCATAATGTAAGTACCAATACACGCCAAATAATAATCAAGTCAGAATATATTTAAGACAAAATGTTGATACCTGGCGGCCATCTTGAAAATCGCAAAATACACACCGGTTTGAACCACCACAAAAACGAAGCGTCTCATATATGTCCTAAGGAAGAATATTCAACAATTTAAACAACTTTATCTGATATCTGAAGTATGATATGCACATACATGTCCATCTACTGATATAAAATATGTTTTTTGAACTCATTTGACCTCTGTGCACATAATGACCTCAAAAGTGACCTTGTCCTACCTAATTTGATTGACCGACACGGGATTCATGTTCAGGAATGTATGATGTACATTGTATCAATCGAGCATAGTCGTTACTTTTGCTCTCTTGGGTTGAACAGAAATTGTTTTTAAGCCACTTCTCTTCAAGGTGCCCCTCCACTATTTATGATAGTGTGTGGTGCATTTAGTATTCATAATAGCCATTGGTATTAATACAAGCATCAAATTTTGTCAACATGGGGCATATTACATTTTCACCATTATGAAATTGACCTGTTTTGTATGTCAATACATTCATGAGGTTGTGTGTCTGCCCAACGATATTGTAGTAGCTCAAACTTTACTGACAACGCCTAAGCTCACACAACATGCATGTTGTGGTAAGGCTCAATTGCAGTTTTTTACTGTTTGGAGAAAATCACATTTTAAATGTATGTACAGTAAGCAGGTGCTTTGCAGTCACTATCACGTTGTGACACATAATAACAGTACGGTTTTGTTTTATATCTGTATGATATATAGTACATGTAATGCAATATTTTGGAAATAAATGCTAGTAATGAGACTAAGCTTATGGCTATGTGTGAACATCTGATTTTATTTAATTTATGCCACAAGTGCTATAGTGAACATAATATATAAGGGGTTTGTAATCTGTTTCTAATGTTTCCTCGGTGTTATATGTATTGTAACCATACCAAAGAATATTACGACATTAACAAGAATTCCGCGGAATCAAATGTCTCGCCTTGTTCCGCCTTGTTCAAAATAATAGTTGTATATCCATCTACATATCATATTAAAAGTATGTATAAAGTTTGATGACTGTATCTGATAAGGTGTTGAAGTAATGACTGTAACACGAAAATTTAACATTGCCGCCGCCGCCGCAGCCGCTGCCGGAAAAGCAAAACCTATATCTCACTTTCCGCTTTCGCGGGCGAGACAAAAACTATACATGCAATTTGTTTGAAAACACGCATGATAACAAAAGTACCATATACTTTTGAATATCAGTACATGACTATTACAAGTCATGTATTTATTACAGTACATGAATTTACTTATTTACGCATTAGCAACAACAATTGTATGCCGTATGTATTCATACTTATGTAATAGTAACGTGGCTTCTTAGCTGTTTATTATACAGAACAAATATCTAAAGCATGTATATATGTCACTTGCCAAGCAAAACCTCCTTTATGGGTCAAAAATGCTAAATTGAGTTTTCAACATATTTAGAAAATATGATCTCTCTCGAACAATACGACATATAAACCAATGTTGTATTCAACTAATAAACCATCTTTCTAGACCAAGAAAGATACCAATCTGACGTCACTTTGTCGCAGCGACGTTGTTTTGACATGACGTACGTTACGTCGTTGTTATAAAATTTGCGGACAGTGGACCACACGAGTCTTGACGTTTTCGTGCTACAGTTGTACTCGTACAGAAAGTTCTATTTGTTTCATCACAATGCACATATTTATCCACTACATGTATAATATTATTAATATATACTTAGCGATATTTCAAAACATTTATATTTAATTTATAAATACATGTAGTACAAGAAACAATGACAATTCGTTACCACGGCAAACGTCGCCGGTAAATAATATTTTCCGACCTCGTGGAAAGTCAACCTCATACTCGATTAATAAATTCCGTTGACTGTCCTGCCTACATGTGTAATATATGTCAGTGTGTATTTATTATACGTGTCGCTGTAATATCTCAATTCATATACATTTATTGAATACCTGTTAATTTGTAACATATTTCGATTTCTGATTCCAATGTTCATCATAGCGTCCGGAAGTTGTCAACGGTACATTTCACCCACCACGTGCGACACATTTATACGTACATTATCTGCAAACACACGTTTACATTATTGTTATGGAATTGTACAATCCTTCAAATTATCATACTTTGAAGTATAATTTTTTATCGAAAATTGGGAATGATGTCTGGATTACACTTCACATAAACGTTTTATACATGAGAACGAAATAGTCAGATGAAGGCAGTAGCCGACTGATGGGCGGCTCGAAAAGATAATTCATGACATATTGTGTATGAATAATTGTCATGAATCAAGTGATATTTACTGAAGTTAGATTTGAATCGTCTCCTAAAGACACGAGAATCGTCTCGCATTTTCGCCATCTCGCCTTCCGCTTTTGGAAATATATTTTGCAGTAACCTGAATTATAAAACGCAGACAACACCTGTGTTACAGACAGAAAATTTTGGCTAGTTTTGCTCATGCGTGTTGATGCAGATCGCGAAGCAAAAACGCGAGATCGTGTGGCGAGGTTGCGAAAAAGCAAGATTGAATATTAATCGCGTGTTTTCGTCTCACAATCTCTCACAACCTATGCTCGATATCGCGAGAACGCGAGATTCTAAAATGCCCCCAACAGGACACTTAAAAATAGTGTTAGGAGACGATTCTCGTGTGCTGCTGAAACATGCTTTAATTAAGAAGTAGAAAAAATGTGGACAAACACCAATAACTCAACAACATAGTTTGACAAAAACATGATAATGGTCATCTTAGGAGAAGATTCTTATGTGCTACCAATACATGTTTATTGGGGGAAAAACATATTTTGATGTGTTATTGGTTACTGCATCGCATCGCCGGTTTTTGCCTTACCTTGTTTGCGGGGATTCTGCACCTCCGACTTTTAAATTTCGACGTCATAAATTTATGGAATAATTATGTGCGAAAAATAATTCCAGAGCCACATCTTACTAAATAAAATTCTATTTTATTCCATGCGTGATAGTGTCCCAAAATAGATAAATATGTGTTGAGTAATTGAACGTAAATGTGTGTCTCTGTTGACATCGCGTCGGCATATATCAAAGGTCAGATCGGCACGACTTTGTAATCTTTGATGTCTCACCCTCCACACGTCACAGTCAGTATATAATGATTACAACCGCACGTGCATATTATGTACGAAGTAATTTGACAAAACCGGGCTTATTGTATATTATGCGACTAGCGAAGTCCAAAACGTGTTCACCATCAGTAATAAAAAAACGCGAGATTGTAATGATAAACATGTGTACCAAATTTGGTTATGATCCGTCAAGTAGAACTCTAGTTATTACGAGGACAAGGATACTGAATGCGAAAATTAAAACTGGCTGCGAAGGGGAGCTAAGACTAAATTAGTGATCCGACAATTTTGAAAATGATTAGGGTTCCTAGTTTTCCAACAATAAACATATGTACCGAATTTGGTTACGATCCATCAAGTAGAACTTGATTTATTGTGTAGACAAGGATACAGAGTGCAAAAATGAAAAATTACCGCCAAAGGGAGATCATTCATTTGAAAGTAAAAAAAAATATGGCTGCAATAGGCTTCTTCGTCTTGCCGTGATAAATATGTTTTCCGAATTTGGTTACGATCGGTGAAGTAGAACTCGAGTTATTATTAAAAATGGCCGCCAAGGGGAGATAAGTCATTGGAAATTTCAAAATTAATAGTCTTCTTTGTCTTGCCGTGATAAACATGCATACCGAATTTGGTTATGATCGGTGGAGTAGAACTCGAGGTATTGTGTGGAGAAGGATACAGAGTGTGAAAATTAAAAATGGCTGCCAAGGGGAGATAAGTCATTGGAAATTTTTGAAAATCAATAGGCTTCTTCGTCTTACCGTGATAAACATGTATACAATCCGTCAAGTAGCACTCTAGTTATTGTGTGGACAAGCTGTGCCCGCCCGAACACCCGCCAGCCGCCCGCCCGCCGTACAAGGTGAATACATAATACGTCCCGTTTTTTCAAACGGGCGTATAAAAACTGTGATAATTACATTGCTCCACACTGCGGACACACTCGACTGAGTAATGGTCCCATCCCTATTTCGAGCACAAATTGCCGCTAATTGTTCGGTGTAAATACTGAAGCCCTGATGTATGTAGTCATGATAATAGAAAAAAATATATATTTTCCCGGTCTAGTGTATCATTTAAATTCAGTAAGTATAAAATTAAATGGACAACAAAGCCTGAATGTTCGAAGATCGCCACGGGATGGGAGAGTCCAAGTTTAGGGGAAGATACCATACAATGAGACGCGTGGCGATAACCGGAAGGTTGCGAGTTCGGGCCTCCCATCTGACAGAAATGTTGTTTTTTTATATAATATTCATTAAATTTGTGTTTTTATTAGTTTTTTTTAATTAGTTTAGTTTTTGTAGGTAAAAAGTCAATAAATAACGGTTATATTTTCTATCCGCACTCCTCTTTTTCAGAACCGTCCAACATTACACATTTGGTCACACCTCACCGATTGTTGTCCATCTATAGCATAAACTTTATAGTAAGTCGTACGTTAAATCTAAGTAAACTATAAATGTTGTTCGTTAATCAGGACCGGAACAACTATTTGGATGGTCAATGAATATTCCTTTGAAAGTTTGCGTACACGTACAGCAAAAACAAGCCGAACATCTGGGTAATTAGATAAAAGTTCAATAATCTCATCTCTCTATTTAGTCTAATTCCCCGTGTATGATCGACCCTACCTCATAAACCTAAACCATACCATCGTATGTGTATTGCAATCATGTGGACTCGGGTCTGGGAAAACGCATTCAAATATCATATAGTTTATTGTCCCGTTTACATCGACAGTTGATTCCAAATTATACGAAACTGTAATTGTTAAACGTGTGTATAACTCCGTTGGATAAAACATGTCCTACATGCATTTCTTTTCTATTTTGGCCAGTTTTGTTCTCTAAGTCTCAGTATTGAATACATCCAAATGTAGACCATGTATTGTGCATGCTGCCAGCCAAATGCCTGAGTTTTGTTCGTTTAATTATCCATTATGACAGACAAATTGCCGAATAAACCGCCATCAACACTTGTTGCACTTATACATACTTTTTATGTGTGTAAGACTTGCTACAAGTATAAATGAGGGACACAATGGTATTTATTTCACAAGACTGTGTGTTTAAATTTTATGTGTGTGTGTTTCTTGTTATTCATGAATGTTCAACTGTTTATTATTAGAAATATGCTTCAAATATGTAACATGTTTGCTGTGTGTAAATAATGTCAGTAGAGTGTATTTAGTTTAAATCACTTATTAAACCATTCAATGTATGTAATTGAACTGTTTCTCTATCATACCCACATTTCTAATGCTCCAGTGACCTGTATTCTGACGGGGCAATATTTGAGGCTCTTGTCACGGGTCTAGGGAATAAGCAGCATGTGCGCACTTTACGTTAAACATATTAAGAACTTTCTCGGGCATTTATTAAATAAAACTGAATTCAATGAAAATATTTAATACATTTAACATAAATTGTGCAACTTGCTACGCATATTTTAATTGAAGAAAGTTCTTTACACGCAGGTCACAACGACAGTGGGAAAACGAACCCCGATTTAAATGGCGGCCTCAAAAATCGCAGCAGTGCGGATGAATACAGTAAACACATAGCAACTGTGATCAGGTTTAGGTAGTAACCGTGAGGCGCAGTTAAAATAATAAGAAAACGGAAAATAAACACATTTTCTTGATGAATTTATTTCAAATGCTGGAATTATAAGGAATGAATGGCCTTTTTGTGGAATTTATCGGGGTATAAACTTGGAAAAGTTGCGGGAATACTGGACGAAGGCCATTCATTCCTATAATAAACATGTATTGGTAGCACATAAGAATCTTCTCCTAAGACGACGATTATCATGTTTTTGTCAAACTAAGAATTATTGGTGTTTGTCCACATTTTTTCTACTTCTTAATAAAAACATGTTTCAGCAGCACACGATAATCGTCTTCTAGATTATTCTGTTGGGGACATTTTAGAATCACGTGTTCTCGCGATATTGAACATAGGTTGATCGCGAAAATGCGAGATTGCGAGACAAAAACACGCGATTCTATCATATTCAATCTTGCTTTTTCGCAACCTCGCCGCACGATCTCGCATTTTTGCTTTGCGATCTGCATCAACACGCATGAGCAAAGCTAACCTGAATTTTCTGTCTGTAACACAGGGTAAGTCACGATATGCCCGGATATGTCATAAAATGGATATCACTTGGTGTCAAAATCGGTACATTTACACACACGGTTGAAAATGAAATAGCAGCCGAATTTCATTATTTTAGGACCAAATTTTAAGGATAGTTTGCAAATCTCAATCGGTCCAAGATTTCAAAATTCGGTCCAGAACTGACAAACTGAAAATTTTAGAAGCCCTGGTCATTATACAAGTGTAATACCTAACTTTAGAAGTCAAATTACAGTACATATGTATATTATATATGTTGGCGGCTATCTTGAATTTGGTGGCCATAATGGATTTTGAAAATGTTCACCCTTTTTTAAAACCTGTGTAACATAAATGAGCCAAAACAAGTGAAAGTTTGCTTTTAAGTACCAACTATGTACCTGATCATCATTTGATTCAAAGATAATTGCTTCGTAAATGTGATGGAATATATGTATAACATATACGTGAACACTGCCTCTTTACTGTATCCTATACGGCATCTGGGCCATCTTTGTGTGTTCCAGCCATCAGCCAGTTTCACCTGTTCTGCCGTCTGACAAAGAACTCAACATGTGAAGTAGAACATAATAAAATCATGATATAATGTAGCTAATCACATGTAGAAAAGCCAGCAGAACGGACGCCTCTCAATTATATTATACCAAACTGTAAAATATGTCAGTTTTCTGGACAGGTTTGTGCCTTTGTTTTTAACAACAAGAACCACCATTATAAATAGCTTAATACACAGAAAATCGCACTGTGTACTGTTATTAGCTATCAAATCCAGTGACATGTAAGCAGTTACCTGAGTGTATTGTCCCTGATGTCTACTAACCTACTATGCGAGTAAATATGACTTTACCTATGGCTAACGTATACACATTACGCAAACAATGTATTAGCGATCGCACCCCAGAACACACCCACTGGACAACGTAAAGAGGGGTCTAGTGGGGTACCCGCGCAATAGGTAATGCAGTGAAAATCATTAAAAAAAAAAATTTTTATATTTAACAGTACGTGTGTAAATGGTATTACTCTCTCATCTGATTGTCATTTGTCGTCGATAGATATTTAACGTACTGATCCGGTCATTTACAGAATATATGACTGATTTTGGGAAAAAATAACGGCACAATACGATGACGTCTGCTCTGAAATATCTGTCAACTTGCGGAACTAATTTAAAGAAATTGATTATATTTTAATATCGGCTACACCTAGGACTAATTACGAATGTATATATGCTCCTTGGCTACACCCGACACATTACACAGATCTAATTATAAATACATGTGTCACTTTGTGTGGAAAAAATCATTAACGTGCAGAGCTCCAGATAAGCTTTGTTTCTAAAGCGTACTATACCCCGATTTCAAAATCATTGCGTATTTAAATGGATTATTGATTTTCTTCATTACTAATTAGGGAACAAATGATAAAAAATATAACAAATTCAAACATTCATTTATTTGAGCTACAAAAAGAAAAGTGTAACACTATTTGTATTTTGCAGCTCAACTCAGTGAATTTTCAACTTTATGACAGTATTTTCACTACTCAATTAGAAAATCAATGCTTATTTTTATATTGCTGTACGTATTTTGAACTCCCACTTTTTGATAATCAATGCGTACTCAGCTAAAATAATTGCGCAAAATACGCCAATACGCACCTTATCTGGACCTCTGAACGTGTGACGAGTTGTTGATTTGACGTGTGACGAGATGTTGATCTGCCGTGTGACAGCTGTAAATTTTTACCCTTAGGCAATGCTTTTGAAATCGATTTTCGGAGGCCGGAATGTTAAAAGCGCGAGACATATTTTAAGTTTTTCAGTACACCTTCGCCGCTATTGTTTTTAGAAAATCAGTAATATTTTCCATAAAATGGTGTTGAAAAGTTGACAAAAATTCTATCACCTTATTTAGTTTTGCCGATATTGTTTTAAAAAATCAGTAATATTTTCCATAAATGGTGTTGAAAATTGACACAAAAGATATCGCCGGATTTCTCCGGATTTCGCCGAAAATCACCAAAATTTTCCGTAAATGGTGTCGACACAAAATTCAGCGCTCACGCGGAATTCAAATCAAATAGAAAATACTAATTTAATAAATAGACGCCGAAGGCGGGCATAGCGGGCACCATGGGCTTTCTGTAGAATGATGCGGGATGTTGTTACAAATGCATGTATGGAATATTACAAAGCATGTATGGAATATTAAAGACTGAGCGTTAACTTTTCCAAACACGGAAATTTCTAAGTCAGTGACCTTGACCTTTGGGGTTAGCGGGCACCATGGGCTTTCTGTAGAATGATGCGGGATGTTGTTACAAATGCATGTATAGAATATCAAAGCATAAACTGAGCGTTAACTTTTCCAAACACGGAAATTTCTAAGTCAGTGACCTTGACCTTTGGCGTTAGCGGGCATCATGGGCTTTCTGTAGAATGATGCGGGATGTTGTTACAAATGCATGTATGGAATATTAAAGCATAAACTGAGCGTTAACTTTTCCAAACACGGAAATTTCTAAGTCAGTGACCTTGACCTTTGGGGTTAGCGGGCACAATGGGCTTTCTGTAGAATGATGCGGGATGTTGTTACAAATGCATGTATGGAATATCAAAGCATAAACTGAGCGTTAACTTTTCCAAACACGGAAATTTCTATGTCAGTGACCTTGACCTTTGGCGTTAGCGGGCATCATGGGCTTTCTGTAGAATGATGCGGGATGTTGTTACAAATGCATGTATGGAATATTAAAGCATAAACTGAGCGTTAACTTTTCCAAACACGAAAATTTCTCCAAGTCAGTGACCTTGACATTTGGCGTTAGCTGGCATCATGGGCTTTCTGTAGAATGATGCGGGATGTTGTTACAAATGCATGTATGGAATGTTAAAGCATAAACTGAGCGTTAACTTTTCCAAACACGAAAATTTCTCTAAGTCAGTGACCTTGACCTTTGAGGCTAGCGGGCACCATGGGCTTTCTGTAGAATGATGCGGGATGTTGCTACAAATGCATGTATGGAATATTAAAGCATAAACTGAGCGTTAACTTTTCCAAACACGGAAATTTCTAAGTCAGCGACCTTGACCTTGACCTTTGCGGTTTGCGGGCACCATGGGCTTTCTGTAGAATGATGCGGGATGTTGTTACAAATGCATGTATGGAATATTAAAGCATAAACTGAGCGTTAACTTTTCCAAACACGAAAATTTCTTGTTACAAGCGACCTTGACCTTTGGGGTTTGCGGGCACCATGGGCTTTCTGTAGAATGATGCGGGATGTTGTTACAAATGCATGTATGGAATGTTAAAGCATAAACTGAGCGTTAACTTTTCCAAACACGAAAATTTCTAAGTCAGTGACCTTAACCTTTGGGGTTAGCGGGCAACATGGGCTTTCTGTAGAATGATGCGGGATGTTGTTACAAATGCATGTATGGAATACTAAAGCATAAACTGAGCGTTAACTTTTCTAAACACGGAAATTTCTAAGTAAGCGACCTTGACCTTTGCGGTTTGCGGGCACCATGGGCTTTCTGTAGAATGATGCGGGATGTTATTACAAATGCATGTATGGAATATTAAAGCATAAACTGAGCGTTAACTTTTCCAAACACGAACATTTCTCTAAGTCAGTGACCTTGACCTTTCAGGCTAGCGGGCACCATGGGCTTTCTGTAGAATGATGCGGAATGTTATTACAAATGCATGTATGGAATATTAAAGCATAAAGTGACCTTGACCTTTGGGGTTAGCGGGCAACATGGGCTTTCAGTATAATGATGCGGGATGTTGTTACAAATGCATGTATGGAATATTAAAGCATTCCATTGAGGGAAACAGAAGTTACAATGAATTAACCTAAGCGTTAAGTTTTAGAAACAGAGCTAAACGCAAAAACTTAATGTTGAATGCATGTGAAAAGTAGGTCAATGAACCATGGAAAGTAGGTGAAGGTCACATGGGCTCCCTCTGTGTGAGATGGTTACACCACAGTGTTGATGTATACCAAGTATGGAGATCGTAGGAGTTATATTTTTCTGGAAACCGAGCTAAACGCAAAAACTTAAAGTGAAATGTTGACGCCGCCGCCGACGGAAAAGCTATGCCTATGTTCCGCTTCTACTAAAGCAGGCGGGACAAAAAAGCAGTAACAAACTGTCGGTGTATATATTATTTAAAGACGGACACTTTCATCGTCGGTAAGTTTCTATCAGTTTCTAGCTATTTTTATTAAAATCATAAAATTGTGAAAATATTAAAATTACAAAATTAATGGAAAAATATATATACCAAGTCGAGGTTTGAACCTCCGACCCTTTCGGGAATTGGTAATTCAATCATAAAAGTCGGCGACCTTAACCTCACGACTATTGTACCATTTATGATGGTTACATTTGTACAGAAGTACTATCAGTATTACGCAAACATTTTAACGTAATAATTATTAAATTAGTTGCAACTCCGTCTACAACGATATCGTTACAGCGATATGCTATTGAAACAACATGTATTAGTACCCATAACATAACAAAGTAATATATCAATATATATCACAGGAGATAGATTAAAACTATATAAACTAATAAACAGAACAATACGCTTGGCTCGTATGAAAATACTTCCCGTACGTGGTAGTGGTGTATATTGATTATCTCCCTTGCCAAAAGAAGTTCACTGATTTATTAATTCCAAATAAGACGTGTTTGCGTAATGAGTAACATAGGCTGTGCATCAGATTGAAAAGTTTACACGTTGAAATTTATTTGGAGATTGATGGGAGAAATGCTCAGATATCTCGTCTTTTGTATAGTTTACTGGCATAATAGTTATAGCTTGCTGTTCTCATATCTGTCTATTATGTATTGCACCAAATTTTATTTGGTTTACTGTCATATTATTTGCTGTATGTGTCAAACGCACAAAGTGGTGAAACTGTACGATGGCTTGTACATACAAAGATGGCAGAGATGGCAAGTCAATGCTCCATATAGTATACAGTAACAAGAAAATATTCATATATGTTATATTCACATCACTCTTCTGACGCAATTATCATTGAAGTCAAGTGTATCCATCTATTACCTAATAGCTTAACAAATATTTGACACAAAATTTACATTCTGGTCTACACTATAAGGTGAGAGTTGTAGTTCTTGCTGAGACACACCTTTGGGTAATGGTTTATGCAAATGTGAAATGAAAATATTCCAAGAATAATCAAATTTTGGATTGACAAGAAATGAAATTACGAAAAAAACAGATGGAGATAACTAAAAAATTAGTTAGGCAAGAGTTGTCGATCTTGTGCGCAACACACCTTTGGGTCGTGGTCTATTCATGTGAAGTTTCATGAAAATATTCCAAAGGGTATCCGAACAAGAAATCAGTGTGCGAAAAAACAAAGGGAGATAACAAGAGATGTCATTCTTGCGCGCTACACATCTGGTTGTAGTCTATGCACGTGTGCAGTACGGTACTCCAGACAAGAAATCAGTGAGGAAAAAATAGCAATGTGGCCTGTCGGCACATGAATTTCCCCGCTGGCAGCCAAAGAAATCGAGGCGCATTTGAAAACACAGAGATTATAAGACACGTACCGATTTTCAAACGCACCAAATAAGTGACCTTCACCCTGGGCTTAGAGGGGGCAGGACGATCATGGATTTTTCACAGGGCGGTAGAGGACAATTAGAGCAATGTGAGTGTGAAATATCAACGTGAGTGGGGGATAGTCTAGGCCCCAGTACCGGAGGTGACTTACATGAGAGGACACAGCCAGCTGTGGTAGGCCGTGAGTGGAGGATAGTCTAGGCCCCAGTACCGGAGGTGACTTACATGAGGACACAGCCAGCTGTGGTAGGCAATGAGCGGGGGATAGTCTAGGCCCTAATACCGGAGGTGACTTACATGAGGACACAGCCAGCTGTGGTAGGCCGTGAGCGGGGGATAGTCTAGGCCCCAGTACCGGAAGGTGACTTACATGAGAGGACACAGCCAGCTGTGGTAGGCAGTGAGCGGGGGATAGTCTAGGCCCCAGTACCAGAGGTAACTTACATAAGAGCACACAGCCAGCTATGGTAGGCAGTGAGCGGGGGATAGTCTAGGCCCCAATACCGGAGGTTACTTACATGAGAGCACACAGCCAGCTGTGGTAGGCCATGAGTGGGGAATAGTCTAGGCTCCAGTACCGGAGGTGACTTACATGAGAGCACACAGCCAGCTGTGGTAGGCCGTGAGCGGGGTATAGTCTAGGCCCCAGTACCGGAGGTGACTTACATGAGAGGACACAGCCAGCTGTGGTAGGCAGTGAGCGGGGGATAGTCTAGGCCCCAGTACCAGAGGTAACTTACATAAGAGCACACAGCCAGCTATGGTAGGCAGTGAGCGGGGGATAGTCTAGGCCCCAATACCGGAGGTTACTTACATGAGAGCACACAGCCAGCTGTGGTAGGCCATGAGTGGGGGATAGTCTAGGCTCCAGTACCGGAGGTGACTTACACGAGAGCACACAGCCAGCTGTGGTAGGCCGTGAGCGGGGTATAGTCTAGGCCTCAGTACCGGAGGTGACTTACACGAGAGGACACAGCCAGCTGTGGTAGGCCGTGAGTGGGGGATACTCTAGGCCCCAGTACCGGAGGTGACTTACACGAGAGGACACAGCCAGCTGTGGTAGGCAGTGAGCGGGGGATAGTCTAGGCCCCAGTACCAGAGGCGACTTACACAAGAGCATACAGCCAGCTGTGGTAGGCTGTGAGCGGGGGATAGTCTAGGCCCCAGCACCGGAGGTGACTTACACGAGAGCACACAGCCAGCTATGGTAGGCCGTGAGTGGGGATAGTCTAGGCCCCAGTACCGGATGTGACTTACAGGAGAGGACACAGCCAGCTGT
Source organism: Conchocele bisecta (assembly GCA_029237695.1). Classification (NCBI taxonomy): domain Eukaryota; kingdom Metazoa; phylum Mollusca; class Bivalvia; order Lucinida; family Thyasiridae; genus Conchocele; species Conchocele bisecta. The sequence goes on along the minus strand of CM055268.1, from coordinate 115,356,254 downwards.
GGTAGGCCGTGAGCGGGGTGTTAGTCTAGGCCCCAGTACCGGAGGTGACTTACACGAGAGCACACAGCCAGCTGTGGAAGGCCGTGAGTGGGGGATAGTCTAGGCCCCAGTACCGGAGGTGACTTACACGAGAACACACAGCCAGCTGTGGTAGGCCGTGAGCGGGGTATATAGGCCTCAGTGACGTAGGTGACTTACATGAGAGGACACAGCTAGCTGTGGTAGGCCGTGAGTGGGGGATACTCTAGGCCCCAGTACCGGAGGTGACTTACACGAGAGGACACAGCCAGCTATGGTAGGCAGTGAGCAGGGGATAGTCTAGGCCCCAGTACCGGAGGTGACTTACACGAGAGGACACAGCGCGCTGTGGTAGGCAGTGAGCGGGGGATAGTCTAGGCCCCAGTTGGAGGTGACTTACACGAGAGCACACAGCCAGCTGTGGTAGGCAGTGAGCGGGGGATAGTCTAGGCCCCGGTACCAGAGGCGACTTACACAAGAGCACACAGCCGGCTGTGGTAGGCTGTGAGCGGGGGATAGTCTAGGCCCCAGTTGGAGGTGACTTACACGAGAGCACACAGCCAGCTGTGGTAGGCAGTGAGCGGGGTATAGTCTAGGCCCCAGTACCGGAGGTGACTTACACAAGAGGACACAGTCAGCTGTGGTAGGCCGTGAGCGGGGGATAGTCTAGGCCCCAGTACCGGAGGTGACTTACACGAGAGCACACAGCCAGCTGTGGTAGGCCGTGAGTGGGGGATAGTCTAGGCCCCAGTACTGGAGGTGACTTACACGAGAACACACAGCCAGCTGTGGTAGGCCGTGAGCGGGGTATAGTCTAGGCCTCAGTACCGGAGGTGACTTACATGAGAGGACACAGCCAGCTGTGGTAGGCCGTGAGTGGGGGATAATCTAGGCCCCAGTACCGGATGTGACTTACAGGAGAGGACACAGCCAGCTGTGGTAGGCTGCGAGCAGGGGTTAGTCTAGGTCCCAGCTGTGGTAGGCCGTGAGAGGGGGATAGTCTAGGCCCCAGTACCGGATGTGACTTACAGGAGAGGACACAGCCAGCTGTGATAGGCCGTGAGCGGGGGTTAGTCTAGGCCCCAGTACCGGAGGTGACTTACACGAGAGCACACAGCCAGCTGTGGTAGGCTGTGAGTGGGGGATGGTCTAGGCCCCAGTACCGGAGGTGACTTACACGAGAGCACACAGCCAGCTGTGGTAGGCCGTGAGCGGGGTATAGTCTAGGCCCCAGTACCGGAGGTGACTTACACAAGAGGACACAGCAGCTGTGGTAGGCCGTGAGTGGGGGATACTCTAGGCCCCAGTACCGGAGGTGACTTACACGAGAGGACACAGCCAGCTGTGGTAGGCAGTGAGCGGGGGATAGTCTAGGCCCCAGTACCGGAGGTGACTTATACGAGGACACACCCAGCTGTGGTAGGCAGTGAGCGGGGGATAGTCTAGGCCCCAGTACTGGAGGTTACTTACACGAGAGGACACAGCCAGCTGTGGTAGGCAGTGAGCGGGGGATAGTCTAGGCCCCAGTACCGGAGGTGACTTACACGAGAGCACACAGCCAGCTGTGGTAGGCAGTGAGCGGGGGATAGTCTAGGCCCCAGTACTGGAGGTCATTGCTGCTGCTGTTCTCGTACCTGCAAGTACATAGTCTCCAATTACACAACGATCTATATGAATATATGAGGCTGGGGTAATTCTAAGTAATTTGACCTTAACCTTGGGCATGGTGGGCACATTGGTGGGCTATAGAATGAAAATATGGATGATGATGAAGGGGTATGAAAGTTTCAAGTCAATCGGTCTTTACTCTTAGGGTTGAGGAGATATTTGCAAGAAATTAATATACAGTTGAACCTGCCCTTACGACAACCCGAAGTAAGCGACTTCCTGTGCTAAGCGACCGGTCTCAGCTCCTCCCGTGACATTTTGAGCATTAATATAACTTAACTAAGCGACCACCTCTGTAACGCGACCAGCGACCATGAAAATCTGGTCCCAAAACATTAAAATCCTTAACTCAGCGACCATTTCCGTATTGTTGTTGTTGTTTGTCAACTTGAAATGTCCGCCGTCTATTTTTCACGGGCGACCACTCAACTTGCCCATTGATCAACTTGTCCACCATACGTCACAGCTTACAGACTCACATGAACTGCATATTCGGAACACCTCTATTTCAAGGTATTCACCTGTGCTTTGTACAGGTAATGAATGGCTAATACCCGTAGGCAAGAACTTCTCACTTGCCAAGTGCTTTCAATGGCCGATAGTAGAGAGTTGTCGTTCCTAGTTAGATGGCGCCTCGTGCCACAGGTCAATGTGAAACTGTGTTACACAGCTGCTAAGTGTGTGTATTGTGTATCGTAACACGTTTCACGTTGTGTTTACTTCAGATATATCAGTATTTAGAACTGTATCACTGTTAAACGAAGGAGTATTAGCAAGGAGTAACTGTAAAACAGTATTGACAAATCCAATGACAAGCACTGAAACCAAAATTGCATCACATATCACGTTTGACTGCTTCATGCTGCGCAATTTCAGATCTGGAATTGTTTCCAAACATGCATAAATTAATACATGTTTAAAAAAGAAATATAATAATACATTGAGTTTATATTGAATTACATTGTAATTCTGTGACTTTTATTTGTACGGTGGTCATGAAATTGTTCATGCTGACATATATAAACAAGAAACCACAGGTTATAGTAATGGACTGAGGCTATTAATACATTAAATATACAATACATGCAATAAATGTACCTAAAATCTAAGTTAGCCAGAGCTCCAGTTAAGGTGCGTAATTTGGGGGTAAATTTGTTATTTCTTTAGAATCGTCCCATTGAAACGATCCTAAAGAACTCGCAACTTGCCATTTTCGGTGAAGAAATAAACACGAAATTCGGTCGAATTACGCACCTTCTTAACATGTTAACTGGAGCTGTGTTGCTTGTGTGAAATAATAATTTTGCTCTTGGGAAATTCTAAATATTTCTTCAGAAAAAAAATATACTCTGTGCGGTGTGGCACCAGTCGACATGTGCTGAATTAAATTGTGTCGTCAGCTGTTTGTTTTTTATTATTCAATAATTCTTAACACAAACATATTTTGGCAGCTCATGAGAATCATGTTCACCGAAGATGATTCTCATGTGCTGCCAAAACATGTTTTTTCCCCAGTACTAAATTGATAAAAATGATAGCAAGTAGACGACAATTTCAGTTTCAAACTCTGTAAGTATGGTAAGGTTTAAACAACATAAGACTTGTAGAAGTGCTTTTCAAGCAGAGCCTGTTTGAAATAATTGTCAAAAAACAGCTACAGAGTTTGCACCATTTGTGCAATAAATGGGTCATTTATCGTTACTGTGACATACTTTATATCAGTGATTTTTAAATTGTTTGCAGTACAGATAACCAATATACATGTTTTGGCACCAGTGCAATGGAGCTGTCCCTGTATTTGGTAATAGTAATCATGGTGTTCATCTAGAACATACTAGTTCTTCTTTCCGACCAGAGAGCCTAGCATTCCTTTTCCTTAGTTCGTCTTTTAGTTGACCCAACTTTAGTGAACCGTACTTTGAGTTTGATGCCATAATTTCACTTGCTAATACTCTACAAATTCTATGAATTACACGTGTGTGTATTGGAACTGCAGAGACTGGGATAGTTCCGTGACCTGTGGGTAATGGCGCCATCTGGCGGGAAGCAAGATAAGAGAACTCACTACTATCCCCCATTACGCTGCCACTCAATTACGCGTGGATGACAAATGAATACAAATCGTCAGTCAGTGTCTATTTTATTAAACTCGAACCATATTTCAACTCCCGACCTTTGTCCGGAATAAACTAGATTGGTCAGTAAGCGAGGCGTGTGTGAAATGTGAAGCAGATCCGAGGAAGGAAACAGAAATTATAAGTCATTTACTCGAGCATTAAGGTTTCTAACGCACCAAGTCTGTGACCTTGACCCTGGGCTTATTGGGGGTGGGACGAATAGTGTGATAGATATGTGCAGAAAAAAGGTCGATCTGTGCACTTTTGGAAGAGTCTGCCAAATTTTGCAATCAGACGGGTGGCCATGAAAAAAATCCACCGGAATGACCTAATTTGCATAAATCCAAGATGGCCGCCGGCAAAAATCACTTATCGCCTTAAACTCGAATATATATGCATATATTTGGCAATTTATACCTACATTTGAGTATAAAACGATAGTAATATAAATGCACAAATTAATTACATCGTCCATGCGACATTTAGTTCAATGTCATGATTGAAGGTCAAGGTCAAGTAGGAAAAACTTCAAATTTCAGCCAGGATGTTCTATTTGGTTGCACATCACTGCATCTGATTTCCAAAATACTGTAATATTGGAACCTACTGTGACTACATATTGAGTGAAGAGACAAATGAAATTAATTTTAACCATTATTGTTCAAAATTCAAGGTCAATGTCAAGGTCAAAACCTGATATATCATTTTCAGTAATTTTCTTTAGCCATCGGTTTCTTTTGTTTTTGACAATCTTACAATCTATGATAATAGTTTTCAAGCTATGTCATCAGTTGTAATTGGTTCGTTGATATTCTGACACGTTTAAGTTCAAAGTGTCAATGACTAGGTTGAACAATTCTTACGTTTTGTAAATTTTGGTAGCAATATATTGATCACTTGTGACGTCATGTTGAATTCCAAATATGCCCAAGAGAAGTTTTGAAGATGCGGAAGATTTTGGATTACAGTGCGGAAGATTTTGGAGCAATAAAAGTATAATACCATAAAGAACACAAAGGTGCCGAGAAAAGTTTGTGCGGGTTTTACAGAATCAACAACAACAACCGTCAAGTTTATGTGGCATTAGTGTTTAATTTAAAAAGGTATACCAGAAGGCAGAACTGTGTTCACTGTAACTGTATCTCCCCATTATATTGTCCCAATGAATTATTCAGAATGAAGTATTGTTGATGTTCAAAGTATCTAGTTTACCTAATTCCGATGTCTACCTAATTTCGACACAGCTGTTAAATTTTCAAGTTATAAAGCTGGATCTGACAATCGTATCAAATGATAATTTTTAATTATAGTTTATACACTATATTGGAGACTGTCATGCAGTTCTCCCAGTTTTGACAGATGTGGTTTTGTGGTGGCAGGCCTGATCTACATGTAGGTCAGTGTCCCAGCTAGCGAGAGTGCATGATCATTTTAGATATGCTAATTTTGACAATGGAATTATTGGTTAAATTATATAGTTCAAAGGTCGCGGGAGCAGGGAGTGACATCCGCTGTCCCGGGAATTCAGTTTTGCACAATGCGTAGTCGGCGTGGATGTTTCTGAGGGTTCTTGACATAATTATATAATAGCGACTGGCTGGAATACTTCTGACTTGGATAATTACTCATTATTAGATTTATCATTTTAATATAGACCATGTGATCTAGGAATTATTATTATTGTGAATGCTCAATGGATATCGTTATAATTTAATGATCGAGAATTATTCGATTTATGCCGTGTGAAAGGCTTAGACATCCAGATTTGATATCTACTAGACGACAAAAGTGTTTCCCGTTTCTACGGATTATATTCTTTTGTTGCAACATTTCACGCATTTAATTGGAACCAAGTGTGTACAATTTGCCACAAAAATGGATGTGCGAGCCAGTTCGAACAGTCGGAAGCGCAAATCTGCGGACGTGACATTGGATCGGGTTGAGATTCCGCAATCTAATATCTCGGCGGAGGTAGATCCACCTTACGACATGTCACTTCCCGAAAACTGGAGCGTGCAGAAGTTAAAATCTGAACTACGGCAACTGGGAATATCCCCAGGCCTTCGACAGATAAAATGTCGTTTAGTTCACCTATATCGGTTGGCGACATCAAATTCAAGATCAACAAGCAGTGCGGTTATATCAACAGCCATAACCTCTAACCAGCGCGCTGCGGTTATATCAACAGATGACGTCATTGCGCAGTCGGTTGCGCAGACATCGCCCAGAGGCAGTAACCATGGTCGCGGTGTCGCTTTATCTGAGCATGCGCAATCGCACACAGTACAGCGCAGTGAAACCGAAACTAGACTTCGGGAATCTCCGGGCGACAACAACATCGCAGATCTGCATGCCAGTGTGTCTGCTTTACAGCAGACCGTCGCGAAACTTACCGATAACATGGATATACTTATACAGCAAAATGTGCAAACTAATTCGACATCCGCACACATTCATTCTCATGTCGCACCTGAGTTACCATCCGTGTCTGGCCAGCCAGTGTTAGCAGGTGCGTCATTCATGGAAGGTAACTTATTCACGAACAGTACTAACAACAACAAGAATGTCAGTTCCATAAACTTAGAAAATGCTCGGTCCACATACGGGTACACTGCTGAGGCATTGCCTTTCGTAGAAACAGTTCATCCTAGTGTCAAACGAAACATTCAGGAAGGTAAAGACGTGAATTTGGCCTCATTGTTGATACCGTATTACAATTGTCAGTCGGACTCGGTACCCGGTGGTAACCAGAAACCGGACGTTCGCTTAAACACAGAATTAAGTTTGCCACAATTCATTCAGGCATTCGCCGTCTATAAAAACATCATGTGCCAGGTGCATCCTAATAGGCGACCAGAATTAGATCTGTATGAGCGCGATATAATTGACATGGCATCCAGGTATGGGGGTCGCGGCTTTTATGAGTACCAACAAATCTTTCTCGGCACAGGCTGCGGCACATCTCCGCTTCCATGGCGTGAAAATAGACTGGTCAGTTAGGAATAATATGTTGTTTTGTTCCATATTTTCAAATTACAAGGCTAATTGTTGCTCCGAGTGTGGTAGCACACTGCACATGTCGCAGTTCTGTCCGTCACAAACCCATGCTTTCTCTGGTAGTACAATGGAACCGTACAATAAGACCAGTAGAGTTACCACGACTGCTGGTAGTTTTGCCAACCGTGCAAATTCCACCAAAGATCTTTTGGGTCGCACACGAGTGATTCACAATGGAAACGAGATTTGTAACAATTTTAACACTATGCGTGGTTGCCATGCGTCTCAATGCAGACATGTGCATTTGTGTTTAGTACGTAAACAGAGTGATCACTCTAAAATGAATTGTCAGAATTAAAAAAACTGGCAGGGCCAGGGACAGAAAATACCGAGCCTGAGATAGTGCCTAGGAACAGCCCTATAAATGTTATAAAATTGAGGTTTGAGTTGCAGCATCATCCAGATAATAACTTCACTAACTATTTAATTGACGGATTTTCAGAGGGATTTGAGACTGGTTTTAAGCATTTACCTGCATTACCGTATGAGTGTAAAAACTTGTTGTCTGCAATTAAACAGCTTGACATTACTTCACAGTTGATTCAGTCAGAATTAGTTAAAGGATATTTGATCGGCCCTTTTGATAGCATTCCATATCTACATTATCGTATCAGCCCAATTGGCATTGCTGAGGGGAAGTACTCTGGGAAAAAGAGGTTAATTGTGGACTTCTCAGCACCTCATGATAATTTATTACATCCCAGTTTAAATGACCTTATTGATAGGGACGAATACTCCTTGACATATGTCACCATTGACCATGCGATTAGAATAACTCAGCGATTGGGAAAGGGGAGTAGATATTGTAAAGCTGACATTCAAGATGCCTTTAAACAGGTTCCTGTCAAGAGGGTGTTGTGGCCCTTTCAGGGTATCAAGTGGAACAATAAATATTACTTCTACACCAGATTAGTGTTTGGCAGTCGATCTAGTCCTAAAATTTTTGATTGTTTGTCTCAAGTTATTTGTTGGATCCTGCAAAACAATTATGGAATCAGTCATTGTTTACATTTGCTGGACGATTTTCTCACAATCAATTCTCCATCCGATGATGCCGATCATACTATGTATATTTTGCGGTTGGTATTTGAGAAACTTGGTATATACCGTTATCACCCACAAAAACTATGGGGCCAGTTACGGTTATTGAGTACTTAGGAATTATATTAGACAGTGTGAAGATGGAGGCACGGTTGCCGCTAGAGAAAGTGCAGAGAATCGCAAATTTGTTACAAACATTCTCAAAGAGGAAATCATGTACAAAGAGGGAATTATTAAGCCTTCTAGGACATCTCAATTTTGCATGCCGCGTGATTTATCCAGGTCGTGCATTTGTGTCATACTTGATATCGCTGTCTTCTTCTGTCAGTAAATTGCACCATTATGTTAAAATCACGACAGACTGTAGATTAGACATTAGTATGTGGTCTAAATTTCTTCATGAACGGAACGGTATTTCAATGTTCATGAATGATGAACTTACAATGGCTGATGATATGCAGTTTTTCACGGATGCTACACCTCGAGCACATGCAGGGTATTACTGTGGGAAGTGGTTTCAAGGGGAATTTCCTGCTTTTATTTCATCGGAAGTCGTGGCATCTATGGCTCTGTATGAACTCTATCCGATAGTCATGGCAGCCGTGCTGTGGGGTGAAAAATGGACAAAGAAGAGAATTGTGGTGAATTGTGACAATTCAGCCACTGTGGACATCATCAATAAGGGTCGATCTAAGATTCCATTCATTCAAAAGTTTGTTCGTAGGTTGATCTGGTGCGCAGCAAAAGGTCAGTTTGTTATTACCGCAAGACATATAGCCGGTAAATCAAATGTTATTGCTGACGCGTTATCACGTTTTAACATGTTGCAGTTCAGACGTCTTGCACCAGAGGCAGACACTGTTCCAGAGCGGTGCCTTTCGGTTTCCAAGCTGCAGCTGAATTAGACCTGGAAGTCACAAATCTTTGGTCAGCATCTATTGCTCCAAATACTAAATCAGCCTATCAGACAGGCATGCAGTGTTTCACGCAGTTTCTAACAATGTCCGGTTGTATTATGCGTCCAGGTACGTTACCCATTCTAACGGAGGATGTTCTCATTTATTTATTTTGTGACATTCTGTTACAAGTCACTGCAGCTGCAGCTGGCTACTATTAAACTATATCTGGCAGGTATTCGTTTTCACTATCTGCAAGCAGGCATGAGCAATCCTATGTCTTCCATGGATAGACTACAATGTGTTCTACGTGGTGTTAAACGTAGTCAAGGTTCGAAGACGAGGTTGAGACTGCCTATAACTTTTTCAATTCTGAAGCAGATGTGTGACTTATTACATGCGGGAGTTTTTACCCAAAACTTAGATTTGACGTTACAATGTATGTGTTCATTAGCCTATTTCTGCTTTCTTCGCTGCGGTGAGTTCACTGTTAAAGCTCGGAATGATGATGTTTATTCATATTTGAAATGTCAGGATGTGTCGTTCTTGACAGATCATTCTATGTTTTGTCTTACGCTACCTACTTCCAAGACTGATCCATTCAGTGTAGGCGTTGATATACCGATATACAGAAATAACTCCATTAATTGCTGTCCAGTGTATTTGATGGAACATTATTTGTGCCTACGCAGAGAGCAGCTTACATCTACTGCGTTTTGTTATGATATCTCGCCACTATTCATAGACGTGGATGGCAAACCGTTCACTAGGACTAAGTTTCTTTATTATGTGAAGCAAGTTTTATGCAGACTCGGTTATGACGAGAATAAATATAGTGGCCATTCATTTCGGATTGGTGCTGCAAGCAGTGCAGCAAAAGCTAACATTGAAGATCACATGATACAAACTCTCGGTCGATGGTCTTCATCATGCTATACCAGGTACATCAGAGTTGCACGCAGTGCTATACAAGCTGCACAGGCCCGGATGTGTCATTGACTTCGTACAAGGTAAACAATACTGTGGATGTGATAGTTCGTGCACTTTATTTAACAGCAGGTTACACACAGATGTCATATTTGTCTACATGTTCTTGTTGGGTACAAACTATTAATTACGTTTGTTATGAGTACACGCATACCTGATTAATTTCTCCTCTTGGGGGCACTCATTGCTATTTTTAGTTTAAAAAAATATCAATTCGTTTTGGACTATTTTGCCCCCTTTTCGATAAATTAATTCATATGTACATTTATGTGCGGCATCAGTTGAAACATTTGCCAGACTTGTTGATACATCATTCACTCGCCTGAAGCGACTCGTCCCACACCCGACCTTTCTGTAACGTCCCACGCTCGACACGACATTCTGTACGCTCGTCTCACCTCATTATCGGCTCGCCAGTCGGTACACTCGACTGCCCTGGACGACCCACCTCTCTATAGTCCGAGTACGCTCGACTCGCCAGTCGGTTACGCTCGACTACCCTGCACCACATTCCTCATAGTCGGTACGCTCGACTACCCTGCACCACATTCCTCATAGTCGGTACGCTCGACTCGCCAGTCGGTATGCTCGACTAATTTCGACGACTCACCTCTTTATAGTCGGTACGCTCGACTCGCCAGTCGGTACGCTTGACTCGCATTCGAGTTGTTAACTCAACTCAGATCTTTCTAGTCGTCCACTTGATGCACATCTTAGTTGTTAACTCAACTCAGCTCTTTCTAGTCGTATGCTCGACTCACCTCTTTCTAGTATTTCACTCAACTCGTCACCCTCTAGTCGTTTCACGCGAGTTATTAGCTCTACACATTCACTCCGCCATAGTCGTGCAAGAGAATAGCTACTGCATACGTCTCACCTCTTGCTCAGAGAAATCTGGTCTGGCACATGCGAGTCTGATGAAGCACAACACCAAATAGCAGGTAGCCCCCAATGAGGAGCCAAATATATTTTACTCCCATAGCTTTGTACTTCTACACGACAGCCCACTGCATTATGGTTCACATGAACCTACCACATATTCAACTTTCTTATAGCCTAATTAACATGAATACTCTCGTAACCAGACCACCTCAGTGTCTGAAATTACAAAATCATTTATGGGTTTGAAACATTACGTTAGTTAATTCTAAAGACATCTGAACCTACTAATCCCAATGATCACCATCTTGCCATCTGTTTATTCCTACGGTCTACTATATACAATGTAAGAATCAAAAAGTGTTGCCTGTTGTTTCTCTTATTTGTCTTTTTTTTTCAGTGAATACATGTTTTCATAGCACATTAGAATTTTCACAATTGGAATAGTCTGTGTTTTTTAAATATTTTTTATGATGGAATATTGCAAATACGAAATACAAAACAACCAGCATACGACACAATTTAATTCAGCGTATTGTAGTAATGACTTTGCGTTAGATGTTGCGTCCCTTAGCGTCCCAACCTCTCTATGCGATCACGAAAAGTATACAATGGGCATTTCCCGAGACTCACGGTGAGGACAAGTATGTGGTGCTAATGGGTGGTTTGCACATTGAAAAGGCTGCTTTAACTTTGTGTGGCGACCTTCTAGAAGAAAGTGGATGGGTGGAAGCCCTTACAGAAGCTGGTATTTTCACATCTGGTGTTGCAGAGTCTTGTCTCACAGCTACACACATCAAGCGCACTCGCTATGCACATGAAGTCACAGCAGTAACTGTTGTTCTCTATACAATCATGATGAATATCACAAATCGGTTCCACTCTACAGATGATGTGGATTTATGGGCATCGGAAATGTCTGCATCAAATCCACAGTTTCAGTACATGTACCATGTCCTTGAACTAGAACTCCTTGTGCTAGTGTACACCCGCTCGATCAGAGAAGGAAAATGTGATATACTAGTATACAAATCAAGGGTAACTGGACTTGCTCCATGGTTCATGGTTCTGAATCACACTCACTACGCAAGATGGGTACCAGTCCACATCCGGGAAATGGTTACATTATCCAAACTACATCCTCAAGTAGATGCTCGAGACATTTCACAGTTAACAAAACTGGGCGAAAGTTTTTGAACATAGCAGTGTACCAGGCTCACGAGCAGAACAATGTAACCGATAAAGGGTGACGGTGGTGTAATAGGGAAGACACATCACACAGACGCAGTCCAGCGGTGGTCCATTGCTTCACCCGAAGTTACATGTGCTGATTAACACTTTTGAAGAAACAAACATCACAACCACTGCCCCAAGGAGCACACCAAAGGCATACCATGATCAAACAAAAATATTTCAAGCAAAGTTTGATAATAATTGCAGATCACTAGAAAAAGTGATCAACGCTATGTGCAATCCCTTCGCAGAAAAAGGTGAAGTACTCTATTGCTTACACACGATAGAGATTCTTTCAGAATCAGCAATCCTCTGTGTGCAGAAACTGCGAGAAGCCGGCCTACAACAGTTTGACGAGTATCTTACAAAGCGCCTCAAGACACACACATACTCAATTATTTTCAAGCCATTAACAAAGAATAAGCTACACATTAGGCCCCTACTAGCACTCGACAAACCAAACGCCCACAAGAGAAAGCGCTGCAAGACACATGTTCTGCGCTCGCCCAATTATACGTAGCAAGTGCAGTTCGGGGTGGTAGTTCAGATAATTTCTTCTCGCATGAAAATCATGCGCATCCCCCATCCATTTCAGACAATGGAAACATTAGAAAAGGCAGCTAACATCACGCCAGTTATGCATACTTCAAATGCTGAGGTCATGCTCATGGATGGAGCAGCAGTAATTAATTACCTGCCACCTGACAAGGGCAAGACATTCGCTGACTACATGAATGACACATTCTTTCCATACATCTCTCGAGTGCTTGATAACCAGTTTGACAGTTTGATATAGTGTTTGCTGTATATAGAGAGGACAGCCTAAAAGAACAAACAAGGGAATCAAGGGGAAAGGGTGTGAGGATCAAGGTATCACACTTCACCCCTCTACCAAAAAGCTGGCCTTTATTTATCAACGATGATGTAAACAAGTCGGAGCTGTTCATGCTAATATCGGAGGAGGTGCGCTCATTCTCTGTTCCCGACAACAAACAATTGATTGTAACACATGGTGACTGTGTCGTGTGTGTCCAAGGCCGTGAAGATCTACGTATACTTTCGCCTTCTAACCATGAAGAAGCAGATTCAAGGTTAATGGTACACCTTACTGATGCAATCGCTGAAGGATACAATTCATTCATGATATGAACAGTCGATTCTGATGTGGCTATGCGTGTGGCGTGGGTGTCCTATAGTACTGGAAAAGATCATCACTACATTCCTGTTCATGATATATCAACAGCTATTGGAACAATAGCATGTATCATGCATATACTGGATGCGACACCGTATCATCGTTCCATTCTATAGGGCAAATGACAACATGGAAAACCTGGGCTCGGTTGCTCAAAACCTCTCTTTGCTTAACAGACTGTTAAATCCTTAACATTGTTAAGTCTGTTACATATGTAAGTCTGTTAAGCTAACAGAAGCTTTGAGCAACCGGGTCCAGGTGTTCATTTTCCGAAGTTACGGAAACTTTCCGGGTGCTAGCAGAAGGCCCAAACGCAATCAGTGAACGTGATATTCAGGTGCTATAACGTTTCACCATCCTGCTGTATGACCACACCAGTGATTCAAACAGTGTTAATGAAGTTCGAAAGCAACTCTTCACCGCAATGGGACGTACACTGCTTCTCTTGAACAGCATGTCAAGCGGGCAATACTACAGGGCGGTCACATCTGGGGTCATGCACATGAGACACAACTGCCTGAAGTATATCCTGCTGCATGGGGGTGGATTAACGAGTCAGGAAAGTGGTGCTCCCTCCCAATTGCCAGTGCATCCTGCAGGAGGCTGATTCATTTGTGGCTGTATGAAAGGCTGCAGTTAAGGCGCGTAATTTGATCGTTTTCGGAGGGGGGGGGGGGGGATTTTGTTATTTCTGTGAGTGCTTGAGAACCGTCTCATCGAGACAATTGTAAACAACTCCCACCTTGCCATTTTGGTGAAGAAATAAGAAAAAATGCCGGAAAATTTTGCCAAATAATGCACCTTAACTGGAGCTCTGTAAATGACCTTGACCTTTGAAATTGGCGAGGTTAATTCAATTTTATTTACCACCCGAAAGTCACCAAAATCTATATCACGTAACAGTAGGTAAAATAGCTCTGCAGTCATGTAAAAGTATTCATACTTCAGAAACTTGTATAAACATGTAGACTGATTTGATTTACAGTCTAACTTGACCTTCACTATGACTCACTATGACCTCCACCACTGAAGCTCATGAACATAAGGTGATTTTATTGTATATGCATTAAATTGTTATACATCTATATCTCTATAGATTCAAAAAGTGTCCTAAATATCTATAAAATCACATATGTATTGAAGAAGATCAACAAAATTAATAAAATTGCCGTCTTTTTCAGTTTGACCTTGACCGTAACCTATTTGTTTCACTGTAAATGGTTCTAAATCCATGTCATTTACTTCCATATTCAAATGACTGTCATGGTCGACAATTAGAGTGCTTTAGTTGGTGACATGGGTGCACATATATACGCATTTCAGAGTTTGTATTTTTTTATGGCGGCCATCTTGGATTTATCCATATGATATCATTCCTGGTAATATTTTGTTTGGCCACCCGTCTGAAAAGTTTTAATTTGTTCTAATAAACATCTGTGCAAAATTTGGCAGACTCTTCCAAAAGTGCACTTCTCAAACACATACCGGCCCCACTGAATGTGGATTTGTCACAGGACAGTAGAGGAACATTGAAGCAATGTGTGTGTGAAATGTGAAGCAGATCCAAGCAAGGAAACATAAATTATAAGCCATTTACCTGAGTGTTAAGGTTTCGGGACGTACGTACATACGTACGTACGGACGCCGGTAACACTATATGCCCCCCTCACCATCCGGTGGCGGGGGCATAAAAATGATCATGCCTCATTTGCATATGAAAATAGCCTGATACCACCGTGCGTCACTATCAGTAAAATAAATATTACTAAATTATTATATCTGTATAGCGGGTACTCGTAATTTTTAGAACTGGTGGAATAGTGACACTATTATACACTTATTTAATTCCTATAAAGAACATTTTGTCCCTACCGAGTGGGCATGTACCTTTAACAAGCCTACTATTAGTCTTTATGAACGACCATGACGATGACGCAGTTACTGTGAGAGGCCAAGAACAGCACCATATTAGCACCAACAAATGCCACCGACGTCATCCACGATTACCAGTAATGATATGTAATACTATGTAAATAGATGATAAATAAAAACATGTTCCGTTATCTCATTTATATGCTACCCATAAACATAAACAATGACAGCTCAATTGTCCACAATTGACGATAGACAAGTAATTTGATCAAGATTTACACTTATTGCTGGAATCAGAAACAATTACATGTATGTAAAATACTGTTCTTTATATTGCAGTTGCAGCACAAGCTGGAGACATCACACGTTGGAGTGATCATCTCCTGATCTGCTGCTTTCTTCACGTGGCTGCAACATAAATCAAAAACATATGCATCTTACATGTTCCCAATATAGATGTATCCCCGTCTGTATTTTGACAAAATAAGGTATCCTGGTCTGTGTGTTGACAAAATAAGCTGACAAAATAAGCTGACAAAATGTAGTGACTATGGAATTGCGTACAATGGAAATGCATTCTACGTACGTACATGCATAGATCTCGAAAGCATGCGAGTTGGAATTGCGTTCTACGTACATACATGTATGTGCAAAACTCAATTTCAACACATCCTGAGGCAAAAACGCGACATCGCAGTCGCGAAAAGCGAGATGGAGAGTCAGAAACGCCATATTGAATACAATAGAATATCACGTTTTCGCCTCGCGTTTTGGTCTCGCGTTTTGGTCTTGCGTTTTCGTGATCTTGTGTATAGGTCGACGATGCGATGCGATGCAGTAACCAATAACAGGTATCGAAATATGTCTTTTTTTCAACAAACATGTATTGGCAGTACATTAGAATCGTCTCCTAAGACGATTATCATGTTTTGTCAAATTATGTTTTTGTTGTCAAGAAATACTGATGTGTGTCCACATGAGAATTGTCTCCTAAGACAATGTGTGACCTCGCGTTTTCACGATTTCTCAATTTCTCGCATAGATTCTATCATATTCAATCTCGCTTTTTCGCAACCGCGCCGAACTAACTCGCGTTTTTGCTTCACGATCTCGCCTGCGTGTTGGAAGTACGGTCTACACACACGCATGCGCAAAGCGCAAATTTCAACAGAAAAACAAACCCGAATGTGTCTGTAACGCTGAGATAGTCGCCCTAAGTCACAGACAGAACAAGAGTGCCGTAAGTCATAAAATACGAAGATGGGCCAGACAGCGAAGATGCAGAAATGTGAAGCTGTCACCAAGGCAAGGAACATTAATGAGAATTTGAAAATCTATAGTATTATTTCTTCCTCTTGTGATAAACAGGTATACTAATTTAGGTAGAGATGTGTAAAGTAGAAATGATAGAATTGAATACAAAAAATGTGTAGACACCAAATATGTACCCTACATAGAATTGCATAAACAAATGTAGAAAATAATGGCTCAGTTAAAAAGGTGATATTTTTGTTAAATATTTTTTCGACATAAAAACACGAAGGTGCACATCTTCAATATGTGTAGAAGACGTGTGTATAGTTTCATATTGATTGACCGAACGGTTTCAGAGGAGTTGTGTACACAAACTCTGTACCCTATATAGAATTGAATACAAAAATATAGAAAACAAGAGTGCCGCAAGTCACAAAATACGCCCGTCGAATATGGGCCAGACAGCGAAGATGCAGAAATGTGAAGCCAAGAAACATTAATGAGAATTAGAAAGTCTATAGCATTATTTCTTCATCTCGCTGTGCTACACATGTATACTAATTTAGGCAGAGATAGAAAAGGAGAGTGTAAAGTAGAAATGATAGGGAATTGGATACAATAATGTAGAAAAAATGGCTAAGTTAAAAAAAATATTTTTTCGGCATAAAAACACCAAGGTGCACATCTTCAATATGTGTAGAAGACGTGTGTATAGTTTCAGAACAATCGACTGAACGGTTTCGGAGGAGTTGTGTACACAAACTCTGTACCGTATATAGAATTGTATAGAAAAATGTAGAAAAAATGGCTAGAAGTTAAAAAGATGATATTTTGTTAAAAAATATTTTTTCGGCATAAAAACACCAAGGTGCACATCTTCAATATGTGTAATAGACGTGTGTATAGTTTCAGATCGATCGACTGAACGGTTTCAGAGGAGTTGTGTACACGAACTATGCACTTTTTCTGTCAGCCGCCCGCAGCCCGCCCGCCCGGTGGTAAAACATAATACGTACCGGTTTTTAAATACGGTCGTATAAAAGCAGTCGTATAAAAATCGGGTTAGAGCAAAACTTATTTTCAAAAGCGGAAGGCGAGATGTTTTGTTGTTGAGAAATACATGTATATATGTTTTGAGTACGAACCCCTCTCCCCCCCCCCCCCATTACATACGGGCCTGCCATAACCTGTTAACTGATAAACATTGAACATGTCGCTATTGTGTATTATTTTTAGTTGGCTGACGGACGAGTTGGTCGAAGAGTTTACCGACAGTTTGTTTGTTTGTTTGTTTATTGGTGTTTAACGGCCTATCAACAGCTAAGGTCATGTAAGGCCGGGCACACAGGTTCGATCCCGTTTTAACCTGCTGCATTGGGGGGAAAATCCCAAAATCAGAACGGAATATTTACATCGTGATACAACATATTCAGCCCTGAAATTAGAACTAGAAATGGACGCTTGTCGACAAGCGCATGTGTATCCCCCTCCCCAGATACACAAGTAGTTTGAAAAAAGGGTGTTCAAGTTATGCTCCGGAGACAAAATCAGTGACGGACAAAACAAAAGGAGATAACTAAAAAATTAGTGATGCAAGAGTTGTTATTCTTGCGTGACACACCTTTAGGGTTGTGGTCTATGCATGTGTGAAGTTTCATGAAAATATTCCAAAGGGTGTTCGAGTTATGCTCCGGACACGAAATCAGTGCACGAAACAACAAAGGGAGATAACTAAGAAATTAACGACGCAAGAGTTGTCATTCTTACGTGCGACACACCTTTGGGTCGTCTTCTATGCATGTGTGAAGTTTAATAAACTAGAAAATGTGTTCATAGAACACGGATGTCCCACATATCGCTTTGATAATAAATGAGGTCAAATTCCAAGTCAACATTTTCTTTTACCTGAGCGTTCAAGTTTTTGAAGCACCAAGTATGTGACGGGGGCTTGGCGGGGGTGGGACGAACGTGGATTTGGCACAGGGCGGTAGAGGACCATTAGAGCAACGCGTATATGAAATATGAAGTTGATCCGTGAATGGAAAGAAAAATTAAAAGATATTTACCTGAGCGTTCAAGTTTTTGAAGCACCAAGTATGTGACCTTGACCCTGGGATTGGCGGGGGCAGGACGAACGTGGATTTGGCACAGGGCGGTAGAGGACCATTAGAGCAATGCGTATATGAAATATGAAGTTGATCCGTGAATGGAAAGAAAAAAAAATTATAAGATATTTACCCGAGCGTTTAAGTTTTTGAAGCACCAAGTATGTGACCTTATCCCTGGGATTGGCGGGGCAGGACGAACATGGATTTGGCACAGGGCGGTAGAGGACCATTAGAGCAATGGCTATATGAAATATTAAGATGATCCATGAAAGAAAACAGAAAGTATAAGATATTTACCCGAGCGTTAAAGTTTTTGAAGCACTAAGTATGTGACCTTGACCCTGGGCTTGGCGGAGGCAGGACGAACGTGGATTTGGCACAGGGCGGTAGAGGACCATTAGAGCAATGCGTATATGAAATATGAAGCTGATCCGTGAAAGAAAACAGAAATTATAAGATATTTACCTGAGCGTTAAAGTTTTTGAAGCACTAAGTATGTGACCTTCACCCTGGGTTGGCGGGGGCAGGAAACTGGATTTTGCACAGGCGTAGAGGCCCATTAGAGCAATGTATATGAAATATGAACTGATCCGTGAAAGAAAACAGAAATTATAAGATATTAACAGCATTAAAGTTTTTGAAGCACCAAGTAGTGACCTTTACCCTGGACTTGGCGGGGGCAGGACGAACGTTGATTTGGCACACTTTTAGGGCGGGTAGTGAACCATCAGAGCAATGTGTATATGAAATATGAAGCAGATCGGTCGAAGGATTAAGAAAATTATGAGACATTTTACCCTGCCCTAGTGTTAAAGTTTTGTGACGAACGGACGGACGGACGGACGGGAGGACGGGACGCACGTTCCTACGAATGAATACTTGTTGGGTTTTTACTGTATAAAAATACCCAACAAGAGTACCCAACACTATCCTAACCCCACCCAATAAGATCCCCGTACGCTTACAACAAGTACCCATTCGTGTGTGCGGACGGACGGATGGACGGACGGACAAGGGTAACACTAAATGCCCCCTCCACTATCGTGGTGGGGCATAAAAATATTCCAAAGGGTGTTTGAGTTATGCTCTGGATACGAAATCAGAGCATGAACCAACAAAGGGAGATAAGTAAACAAGAATTCCGCGGAATCAAATGCCTCGCCTTGTCCCGCCTAGGCCTCGAGCCTGGGCCCGAAAGCAATTTTCACTGGCCCGAACATATTATACAATTATTGACTAGTGAGCCATGGAATATCAGATTATATTCTATGGCTCACAAGTCAATAATTTTTTTTAATTATATGATAATAGTCTGTATATAGCACTTACAACCTTATACTACTAGACACAAATTTAAAAAGAATTTGAAAAAAAAAATGAAAAAAAAAAATGGAAAAAAAAGTTTAAAAATTAAAAATAATAAAGCTTGCTACTGGAGCCCAGAATTTTTTTTTAATAGTCCTATATTTATCTACATATATCTGCACAGGTCCACATAATGCCACAATATTTTCAACACAGTTTACGGAAATGTAATATCCAATGTAGTAATTTACCTGTATAAATTACCTGTGGTCAGACTGGTCAAGACTGGACATTTGCACATGCTAGCACATGCACAGGTGAATGGTTCTCCCAGTCTCTATTGTTCTCTCTACAGGTAAGGTGTACAGAGCACACGAGAAAAGGTGTACAGAGCAGACGAGAAAACGGGTCTTCATGCATTATTGTCCAGTTTGTAGAGTGCGCAAAAACAAAAAAAGGGAGATAACTAAAAAATTAGCTATGCAAGAGTTGTTATTCTTGTGCACGACACACCTTCGGGTGGTCCGTGTCTATTCAAATCGGTGTCTATGCATTGTGAAGTCTTTCATGAAAATATTCCAAAGGGTGTGGAGTTATGCTCCGGACACGAAATCAGTGCGAGAAACAAAAAAGGGAGATAACTAAAAAATTAGCTATGCAAGAGTTGTCATTCTTGTGCGCGATACACCTTCGGGTCGTGGTCTATGTATGTGTGAAGTTTCATGAAAATATTCCAAAGGGTGTTCGAGTTATGCTCCGGACAAGAAGTGTCTGCGGCGGACGCAGACTCGGACGCGGACGCGGCGCGCTGTCAAATCCATAGTATCCCCCGACGGAGTCCGAGGGATACAATAACCTGACCTGGTGGCAGGTCCATACTGCACCAAAGTCACTTGGCTCCTTCCCCTATTTAAAAGTAATACCAGTAGGATTACTCTTATAAGGGGTATAACCAGATTCAACTGTCACATACAAAATGCCAAAGACGTATGTGAGGGCCAAACCAGGTCTCCAGTCGGGATTCCGGTAAGGATGAACCCCGATCGTTAAATTACCCATCGCGTACTCCCACCTGCCACCCACAGTTTACCCGACAGAGGTCGGTCATAAAATCAACGAGTAATATTACCTCTACGGTAATAATCGCACTTTCCATTTTCCAATCTATTGGCAATGGATATTTATGACTGTATTTACGCTGTCTGCAAATTTTGATTGGAAAAATATAATATTGTATAAATATAAACGTGACGTTGGCAATGTAATACATGTGTACATAGGCCGATGTAACTATACAGGTATGTTCCTTTACTTCCATACACATTTACTGAGATATTTCTCGAAATGCGACACTCGTTAAAGACGTCTGATTCAACATTTCTCGAAATTGTGTTAAATTTATATAAAATGTATATACTACATGTAAGATTTTATTTTTTAAAGTATTTCAACAATGTTCTACATTATAGTTTAGACATTTTTGCCACCCGTCTGTATATATATAAAAATGTCTATACATCTGTCCACGGCATTGACACAATTTGTGATTACATGTGTCACTGGCACACAGAAGGACCTTGCAGCATTTGTAAGTCTAATATATGTACTTTTATCATTATTCACCATCCAAATTAGCGTTTTATGTTCTACATGTAATCATTCCACAGATCGCAAAACATCAACAACTGCAGCATTGGTGACATAATTATAGTAAATATAGGAAATGGTATGGATCAAATGGCGACCAACATGTGCAATGATCAAACTGCGCACTGATCTGGGCTACGCTAGCCATCGTAAGATCGCTTTTCTTAGACGGTGTTCCTTGTGTCAAGCTATCACTTCACACAATGACCATAGACAGTTAGACACACAACGTGTGTGGTTTGTAGTGAGGCACAACTTTTTCCTGCCCAGGTTTGCATATAGATGCAAACTTTTCATTTGTCTACAGAGGTGTTCATGTTGCTTACCAACCTCGACGTGTAAGTGTAGAAGACATGTGTATAGTTTCATATCGATCGACTGAACGGTTTCAGTGGAGTTGTGTACACAAACTCTGTACCCTATGTAGAATTGTATACAAAAATGTAGAAAAAATGCCTAAGTTAAAAAGGTGATATTTTTGTTAAAAAATATTTTTTCGCCATAAAAACTCCAAGGTGCACATCTTCAATATGTGTAGAAGAAGTGTGTATAGTTTCAGATCGATGGCCGCCAATAATGTGAATTTTTCAAATGAATAACGTGTAAATTGTCACTCCAGACTCGGGGATTATGATTTCAATATGTGTTGTACAAATGTGCTCTGCGTGGGTTATACCTTTCAAAACTATGCGTCTAGATGGGTCTACACTCAAGTTGGAGTGTTTGGGGGCAGTTCCAATGTCATTCATGGGTCCACCAAGAGAAAAAGCTAAGTTTTTCTGCATTTCGCTATTTGAGGGCATACATAACTTATACAAAATATGTGAAAAGAATGTCGAGCATGACCCGTTATAAATTGGCTATACTATATATTTAGTAAATCAGCCATGTAATGTGGAAATAAATATTCAAGATGGCCGCCAAACTGCAATATATGCAATAAAATGTGAAAAGTAATCTTGCTACATAGAATAACCAGTTCTAAATATGTTATTTATGTTTTTTGTACCATTTATGTATGTTTGATATGTCATTTACTATTATGCAATGACATGCCATTTACTAATTTTAAATCAAAGATGGCTGCCGTTACAACACAAACGCACAGTGTTCAAATGGTTAAATGTTTCATTTTTCCTGGGATGTACATGTAAAATGAAATATGTTTTGTTCAAGTTGTGTGTACTACTATACGAAAATATGGGTCATTGTGTTTGATCAGTAAATCTGTCCATGAGGTAGTACCCGAGGCTACATTTGATTTTCAAAGAAGCAAACAAAGTGAGTCATTCTCCCAGCTATGGTTAGAGAAATGTGCATATATCTTGCATATAGTTGTCAAACCAGAATTGTGAAAAAATCATTGAATCATTTGCTATTAACAATAGGTGGTAAATACATTACCATGTGGATTTGCTCAACAATGTACTCTCGCCATGGTTTGTACTGTTCGCATGTCGGTTAATTCTCATTCATTACAATAACTGTATTATCCAACAAACATTAACTTGTGATTAAAATGAAGTCATGTTCATTTAGTAGAGAAGGCAAAAATCGCGCTGAGCATACTGTATATATAAATGGTTTAGGAAATGCATGGCTTTATTAAAAATTGAAGCATAATACACAGTGATGTATTTACCTGCGCATCGTGCATCAAATATGTTTGGCTTTGAAACACGAACATTGATATATTTTTCTTCCATATGATAATTAACACACCATTTATTTTAGAAGAGACAAATTTCACACACAAACTCAAACACTGATACATGGTGGAATACTAATTTCGGCAGCCATCTTAATTTTATGTAAGTATCATTATTAAATATTCATATGAAAGCTGGTTTTGATAACGCTATTAAACTAATTTATTTTGCCTACTTCATCGATTTGTGATTGCCATTAATTACTTGAAATATAATGTCTTAGGACAAGCATGTAGTAAAGTGTAGAAGTGTTGATATTTGATAGCCATCTTGGATTTATACAGTTGAGCACCAGTGTCTCTCGAATATCAGTACCTCGATGATATCCCCTATCTCGATGAGTCCCAACTTATATCCTTATTTGTTTAATATAAATCTTCGCTATCTCGATCACATAAATCGCCTAGGTGCCTGGCTGCCAAGATTGATTTGGTTGACACTAATTTTCCAAACATCAAACGAAACAAATAAATTCCCACCTACCTCAGGTTGTTTGCTTAATTAGTCTACCTGGATATATTTTTGTCTTTGTCATGATTCATCAAGCATATCACGCTGGTCATTTACGCAAGCCACTATCGTTACGCCACCTTGTAATGTTGATTAACTTACTACCTTTGGTCATTAGTTACTTGGTGATTGTTTTACTCGTGGTGTAATGGGTAAAATTGAATAATTTGTATTCAATATTACGGTTTTCTGAATAAATAATACTTACTTGGTATCTACACTCAGCATTCGTGTTCGGCTCGGAATTTAACCCGCTCTTAACCGGAAGTGAAAAATACCCATACACCGGTACCACTTCCGGAAAGGCCATGCCTCAATTCAGTTTCCTTTCGGCGCTTGTAGACGCCTGCAGGAACTTGCCATGAGGGGCCTGGCTGGGTGGGAAATTATGATACCAAGTAAGTATTATTTATTCATAAAACCGTAATATTGAATACAAATTATTCAATTTTACTTCATAAATAAACTTACTTGGTATCTACACTCAGGATTCCACTGGATTTTGCAGCAGTGTCCTTGGAGGCAGGATGTGCAAGTTTCTTCTTCATCACCCACCAGTTCATGTGTATACAACATTCTGTACATCAGCTGTCTGCTATCAATGATATCTCCATAGCTGCCTGCTATCAAACAAATGTTTTCACCCACACCTTAGGTGTACAACATTTTCATGTATTAAAAACCACCATACATGTACACATAATATATCCAGTTGTTACACCGTATCAAACTGTTTACTACAGTGCAACCCGCCGACAAAAAAACACTTCCAAGCTTTTAGGAAATCCACATTCACAGTTTTCAAATAATGTTTTATGAATGTATTTTCCTGGCTCCAATCTGCACTTTCTAACACACTTTTCATTGTAGCACCTTTGTAGATAGCCCATGATGGATGCCCCACTGTACTGCGTTGAATGTCCTTTAACATACTTGATCTGTTTGTTGTGTTGTTTATACGCAAACTTAATTGTATCTACAAACCATCTAGAAATAGTTTTGCGCTGAAATCGGTTGATGCGGTGAAATGAAAGAAATGAACAACTTTGATTCATTATCCTGTCCTGTTTTGCGGCAACCTGCCGTCGCTTTAAGATAATGATACAATGCCCGTTTCGGGTCCAACAGTTTGTTGTCTACAAATGATGGCACAAATATAGTAGATGCTTTGTGATTCGCCCTATCCTGCTTTGACAAACCTTGTCTCACAAAAGTCACCCTTTCTTTTGAATGTTGACTGCGCCATCTCCAAGTCTGAGAGAATGCAGATCGCCACATCTCCTAAATGTCGTGATTGCCACCAAGAATGCTGCTTTCCACGATACAAACTTCAGTCTGGCATCCCCATCGCTCAAAAGGTGCTGTCTTCAGTGCCTGCAACACAATTGGCAGATCCCATTCAGGTAACAACGTGTATACCGGTGGTCTACAATTGAAGACCCCTCGTAACAACCTGATAATGTATGGGTGTTGTCCCACCGGAATTTTATCAATGGGAAGCAACACTGATGACAACATTGATCTGTATCCCGCAATGGTCCTATACTTTAAACCTTTTTCATAGAGAAAGGACAAAAAGTTTGCACAGTCTTTCAAAGTAGCTGTGTACGGATCAATCTGTTGTTGACCACACCAACTACTGAACTGCCTAAATTTACATTTGTAATCTTTTTGTGTTCCTGTTCTCCATGACGAGGACAACAGACTTCTAGTGACTTTTGAAAATCCTTTTGTTTCAAATCGTTGGTTGATAGCAAACATGCAGTCAATTTGAGGCTTTGAGGTTTTGGATGAATTGTCTGTCCTTTGTTCTGTGTTAACAGACTTGGTATTTGTGGTAATTGTAGTGGCTGTGCTATCAACATTTCCAACAGCAGAGGAAACCAATGTGTCTCGGCCATTTGGCGCAATCAGTATTAATTTCGCATGAAACATCTGCATGTGACTCAGCACCTTGGGAATTAGACATACTGGCGGGAAAACGTAAGCAAATGTATTTTCCCATGGTATCGACAGAGCATCCACTGCCAATGCCAGAGGGTGCTGGATCCAACAGCAGAAAATCGGAGTCTTCCGGTTTTCTGCTGTCGCAAACATGTCTATGATGGCAGGAACCCCAATGGACTGAACACTGTTTGAGCCGTTGTCGTGTCTAATGACCACTCTGTCTCCAGAATTTTTGTCTGCTCAAATTGTCTGCCAGAATATTCTTTTTCCCCGCAATATGAGCTGCCCGTAGTCACATTGTTTTCTAATGCCAATTGCCAAATTTCCCATGTTTTTTGACACAGTTGACGGGACCGTGTTCCGCCCTGTTTGTTCAAGTAATGTACCACTGTCGTGTTGTCTGAACGAACCAAAAGCGTTTTGTTTTTCAGACTGGTTAGAAAATGTTTGAGAGCTAGCCACACTGCTTCCAACTCCAGATAGTTTATGTGTTGCATTGCTGTCAAGTTTGACCACACCCCCTGAACTACTTGATTGTTCATATGACCTCCCCAGCCAGATAGGGACGCATCCGTGGTCAGCACTAACATTTGACTGATTCTGGTGCAGATAGCGACCCCTTGAAATGTTTGCTGGATGTAGCCACCATTTTAAATGATGTCTTACTGATGGCGTACAAGGAATATGAACATTCAAGCTCATTCTCGAAGGGGACCAACCTTGCAGTAAATGTAATTAGATTGGCCTCATGAACAAACGCGCATTCGGGATCAGTTCGATGCAGGAGGCTATGCTCCCCAGCAACACTAAGTAATCTCGCGCTGTATCCTGACCGTTCCTCAAACTTTGAACTGCATGTTTCAGCTTCTGCAACCTGTCTGGAGTTGGAAACACAAGCCCCAGATGTAGTTTGAACAGCCCCCCAATGTAGGTGACAGTTTGTGATGGGGTCAACATTGACTTTTCCTGATTTACCATGAAGCCTAAGTGAAACAGAAGATTGAGAATTATCGATCGATCCTTTATTAAATGCTCCCGTACTTGGTTTACTGTGAGCCAATCGTCTAGATATGCGGCTAGACGAATGCTTCTTGACCTCAGGTGTGCTGCAACCACTGACATTACTTTGGTAAACACTCGTGGTGCTGATGTTGGGCCAAAACATAGTGTTTTGAACTGATACACTCTGCCTTGGACACAAAATCTTAGATATTTCTTGTGTTTTGCAAACAGTGGAATGTGTAGGTAGGCGTCCATTAGATCGATCGTGAATGCCCAGTCTCCATCTTTCACCAAGTTTAATACTTTTGTCAGTGTATCCATCTTGAAATGAAGCCTCCGCAGATATAGATTTAGAGGTTTTAGAGTGCCGTTTTTCTTCGGTACTAGGAAGAACGTACTGTAAAAACCTGTTTGTGTCAATTGAGGTGGTACAATTTTGATTGCATTTTTCTGTACCAGTTGATTTATTTCTGCCATGATAACTGGTAGATCTTTTGAATTTACTGAAGTTTCTTTTATGCCCTTGAAAACGGGTTTGTTGAGAAACTCCAATTTGTAGCCATTTTCTACTACATCTAAAACCCATTTGTCGTCTGTAATTGTTTTCCATTTCTCCAGAAAATGTGTCAACCTTCACCCCACCGGTATGTGCGGATGCTTCACGTGGGCACTTACCATGTCATTTCCTATATCGGCTGCGATAGCTGCCCCTGCCCGATCCTCTGGCAGAGTAGTTGTTGAAGCCTCCACGTCTGCCACGGTAGTAGTCTTTTGGCTGTTCATTGTAATATGGCTTCGTAGACAAATTTTGGATCCGAAAACTAACCCTCGGTCCCGGTTCAGGCCGTTTGTCATGCTCGCGCCGATCTGATTCTGAATAACGTGCGCGTTTTGCCGACCCGGATGTGGCGGTACTAGCATAGCCTCGTTTGGCTGCCTGTTTTGACCAAATAAATTTCTGGTAGCAGGTCCTCTACTTGTTGTTTCTTTACTTTGCGTTCTTTAAGTAGCTTATCAAGACCTGCTCCAAAGACACCATCACCGGCTAATGGCAAATTTTTGAATTTATTTGTGTCGTCAAGATCATACCAACACGTGTCAGTCATGGCCGTTAGATCTGCGTATGATATGATGAAAAAAGCGCTGTGCGCCCAATTTGATCTAGACATTTTGTTGACATTACTGAATATGTCCTTAATGTGCTGTGTAATTTGCTCAGAATCGCAATCGCCCTTTTGCACGATCTGTAGCAATGAACCGAGACTTTGCTGCGTATATAATTGCATAACAATGCTAAGTTTTGCCGCTTGTTGGCCTCGGAAAGCCATTTTCTCAATCATTTTGCACGGTTGAGAATGCAACGACGCACCCTTTAAATTGCCCTTTATAAAGGATGCCTTCGTACCATGTCGTTTAATCAATGCCGATTCCACTAACGGATCTAGTGTAGGCACTTGCAAATACTGATCTGTTTCTTCGTTTATCGGAAACAGGTCAAAATTTTCTTCTGAGAATGCCGAGACAGAATTCGGTTTTTCTGACCGCCAGCTGAGGTTCCCAAAACTCTTGCGTTGTGGAAGGCATCGATCGCCAAAACTGATCTTTATTTATTTCCTCCTTTTTTACCACCGCGTCTGGGCCAAAAATCTCAAACAACGGTTTCTGCGTGTTTTTGTCACGTGACCCGGTATGTGAAATGTCGCTAATTTCATAATTTTCCGCCTCGCTGTCAGAACGAGAAATCAATTTCTCAGATTGTCTCGGTTGCAGTGAAATTACGTCATCATCGTCCGATGACGATGTGTAATGTCGTGACCTTTGTGGCCGTTCTCGCGACGTGCCCGGTCTTGGTGACTCGGACCGCGTTTCAGTCTCAGGTCTTTGTGACACTGATTTGTCAGGCTCAGATCTTGTGATCCGGCTTTAGAATCTTTCTGGACCTTTGTGGTCAGAAATTCTACCATAGAAAACATCTTATCTACAGTTTGCTGTAAACTGTCATGTTTCCGTGACCATTTTTCGTCCAATTGGACGTACTTAGAAGGCCTACGTTTACGATGTTTAGACGAGGATTTGCATTTGTCATCACTCGTATGACCTTCACGAACACACAACCCGCCAGGGGAAGTGAGCGCCTTTCGAAGACTTTGATTTCCTCCCCATCATCGCTACTGACACGGCCTAAAACGGCATCCGCCATACCGATACAAACTAGCACTAAACAATAAACTTCAATATAATACTCAACTAAGTGAAGCGAGCTAATAACGTCCGTCTACAAGCGCCGAAAAAACGAAACTGAATTGAGGCATGGCCTTTCCGGAAGTGGTACCGGTGTATGGGTATTTTTCACTTCCGGTTAAGAGCAGGTTAAATTCCGAGCCGAACACGAATCCTGAGTGTAAATACCAAGTAAGTTTATTTATGAAGTAAAATGATTTCATATTTTTCACGAAAATATTCGATCATGTCTCTTCATCGCAATCTCGAACCTAGTCCTATCTCGACTATTCGGATAATCTTCCCTTCGACTTCGACTGTATATGGAATTTAGGCTATCACAATATGTGTCACTGCCCGTCCAGACAATGGAACACGGTGATGAAGTTTATATACCCTACCATTTATTGCAACGCAACTATAGTTTGATTGTATTAGCGGTGTGTTGGGTTGGTAAATGAATTTGTTATAATTTTGGAGACCATCTTAGATTTTGGTAGTTCAGATTTTCTATAATTGATTATCAAGTTTTCTTATCATTTTACAATGTGTAAATGCGAATTTGCTTTGATGCTACAGGATTTTTTAACAACTCGCCTTGTTCCGCCTTGACCTTGACCCTGGGGCCGTGAGAATAGTCCTATAGTCATCTACATATCATAGTAAAGGTATGTATAAAGTTTGATGACTGTAGCTGATAAGGTGTTGAAGTAATGACCGTAACACGAAAACTTAACATTGAATGATGACGCCGCTGCCGCCACCACCGCCGACGACGCCGACTCCGGAAACGAAAAAACCTATGTCTCGCTTTCCGCTTTCGCGGGCGAGACAAAAATCACAGAACTTGTCCTGGATGAGCAACTATAATATTTGGCGACCATATTGGATTTGTTTACATACATTCCCAATTGCTACGTATTTACAAATAGGTTATCATCTTATATTTTACTCTTAGACATAGTTTAACCATAAACATACTTTTGTTTTGCCAATACTTGTACAGTTCGTACATATTTAGTGTGGTGGGGTAATGTACTTGGGTTTTGCCAGCCATCTTGAATTTTGGCGGCCATTTTGGATGAAAATGGTCAATTTCATGTAAATTATAATTATCGGCTGTCACGTTTTCAGTGTTTTTCCGCGAATGCGAGTTTGCATAAAATCTTTACATGAATCTTACAGATTGCTATCATACGGAAATAATATCTAGACAATAAAATACAGTGGCAACCTGCCCAAGTGGTAATGACAACCCTGTTTTCATGGGTCTGGCTCACCCACTATATATTCAGCCCTGAAATCATAATAATTCTGATCTGATGCCACAGCAGAATCACTTGGCCCCTTCCCAAAAGCAGTAGGATCAGTAATAATCTTACTACTTTTATAATGGGCAATAACTCAATTCAACTCCCAGGTAACACAAGAGCCAAAGATAAAAAACGTACCTGAGGGCCAAACGAGGAAAATCTAGATTCCTATAAAGAGGAACACCTACCGCTAATTTATCCTGTCGCGTTCGCCCGACCAACCACCCACAATGGGCCGTGGAATGGTTAACATGTCAGTAAACGACTTTCACAAAAGTTCCCGTTATAGACAGTACCTATTTTCATTATTAGTGTGCGTTACATGAAATATTACGTTTGAAATTTAGTTTACATAGTTTATACATTAAAACACAATACAAATATCACTAAATACGTTTTCACTATGCCTATCCACGTATTGACGATTTTCTTTTCACTTATAAGTCATATACTGCATATAACAGTATATTTCTACATTTATGAGATGCCCCCTACACTGTCGCTGTTGCAGTTTTATAAATGTATCCCAGAATGCTGAGCGTATATTTGGCACGAATATTCTATCCAAGTGAACAGCAACAGGATAGGAAATACCTCAAATACTGGCCAAAATACGAACAAATCAGCTGGACTGGTATCGTGATATACCGGTATATGTATTTAAACCACTTTACATGGGGTTATACTAAACAAGAGTTGTCAGAGGACAACGAAGCGAGCCCGATGGCAGCAAAGGAACCGACGGCGCATTTGAACATGGATTTGCCACAGCGCAGTAGAGAAAATATAGGCCATTATTTACCTGAGAGTCCGAGCGCTAAGGTTTCGAGATGCACAAAGTATGTGACCTTGACCCTGGGCTTAGAAGGGGCGGCACGGACGTGGATTTGCCACAGCGCAGTAGAGGACCCTTGGAGCAATGCGTGTGTGAAATATGAAGCAAATCCAAGCAAGGAAACAGAAGATATAGGCCATTATTTACCCGAGCGACTGAGCATTAAGGTTTTGAGATGCACAAAGTATGTGACCTTGACCCTGGGCTTAGAAGGGGCGGCACGGACGTGGATTTGCCACAGCGCAGTAGAGGACCCTTGGAGCAATGCGTGTGTGAAATATGAAGCAAATCCAAGCAAGGAAACAGAAAATATAGGCCATTAATTATTTTGTGAAAGTATTTGAGGTATTTTTGAAGACGGACGGACGGACGGACATTCAAACATTTGGGAGTTATAAGCTATTTGTTCTTTAAAAGATCAAAGGAATAGCTCCTAAATTTCAATAGAATTATGAGCTAACTGAATAATACAAAGGAATCTTGTTCCTAACCCCGCCCCTAAGCTCCTAAACACCCGATGTTGGCCCGGACGGACAGACAGACGGACGCCTACGACGCCGAGGGTATGCCATAAGCACGGCTTCCTTTGGAAGGCGCGCTAAAAACAAGATATAATATAGAAATTCCATACACAACCTTTAATGCAGACATCCACATTGGCTACATGTATATGCAACTGCCAATCACTTCTGTTTCACATGATAATACAAATAAAATCATACTGTTGTCATATGTAGACACAATTGTTATGGCGGCCATCTTGAATTTTCATATTTTTATTATATATTTGCATAGGACTGAATTCACCGACAACACATTGACTGAATTCACTGACAACACATTGTTTAAACATTAAGAAATATCATATGAAAGGTAATTAATGCGATTTTGATAAAATATCGAATGGCAGCCATCTTGGATTCTATATTCCCGATATTGAGCAAACAGTTTAGAGGGTTAAACCTGCTTATTTTCATTATATGGTTTTGATGAAGACATCCACAGAGCTGCCAACCCCATGTCTGTCACATGAGGAACATGGAGAGAAAAAGGGGCTACTTTCACCACATATGTACTCACTTATATGCATAAAGTAAATTTTTTTAGAGCCTTGTCTCGGCCACCATGACAACCGAAAAATCACAATTACACTGCTTGCAAGACGCAAATTCATCACCAAATTCATCACCGCGCTTTGACAGGACCAAATGGGGCCATGTCTCGCTGTAATCAGTGATGAACATCTGTGTTATCCTAACTTCTTTCGATAAAAAAGACCCAAATTCGTTGGCTGCACACTTTGGAGCAGACATTTTATGAATTTACGTGATGAAGAAATCAATATCGTCGAGCGCTTGAAGCTACTATTACTACACAACAAGAATCAAAATGATAAGCGCCTAGGCAAGTATGATTACGGGTAAATCAAAAAATAGGATTTATTGGCAGTATTGTGAAACGAAATTATTATTTCCAGATATTCCCGCGCTGATTTTTTTAAAAATCGTACTTTTTAATTGTTGTCCGTACTTCCGTATTTCTAAAGTATTTTCCGGAACAAATACGGAAAAATCGGAACAGAAAGCAGGTCTGCATCCACATGATCAAACCAAAAATAGCATGCCATTTATCACTTTGGTGCCACGGGAAATAAGTCCCAGTAACCTGACCTTGGGCATATGCAAAACAAAACACCATCTCTAGACAGACATTGTGGGCAAATGTTATTGAAATTGGTGAAGGAGTTAATGAGTTATTGAGAAAACAGTAAACATTTAAAACACATTTGCCCTACAATCAAGGTGAACATAAGTCCCTAGTGACCTCGACCTTGGGTGTTCGGGCGTGGGTCGCATGCGAAACAAAGCACCATCCCTAGACAGACATTGTGGGCAAATATTATTGAAATTGGTGAAGGAATTAGGATGCACAGACGGACGCACGCACGCATGGACGAATGCACAGACGACAGAGGTAAAACATAAGACAGACGGACATATGATAAGTAGGGAGGGTAGTTGTATTAATGTGGAAGGATGTACCATTACTCAAGTAATGCATGTGTGCATTATGAAGATATTAGCTGATTATACGTGATTTGAGAAACTTAAAAAAACTTCCAAAAAATAAACGGACGTTCCTACAAATGGATACTTATGTGACTAACCTAACCTTTTCCTTTGTTCATCCCTATTGTTCTGTAGCCACATAAACCCATTTTTAGCCACATAAAATCACTAAACAATCGAATATTACATAACCTATTGTTCTCCTAGCCAAATATGTATCCATTTGTAAGCTCGGACGGACAGACGGACGGACAGGACGAAATCTATAAGGCACCGTCGATTCTCGGCCCGAGGCCCAAATAATTAAGCTAATGTATACCATTCCTTGATAGGCAGGTTGACAGTAACTTCCATCCAGTGTCTCTGTGCTTCATAATCGCCAAACATGGGAGCCTTCCCTTCACCTGTCAAACAAAATGTGGTATGATGAGCAGATATAACATAACGTTGTTGTGATCATCATCTGAATTGCACCTTCTGTGGAACCTCTCTAAGATGAACAATGGAGTAGTTCTGCAATCATACTTTTATTAACATGCAATCGATCGTATAGTGGATTTCGAAAGTAACCTAATTCTCAGAGTCCCGGTGTCATAGGAAATCTTCCCCCCTGAAAATCTTCCCCCCCGGGGGGGAACATTTTCAGGGTGCACCCCTGAAAATCAACCCCCCTGATTTCCTAGGAAACTCGGGGGGGTTCCCCCCGGGGGGGTATATTTCCTAGGAAATCTTCCCCCCCACCCTGGAAATATTCCCCCCCACCAATTATTTTTTTTATTTTTATTTTTTATTTTTTATTATTGTTATTTTGTAGTCAAAAGCGTACTCAGTTGTGTCTTTATTGATCAAAATTCACTCCTAAACAAATATTGTGCTTTATATGTACCACACTATCAACCCCTATATGTACCACACTATCAACAACCCCCACCCGACATTATTTTATCTTCCATTACAAGTACATATATCATGAGGGGGGGGGGAGGATTTCCTAGGAAATATTCCCCCCACCCAACAATATTTCATCTTCATACACAAGTAACATACAATATCATGACGTGGGGGTGGATTTCCTAGGATTCCCCCCAACACATTACTCATCCATACACATGTACTACTATATCATGACGGTTGTGGGGGTGGGGGAGGATTTCCTAGGAAATATTCCCCCCCCCACCCAACATTATTTTTATCTTCACAAACCTTCTTTTATCTTCATTACACAAGTATACAATATCCTGACGGGGGGGGGGGGGGATTTCCTAGGACATCTTCCCCCCCACCCAACATTATTTTATCTTCCATACACAGTACATACTATATCATGACGTTGTTGGGGGGGGGGGAGGATTTTCCTAGGAAATCTTCCCCCCACCCACACAATATTTTATCTTCCATACACAAGTACATACAATATCATGACGGGGGGGGGGGGAGGATTTCCTAGGAATATTCCCCCCACCAAACATTATTTTATCTGGGGGGGGAGGATTTTTTCCTAGGAAATCTTCCCCCCCACCCACAACATTATTTTATCATTCCATACACAATACATACAATATCATGACGTGGGGGGGGAGGAGGATTTCCTAGGAAATCTTCCCCCCCCCCCCCCCCCCCCACCCGACATTATTTTATCTTCCATACACAAGTACATACAATATCATGAGGGGGGGGGGAGGATTTCCTAGGAAATATTCCCCCCCACCCAACATTTCATCTCCCATACAGTACATACAATATCATGACGTGGGGAGGGGGGGGGGGAGGATTTCCTAGGAGAAATATTCCCCCCCACCCAACATTATTTTATCTTCCATACACAAGTACATACAATATCCTGACGGGGGGGGGGGGGGAGGAGGATTTCCTAGGAAATCTTCCCCCACCCGACATATTGATCTTCATATACAGTTACATTATATGACGGGGGGGGGAGGAATTTCCTAGAAATTCCCCCCCCCACCCAACATTATTTTATCTGGGGGGGGGAGGATTTCCTAGGAATCTCCCCCCCACCCAACATATTTTACTCCATACAGTCCATTACATATCAGGCATAGAGGGGGGATTTCCTAGGAAATCTTCCCCCCACCGACATTATTTACAATATACATGAACATACAATATCAGACGGATTCCTAGGAAATATTCCCCCCCCCACCCACATTATACTTCATACAACATTATTTTATCTTCCATACACAAATACATACAATATCCTGAAGTTGGGTGGGGGGGGGGAGGATTTCCTAGGAATCTTCCCCCCCACCCTGGAAATATTCCCCCCCACCAATTATTTTTTTTATTTTTATTTTTTTATTTTTTATTATTGTTATTTTGTAGTCAAAAGTGTACTCAGTTGTGTCTTTATTGATCAAAATTCACTCCTAAACAAATATTGTGCTTTATATGTACCACACTATCAACCCCTATATGTACCACACTATCAACCCCCACCCGACATTATTTATCTTCCATACACAAGTACATACAATATCATGAGGGGGGGAGGATTTCCTAGGAAATATTCCCCCCCCCCCCCCCCACCCAA
The DNA here is from genome assembly GCA_029237695.1 of Conchocele bisecta. NCBI lineage: Eukaryota > Metazoa > Mollusca > Bivalvia > Lucinida > Thyasiridae > Conchocele > Conchocele bisecta. Next base: position 115,320,818 of record CM055268.1, on the reverse strand, counting down.
CAATATTCATCTTCCATACACAAGTACATACAATATCATGACGTGGGGGGGGGGGGAGGATTTCCTAGGAAAAATTCCCCCCCACCAACATTACTTTATCTTCCATACACATGTACATACTATATCATGACGTTGGGGGTGGGGGAGGATTTCCTAGGAAATATTCCCCCCCCCACCCAACATTATTTTATCTTCCATACACAAGTACATACAATATCCTGACGGGGGGGGGGATTTCCTAGGAAATCTTCCCCCCCACCCAACATTATTTTATCTTCCATACACATGTACATACTATATCATGACGTTGGGGGGGGGGAGGATTTCCTAGGAAATCTTCCCCCCACCCGACAATATTTTATCTTCCATACACAAGTACATACAATATCATGACGGGGGGGGGGGAGGATTTCCTAGGAAATATTCCCCCCCACCCAACATTATTTTATCTGGGGGGGGAGGATTTCCTAGGAAATCTTCCCCCCCACCCAACATTATTTTATCTTCCATACACAAGTACATACAATATCATGACGTGGGGGGGGGAGGATTTCCTAGGAAATCTTCCCCCCCACCCGACATTATTTTATCTTCCATACACAAGTACATACAATATCATAGAGGAGGATTTCCTAGGAAATATTCCCCCCCACCCAACAATATTTCATCTCCCCATACACAAGTACATACAATATCATGACGTGGGGGGGGAGGATTTCCTAGGAAATATTCCCCCCCACCCAACATTATTTTATCTTCCATACACAAGTACATACAATATCCTGACGGGGGGGGGGGGAGGATTTCCCTAGGAAAAATCTCCCCCCACCCGACCCATTTATTTAATCTTCCATATACCTGTACATACAATATCATGACGGGGGGGGGGAGGATTTCCTAGGAAATATTTTCCCCCCCCCACCCCCCACCCAACATTATTTTATCTGGGGGGGGGGAGGATTTCTAGGAAATCTTCCCCCCACCCAACTTTATTTTATCTTCCATACACATGTACATAAAACTATATCATGGCATTAGGGGGGGGAGGATTTTCCTAGGAAATCTTCCCCCCCACCCGACATTATTTATTTTTTTAATCTTCCAATATACATGTACATACAATACATGCCCACGGGGGGGGGGGGGGATTTTCCTAGGCAAAATATTCCCCCCCCCACCCAACATTATTTTATCTTTCCATACACAAATTATCATACAATATCCTGACGTTGGTGGGGGGGGGGGGGGGGAGGATTATTTCCTAGGAAACTTCCATCCCCCCCAACCCGACATTATTTTATCTTCCATACAAGTACATACAATCATCAGAGGGGGGGGTCGGGGGGGGGGGGGGAGGGGATTTCCTAGGAAATCTCCCCCCCCCACCCAACATTATTTTATCTTCCATACACAGTTACATACTATATCATGGCGGGTTTGGGGGGGGGGGGGGGGAGGAGGATTTTCCCTAGGAAAATCTCCCCCCCCCCACCCGACATTATTTTATCTTCCATATACATGTACATACAAAATAATCATGACGGGGGGGGGGGAAGGATTTTCCTAGGAAAAATTCTCCCCCACCCAAAAATAATTTTTATCTTCCATACACAAGTACATACAATATATCCGTTGGGAGCCGGACATAATCCCCCCCGGACAAAACTCTCCCCGTATCCTGACGTGGGGGGGGGGGGTATTTCCTCAGAAATCTTTCCCCCACCCCCCAACATTATTTGATATACCATACACATGTACATACAATGTAGACTAATTGTTGAGTGCTAGCTGGGAAATATACCCAAAACCCCCAACGCCCAACAGTGTCGAGGACCCAACACCCCCAACGCCCAACAGTGTCGAGGACCCAACTCCCCCAACGCCCAACAGTGTCGAGGACCCAACACCCCCAACGCCCAACAGTGTTGAGGACCCAACACCCTCAACGCCCAACAGTGTCGAGGACCCACAACACCCCCAACGCCCAACAGTGTCGAGGACCCAACTCCCCCAACGCCCAACAGTGTTGAGGACCCAACACCCCCAACGCCCAACAGTGTCGAGGACCCAACACCCCCAACGCCCAACAGTGTCGAGGACCCAACACCCCCAATGCCCAACAGTGTCGAGGACTGTATTATAACGGATTTCACATCAAGCAAACCAAATGTGTATGGAAGATAAAGTAATGTTGGGTGGGGGGGTTTCCTGGGGGGGGAGATTTCTAGGAAATCATCCCCCCCCATGATATTGTAAGTACTTGTGTATGGAAGATCAAATAATGTCGGGTGGGGGGGAAGATTTCCTAGGAAATCCTCCCCCCCCCCTCATGATATTGTAAGTACTGGTGTATGGAAGATCAAATAATGTCGGGTGGGGGGGAAGATTTCCTAGGAAATCCTCCCCCCCCACGTCATAAAATTGTATGTACTTGTGTATGGAAGATAAAATAATGTCGGGTGGGGGGGAAGATTTCCTAGGAAATCCTCCCCCCCCCCCCTCATGATATTGTAAGTACTGGTGTATGGAAGATCAAATAATGTCGGGTGGGGGGGAAGATTTCCTAGGAAATCCTCCCCCCCCCACAGTCATAAAATTGTATGTACTTGTGTATGGAAGATAAAATAATGTCGGGTGGGGGGGAAGATTTCCTAGGAAATCCTCCCCCCCCCCACAACACCTCATGATATTGTAAGTACTGGTGTATGGAAGATCAAATAATGTCGGGTGGGGGGGAAGATTTCCTAGGAAATCCTCCCCCCCCCCACGTCATAAAATTGTATGTACTTGTGTATGGAAGATAAAATAATGTTGGGTGGGGGGGAATATTTCCTAGGAAATCCCCCCCCCCCATGATATTGTAAGTACTTGTGTATGGAAGATCAAATAATGTCGGGTGGGGGGGAAGATTTCCTAGGAAAATCCTCCCCCCCCCCACATCATGACATAGTATGTACATGTGTATGGAGGATAAAGTAATGTTGGGTGGGGGGGAAGATTTCCTAGGAAATCCTCCCCCACCCGTCATGATATTGTATGTACTTGTGTATGGAAGATAAAGTAATGTTGGGTGGGGGGAAGATTTCCTAGGAAATACCCCCCCCCCCCCCTCATGATATTGTAAGTACTTGTGTATGGAAGATCAAATAATGTCGGGTGGGGGGGAAGATTTCCTAGGAAATACTCCCCCCCCCCTCCCCCCCCCCCCCCCCCTCATGATATTGTAAGTACTTGTGTATGGAAGATCAAATAATGTCGGGTGGGGGGAAGATTTCCTAGGAAATCCCCCCCCCCCCCCTCATGATATTGTAAGTACTGTGTATGGAAGATCAAATAATGTCGGGTGGGGGGAGATTTGAAATTTCCCCCCCCCCAGTCAAGATATTGTTGTGTGACTAACACCAAATCCATAGTATATTTTTTGTCAGGGAGATACAATTATGGAGACAATTATATTCCCACCTACATATATGTACATTTGAATATGGATACAATATGCCTTTTAGTATTACTGCCCCAATCTATTTTATACATTCACTTGATCATTTGTACATGTCCATTGACAACATCAGACATGTATTTTGGAAAACATCAGTTTCTCTGTATGTCAAACAATCTATTTATTTTTTACCTTGTGTGAATAAAACCGACCTTTAATATACATTGATCGTATTTTATAAATACATACATAAATATTTCAGAATTGTTTAATATGGATATAGCAAAATTTGTATGTAAATAGGTGGGGGGGAAGATTTTCAGGCGGGGGAGGAGATTTCCTAGGATGAACCCTGAAAATCTTCCCCCCCGGGGGGGAAGATTTTCAGGGGGGGAAGATTTCCTGTTACACCGGGGTTAGCACCCATGCCCAGATTATCAAACGACACCCCAAGGCGACCCGGTGTGGGTCCAACCTTACAACCAACCCAACCTGAGTGTACACCGCTAAACAAGCAATTTGCACACTGATCAGCCATCCCCAACAGATGGCCTTATATACTTAAGGCCAAAAGAAACTTTACAGTATATAACTGGTTCGTTATTTCGTGAACAAGTATGTTTAAAAACATGATGTAAAATTAATCTAATCTGCAACTACTGCACCAAAACATTAGATGCATGTGTTTAAAAAGTGTGTAAACAATGAAAAGACAACAACACCCTTCATTTAAAAAACTGCAGTGCAGAGAACACAATTTCCTAGTCAATATTGATATCCTGAGCATAAAACGGATCGCCTACAGTGATCACAGTGATGTTTTGTCTAAACAGACACATAATGCACGGGCCAACTGATATCGAATGAGAGATATTAGCACGGTAAAGTCGAAGGTCAGTGGTCACCGTTTGTCAATATGGCAAGACTTATGCAAGCGAATAGAAACAGGGCTCTCGGGATGCTACAAGCTGGTGTCCCGCAGGCTGAAGTTGCGCGTCAGTTTAATTTCAGCAGACAAACAATACTGAATCTTGCAATAAGATTTCAGCAGACGGGGGATGTGGCAGACCTGCCTAGGTCTGAGTGGCCACGGGTCACAACCCGAAGGCAGGATGTGTTCATCAGGGTTCAGCATACCCGTTTTGTGACGGCTACACACACAACCCTAAGAACGATTGGCGAGCACAACCGTGGTATTTACAGTAAAACAGTGAGGCGCCGTCTCAAGGAAGTAGGCTGAAAGCGAGACGTCCTTATAAAATAGCCATTCTGACAGCAAGACACCGTCAAGCACATCTTCAATGGGCCAGGACTCATAGGCGTTGGATACGCCACCAGTGGGCAACAGTATTGTTTTCAGATGAAAGAAAATTTAATGTATCAGAAGCAGATGGTCGTAAATGGTCATGGTCGTATCGCGACAGGTGGGGTGGGGGATAAGTGCTAATCATAAAACACTGCTTCATGTTGTAATTGGACCACTGAATGCTGTGACGTACAGTTGTTTCTGTCAAAATGTTCCTGGTTTATACGTGTACAAAGTGTTGTGCGTTGCGTATCCGTGGAGCTTCCGTTAGTTGCGTTTCAAACCGTGTGTCGTCTACGTGTAATACGTTTTCGGCCATGCGTTGCGTTTCCCCACTCTTGCGCATGCGCGAAAGTCGAACAAACCGTGTTCGACGCATTGAGTTTCAAAAGCGTGTAATCTGTGTACAACGGTTGTAAACGTATACAACGGTTGTAAACAATGTATTGAGTTTCAAAAGCGTGTAATCCGTGTACAACGGTTGTAAACGTATACAACGGTTGTAAGCGTATACAACGCTAAGGTAAACCGTTTAAACGATTTAACGCTTTATTTGACGAACGGTTACACGCATCTACATGTACACAGTACCGTACAGATGAAACCGTGTTATACGTATAACACGTTTCCAACGGGTTTTAACGCATTACACGTTTTGGTATGCCAACCTTGTATCGCGTAGAATGCGCATGCTCTGATCGTTCTTCGTGTGTGATATATACTTCTAGACTCACTGCAGGGCTTCTAACATTTTTCAGTTTTCGGTTCTGGACCGATTTTTTAACTCTCAGACCGATTGAGATTTGAAACTAGTCTTAAAAATCGTCCGAGAAAAATTGCCAGTCGGCTGCTATTTCGCTATAAACCTTGTAAATTTACCGGTTTTGACCACCAAGTAATTTATGACACATATCCGCGGGCCATATCCGTGTTAAACCAGTGTGCAGCTCGCTGTGTATTCAGTTTCTCCAAATATCGATTAATCTTAACACACGCGTGGGACAGGTGTATAGCGGATTAGTGACTGAAATAGACTGGCTTCAGCGTAAAGATAATACGAGAGTTCCTAGACTCGCCATTTCTGATGATGTTAAAATAAAATAAAGAAACCATGCACTGTGTTTATCTGTGTTCGTAATATTAACCCCAATTAACTGACACGGACTATCGGCCCGGGCTATTCCATATTAAGTTAGGAACTGTTACATTACGCTGTATTAGGCGTTATTTTTGTGTATATAAAATGTACATAGGAATGCCGCAGATCCTGATGAGCCGGCTCACGTGATCTACAATTCTCAAACATTTTGATAAACGACAAGGTACATCTGTCGTGATAAAAGCGTGACTCATTAGTCATCAGGGATTTGGGATCAATTGAAGTGCTAAATCACACCGCCGATGTACTTTGAACTCGATCTGAGGGTATGTATTCGCGATATTTTAAAAGGGACGAAACAAGGACGCTCGAGAGATCGACCGAACAGGTATTTGTGTTAAAACGTGTAACCGTTGTACACGTTTCAACGCTTTACTATAGCTACACGCTTCCAGGTAAAGCGTTGTACACGTTTCAACTCTTTCACCTCGCTACATATGCATACGCCAAAGCGTGTTATACGCCTTGAAGCTAAACGTATTACACGCTTTAAAACAAAACGTTTGACAAATGTGCATTACACTGTACGAACCGTATTATACGTTTAAACAACGTATACAATGCTTTAAAACTAAACGGTTTGACAATGTGTATTACACGTGTACGAACCGTATTATACGTTTAAACAACGTATACAACGCTACAGCAAACCGTTGCGTTCGCGTTGCGTTCGCGTTGAGTTTGCAAGTGTTGTCTACGGTGGAACAAAAACGGAGACTGCATTGTACCACAACACTATTTTGAGACCGATAGCTGTGTCTTTTCTGCGAAGAAATGCAGTGCAGTATTTCCAACATGATAATGCCAGACCCCATTCAGCTTGTGTAACAACCCAATTTCTATGTGGTAGTAACATAATGTCATGCCCTGGCCATCTCTCAGCCCAGATATGAATCCTATAGAGAATGTCTGGGATGAGCTGAGACGCTCTGACAAATCTGAAAAGGCTTCACCATGGTTCATAACTTTTAAGTTTGGCTACCATGGGCCAAGCGGTTCATGTGAAGAAGAATTTTGAAATCTCTAATAAAAGAACGACCATTTGACCTTTCGGCAGCGCCTTGGATGACATACATGTAACCATCCGATTTCGACAAAAAATGCACCAGAGTGATCGCCTCGTTGATACCTTCGATTTGATATATGACATGACCATATTCGGTCAAAAATAAAATGTGACCCAAATTTGACCTCACGGGCCACGCCCATTTTTGACCCCGGGGTCACCATTTTAACAACTTTGAAAGAGCATTGCACATCGATCATTCCTACCAGGTTTTGTCGAAATCCGGTTGGCGGTTCTTGAGAAGAAGATTTTTGAAGAATTTGTGCTATTTTTAGACGACAGCCATCTTGGATTACGTAATGACGCCATTTTAACAATTTTGTAATCCCCCTACCATGATCATGAAGTTTGGTGACTATAGGCCCAATGGTTACCGAGGAGAAGACGTCTAAAAATGTTCACGGATGGACGACGACGGACACATTGCGGTAACAATAGCTCACATGAGCTTCGCTCAGGTGAGCTAAAAAAAGGATGGGCTAGTCTTCAGGCAGACCCCCTGGGTGATTGGGAAGTTTCTGAGGGGCTGGCAGACGGATGTCTGCCCCCCTTGCCGCAGAGCCTTCCTAGATGGTGTTTTCCCCCAGATCCACCAGAAACTCATCGAAGAGATCCAGGCTCTCAAGAGTCAAGTTCCAGTTTGCCTTAAAGCTGCAGCTTCGAAAAGACAAGCCAGATGGTTAGTGAGGAGTACACAGACCCTGTGCTCCGCCACAAGCAGGAGGCTCTGTCCTACATATTGATGAGATCAATGAGGAGCTAGACAAGGCCTTCCCCCGCCTCCTGGAGATGCTCAAAAATGGACACAGAGAGGCTCAGGATGGGTTGTTGATAGTCACCACTCTATGGCTGGATATCGCCAGGTCTCAGCCACTGAGAGGGAGTTCCTACATCCCACCACCAGCAGCAGTGGGACACACGAAGGCCGTAGTAAATGTGAAAAACAAGGACGACCACTGCCAGAGATGGGCTCTCCGATCAGCTATGTTTCCAGTTGCTCATGGAAACCACACCTATAGGCCCATGCAGTATCCCACAATGGATGGCCTGGGCCACAGGTGGAAGACTCGGACCTATGACACCAAAAAATGCCTACCGGTATTAAAAAATCCCATTACCCCACCCACTTGGTCTCGTACATTACCATGTTCTATTTAGAATATTGTACTGTACGACACCAAGTGGGTGGGGTAATGGGATTTTTTTAATAGGCATTTTTTTTGTGTCGTAGGTCCGAGTCTTCCACCTGTGGCCTGGGCTTCACAGGGATTGACGCTCCCACACCTATCTCACAAATCCAGGTCTAAAAACAGAACAACCTGGCCATCAATGTCTTTGGCTGGGAAAAGGGTGTTATCGTTCACAGCCTCAGTAAGCAGCATGAAGATATCCCAAGGATGAACCTGCTGTTGATTGAGAAGTCCGGCAAGTTGCACTACACGTGGATCAAAGACATCAACCGGCTTCTCTACGACCTGTCCAAGCACTGGGAGCGCAAGCACTTCTATGAGAAATGCCTCCACGGTTACTCAAGCGAAGACCTCCTGCAGGACTACAAGCCCGAGTGCTGGGGGATCGGGAAGACGACAGTGAGGGTGGAAATGTCTGAAGAGGGGAAGAACAAGCTCGTCTTCCAAAACCACCACAAACAGTTCAAAGCCCCCTACATCATCTATGCGGACTTCGAGGCCCTCACCACCAAGGCCGAAAAACTTTAACCAAAAAACTTAAAAAACTTAACCAAAAACTTTAACCAAAAAACTTAACCAAAAACTTAACCAAAAAACTTAACCAAAAACTTAACCAAAAACTTTAACCAAAAAACTTAACCAAAGAACTTAACCAAAAACTTCAAAGTAATTTGACCTTGACATTGGGCACAGGGGCTGCACGGGAGGGGGGTAGAATGAAAATATAGATGATGATAAACACCCATGTGAAGTTTCAAGGTAATGGACAAAGCAGTTGCAGAGATATAGTATAACAAAAAACTTTAAAAAACCACCAAAAAAAACTTAACCATTAAACTTTAACCAAAAACTTTAACCAAAAAAACTTTTTACCAAAAACTTAACCAAAAAATTTAACCCAAAAAACTTAACCAAAAAACTTTAAACCAAAGAACTTAACCAAAAAACTTAAAACCAAAAAACTTAACCAAAAACTTCAAAGTAATTTTGACATTGGGCACAGGGGCCGCACGGGAGTGGGGTAGAATGAAAAAATATAGATGATGATAAAACACCCCATGTGAAGTTTCAAAGGTATGGGGCAAAGCAGTTGCAGAGATATAGTTAAAATGAAAAAACTAAAAACCTTTAACCAAAAACTTAACCAAAAAAACTTTAATTAACAAAAACTTTAAAACCAAAAAACTTAACCAAAAACTTCAAAGTAATTTGACCTGACATTGGGCACAGGGGCTGCACGGGAGGGGGGTAGAATTGAAAATATAGATGATGATAAACACCCCCAAGTGAGAAGTTTAAAGGTAATGGACAAAGCAGTTGCAGAGATATAGTATAACAAAAAACTTTAACCAAAAAACTTAACCAATAAACTTAACCAAAAACTTTAACCAAAAACTTTAACCAAAAACTTAACCAAAAACTTTAACCAAAAAACTTAAAAAAAAAAAAAAAAAAAAAAAAAACCCTTAAAAAAAAAAAAACCAAAAAACTTTAACCAAAGAACTTAACCAAAAAACTTAAACCAAAAAACTTAACCAAAAACTTCAAAGTAATTTGACATTGGGCACAGGGGCCGCACGGGAGTGGGGTAGAATGAAAATATAGATGATGATAAACACCCATGTGAAGTTTCAAGGTATGGGGCAAAGCAGTTGCAGAGATATAGTATAATGAAAAACTTTAACCAAAAAACTTAACCAAAAAACTTAACCAAAAACTTTAACCAAAAACTTTAACCAAAAAACTTAACCAAAAATTTTCAAAGTTAATTTGACCTTGACATTGGGCACAGGGGCAAAGGGGCCGCACGGGAGGGGGGTAGAATGAAAATATAGATGATGATAAACACCCACGTGAAGTTTCAAGGCAATGGGCAAAGTAGTTGCAGAGATATAGTATAACGAAAAACGTTAACCAAAAAACTTAACCAAAAACTTTAACCAAAAAAACTTAACAAAAACTTTAACCAAAAAACTTAACCAAAAACTTCAAAGTAATTTGACCTTGACATTGGGCACAGGGGCCGCACGGGAGGGGGGTAGAATGAAAATATAGATGATGATAAACACCCATGTGAAATTTCAAGGTAATGGGCAAAGCAGTTGCAGAGATATAGTATAACAAAAAACTTTAACCAAAAAACTTAACAAAAAAACTTTAACCAAAAAACAAAAAACCTTAACCAAAAACTTCAAAGTAATTTGACATTGACATTGGGCACAGGGGCCGCACAGGAGGGGGGTAGAATGAAAATATAGGTGATGATAAACACCCATGTGAAGTTTCAAGGTATGGGGCAAAGCAGTTGCAGAGATATAGTATAATGAAAAACTTTAACCAAAAAACTTAACCAAAAAACTTAACCAAAAACTTTAACCAAAAAACTTAACCAAAAACTTTTAATTTGACATTGACATTGGGCACAGGGGCCGCACAGGAGGGGGGTAGAATGAAAATATACATGATGATAAACACCCATGTGAAGTTTCAAGGTAATGGGCAAAGCAGTTGCAGAGATACAGTATAACGAAAAACTTTAACCAAAAAACTTAACCAAAAAAACTTAACCAAAAAACTTAACCAAAAACTTTAACCAAAAAACTTAACCAAAAACTTTAACCAAAGAACTTAACCAAAAACTTCAAAGTAATTTGACCTTGACATTGGGCACAGGGGCCGCACGGGAGGGTGGGGGGAGTAGAATGAAAATATAGATGATGATAAACACCCATGTGAAGTTTCAAGGTAATGGACAAAGCAGTTGCAGAGATATAGTATAACAAAAAACTTTAACCAAAAAACTTAACCAAAAAACTTAACCAAAAACTTTAACCAAAGAACTTAACCAAAAACTTCAAAGTAATTTGACATTGACATTGGGCACAGGGGCCGCACGGGAGGGGGGTAGAATGAAAATATAGATGATGATAAACACCCATGTGAAGTTTCAAGGTAATGGGCAAAGCAGTTGCAGAGATATAGTTTTACGAAAAAACTTTAACCAAAAAAACTTAACCAAAAAACTTAATCAAAAACTTTAACCAAAAAACAACCAAAAACTTTAACCAAAAAACTTAACCAAAAAACTTAACCAAAAACTTTAACCAAAGAACTTAACCAAAAACTTAACCAAACAACTTAACCAAAAACTTTAACCGGACACACGTACGTACGTACGTACGTACGCCATACGTACATACGTACGTACGCCAAAGTGCCGACTATATCGCGCTTTCCGCAAGCGGGCGCGACAATAACGAGACATGCTTTAAATAGCGCTAAATCCGTGTTTTGTAAAAAGTGTGATTTTTTGTTACGACATTATGAATTGTAGCCGGCACCAACTGAGCGAGTAGTCGGCTAAATCGCCCGCAGCCGGCGCTTACGGAGAGCTCTGGAGTTATCGTTCCTGTTGGGTAATGCTACCGTTATGTCCATTATCCGTAATGTTCATAATTCCTTGATAAAATATTACCGTGCAAATAGTCAGTTGAAATTACAGCAATAATGAAGATGTCGTCCGCCAGGAAATAATTTCGAGCTAATTCCTGTGTCATTTGATTTCCCACAAATAACCAGTGCACATCAAAGATTATTAATTTAAAGGTATAACATATACAGTTTACTATATTTGGATGCAATGGGCTTGGGTATGTACTTTTGTTGCTCGTTTTTTTTTTAACGTGTCGATTTGTAGCCTAGATGACATATCTTAGGCGAATTAGTGTAGCTACAGTGTAACCGTCGGGAATTGGTTATGTCGAATAAATGGTCTTTCATTTTCTAAGTGAAAAATCTTACCAGAATATCCACTTAAAGAGACACTCAAACGAACCAAAATCGCCAAAAGCGATGTCATGACAATACTTGATAACTCTGACATGTCAAGTTGGTCTGCAACAACTAATTAATTGTAGAAAAACTGCTTCGTTTCATCACGACATCAGCTGTTAAATGTATTTCCACAAGGGCCGCACGATTCACCCAAATCCTCCCCAAATCCTCATTTTCCCCCCAAATCCAAATGGGCAAAGCAGTTGCAGAGATATAGTATAACAAAAAACTTTAACCAAAAAACTTAACCAAAAAACTTAACAAAAAAACTTTAACCAAAAAACTTAAACCAAAAAACTTAAACCAAAAAACTTAACCAAAAATTTCAAAGTAATTTGACCTTGACATTGGGCACAGGGGCCGCACGGGAGTGGGGTAGAATGAAAATATAGATGATGATAAACACATAATGAAAGATTTCAAGTAATGAACAAAAAAAACCAAAAACTTTAACCAAACCAAAGAGACTTACCGAACACTACAACTTACAAAAAACTTAACCAAAAAACATAACCAAAAAACAACCAAAAATTAACCAAAAACTTTAACCAAAAAACTTAACCAAAAACTTTAACCAAAGAACTTAACCAAAAACTTCAAAGTAATTTGACCTTGACATTGGGCACAGGGGCCGCACGGGAGGGGGGTAGAATGAAAATATAGATGATGATAAACACCCATGTGAAGTTTCAAGGTAATGGACAAAGCAGTTGCAGAGATATAGTATAACAAAAAACTTTAACCAAAAAATAAAAAACTTAACCAAAAAACTTAACCAAAAACTTTAACCAAAAAACTTAACCAAAAACTTTAACCAAAGAACTTAACCAAAAACTTCAAAGTAATTTGACATTGACATTGGGCACAGGGGCCGCACGGGAGGGGGGTAGAATGAAAATATAGATGATGATAAACACCCATGTGAAGTTTCAAGGTAATGGGCAAAGCAGTTGCAGAGATATAGTTTAACGAAAAACTTTAACCAAAAAACTTAACCAAAAAACTTAATCAAAAACTTTAACCAAAAAACAACCAAAAACTTTAACCAAAAAACTTAACCAAAAAACTTAACCAAAAACTTCAAAGTAATTTGACCTTGACATTGGGCACAGGGGCCGCACGGGAGTGGGTAGAATGAAAATATAGATGATGATAAACACCCATGTGAAGTTTCAAGGTAATGGACAAAGCAGTTGCAGAGATATAGTACAATGAAAAACTTTAACCAAAAAACTTAACCAAAAAACTTAACCAAAAACTTTAACCAAAAAACTTAACCAAAAACTTCAAAGTAATTTGACCTTGACATTGGGCACAGGGGCCGCACGGGAGGGGGGTAGAATGAAAATATAGATGATGATAAACACCCACGTGAAGTTTCAAGGTAATGGGCAAAGTAGTTGCAGAGATATAGTATAACGAAAAACGTTAACCAAAAAACTTAACCAAAAGCGTTAACCAAAAAACTTAACCAAAAACTATATTTAACGGCATATTATATATCAACATCTAAGATCGTAATAAAGTGGTTATTGTTTGTGACTGTCTGTCCGTCCGGCTTTGTCACAGTTTTGATAGTAAATTATACAAATGATCTCCCTATTTCTCCTCCAATGACTGTTAAAAAAAACAGATTAATAGTATTACATGTATACACATTTGGAATGGTAAATAACTTGCATGTTTCAATTGACCAAAATGGGTGAAACAACATTTATCTCCCTTGCATTTATCTCATAATTTATTTTGGATGATCTCCCTTGGCTGCTAGAATGCCTAAGTTAAATTAAATCATCGAAATAAGACTCTTTTCACCATAAAAACGTATTCAAATCGGGTTCAATAACTTCTTAAGAACGATATTAAAAGGATTTGAGACATATTAATTGGATAACTTATTCATTACATGAGGATTTGGGGAGGCTTTGGGGGAAAATGAGGATTTGGTGAGGATTTGGGTGAATCGTGCGGCCGTTTCCATAACTTCAACGATCAGCCGCACTCGGATCAGCCGGTCGCCCTAAACATCATAAAGGCTCACAATAAAGGCCACAACGGCTGTTCGATATTCCTTTTACGTTTACGTTTACAGGATACGTCAAAACAATCACATTTGACTATTATATGACGGTTGCGTTCCGGTAGAGAAAAGCATAAAGGAAGACAGACAGTCAGAAATAAGATTAAAAAAATAATAAATAAATATAGGAAGAAGTAGGCCTATACACTGTACAATACACAAAAGTTGTCCAAACTACGTTTTCGTCATTCAGTGATAGACCAGTCCGGCTACCGTGGCGGCCAAGAGAGACTAGCTCCCAACCACAGGTGATGGGAACAACTAATCTGATAGTCTGCTGTTACTTGTATAGATACTATATATATACCGTCATCAGGGGCGTATATAGCTAGTCAATTTTAATCTGCAGGCCCGCGAGCACCATTGGTGCGATTATGCTAGGGGGTATGGGGCATCCCCCCCCCCCCCACCCCCCCCCCCCCCCCGAAAAAAAATCGAAACTAGAAGGTAAATGATGCACTCTGGCACATTTCAAAACAACATTTTCTCGAAAATTCTGCAGGCCCGGGCCTGCAGTGCCTATATGCAGATACGCGCCTGGTCATGTGATTTTTTCCCCGTCACATGTGCTCTCAACCGGCATAGCTCTAAAACATCACTAATATCCTACTTGTAGTTTGGTACTCTAATGTGTTAGATTGAAAAATGCTGATAGCTCCCGCTTGAAGGATACCAAGTCGGGAGCCTCAACAATAGCAGCTGGTATTGTACGTGTTCCAAAGTTTTACTGTCCTAGGGAAAAAGCTGAATTTGAACTTGTCAGATGATGCTGGGTATTGTCGTATTTATTATCATGGCTGGATCTGGTACGTCGTCTGGACGCTGGAATGAGGTAGTCAGATGATGGAATGCCTACAAGGTTGTTGACTATCTTTTGTACATTAATGTCAGCTGTGTTTTCACTCACCTGTTCTCGAGCGATTCCCACTGTAGGTGTTCCAGCATAGAACCAACACTACTTGTGTTTCTGTATCGGTTTGTTGTTGTTGTGTACCGGACAGCTCTCCTCTGTACCATCTCCAGCTTGTGAGTCTGTACTTGTGTATATGGGCTCCATATTGATGAGCATTATTCCAGGCTTGGGCGCACCAGGGAGAAGTATGCAGATGACTTGGTCCTTTCGTTGCTGACCCTTAAGTTTCTCCTCAGAAAACCCAGTGTGCTGTTGCATTTATTCACAATCTTGTCAATATGTGCCTTCCATGTCAGGTCACTGGCTAGTTGGACTCCCAGGTACCAGGTAGTATCTTCGGTCATCAGTTGGTGGCCCTTCAGCTTATAAACTGTTCCTTTTGAAATTTAAAATTAAACTATCAGATGGAGATGAACGGGACGTATAACACAGCAAACTGTTACTACACTGAAATCAACGTAAACACAGTTCACAGAGTAAGCCAGATGGCCGACGGCAGTACAATGCTATATTCATATAAAATAGACCACAAAGGCTGACAGATGGTACCACAAAGGCTACACTCACATAGAAAATGGTCAACAAATGCTGACAGATGGTAACACAAAGGCTACATTCACATATAAAATAGTCAATAAAGGCTGACAGGTGGCACCACAAAGGCTGCATCGACATAGAAAATAGTCGACAAAGGGTATATAATAGATGGTACCACAAAGGCTACATTTACATCGACATAGAAAATAGTCGACAAAGGCTGACATATGGTACCACAAAGGCTACATTCACATAGAAAATAGTCAACAAAGGCTGACAGGTGGCACCACAAAGGCTGCATCGACATAGAAAATAGTCGACAAAGACTAAAAGATGGTACCACAAAGGCTACATTCACATACATAGAAAATAGTCAACAAAGGCTGACAGATGGCACCACAAAGGCTACACACACATAGAAAATAGTCGACACACGCTTACTGATGGCACCACAAAGGCTGCCTCGACATATAATATAGTCGACAAAGGCCTTTGTGGTGCCATCTGTAAGCCTGTGTTGATTATTTTCTATGTCGATGCAGCCTTGTGGTGCCATCTGTAAGCCTTTGTCGACTATTTTCTATGTGTATGTAGCCTTTGTGGTGCCATCTGTCAGCTTTTGTTCACTATTTTCTATGTGAATGTAGCCTTTGTGGTACCATCTTTTAGTCTTTGTCGACTATTTTCTATGTCGATGCAGCCTTTGTGGTGCCATCTGTCATCCTTTATCGACTATTTTCTATGTGTGTGTAGCCTTTGTGGTGCCATCTGTCAGCCTTTGTTAACTATTTTCTATGTGAATGTAGCCTTTGTAGTACCATCTATTACCGTTTGTCGACTATTTTCTATGTCGATGCAGACTTTGTGGTGCCATCTGTCAGCCTTTGTCGACTATTTTCTATGTAAATGTAGCCTTTGTGGTACCGTCTGTCAGCCTTTGTTCACTATTTTATATGTGAGTGTAGCCTTTGTGGTACCATCTATTAGCCTTCGTTGACTATTTTCTATGTCGATGCAGCCTTTGTGGTACCATCTATTACCCTTTGTCGACTATTTTCTATGTCGATGCAGTCTTTGTGGTGCCATCTGTGAGCCTTTGTTGACTATTTTCTATGTCGATGCAGCCTTTGGGTGCCATCTGTAAGCCTTTGTCGACTATTTTCTCTGTGTATGTAGCCTTTGTGGTGCCATCTGTCAGCTTTTGTTGACTATTTTCTATGTGAATGTAGCCTTTGTGGTACCATCTTTTAGTCTTTGTCAACTATTTTCTATGTCGATGCAGCCTTTGTGGTGCCATCTGTCAGCCTTTGTCGACTATTTTTTCTATGTGTGTGTAGCCTTTGTGGTACCATCTTTTAGTCTTTGTCAACTATTTTCTATGTCGATGCAGCCTTTGTGGTGCCATCTGTCAGCCTTTGTCGACTATTTTCTATGCGTGTGTAGCCTTTGTGGTACCATCTGCCAGCCTTTGTTGACTATTTTCTATGTGAATGTAGCCTTTGTGGTACCATCTATTACCCTTTGTCGACTATTTTCTATGTCGATGCAGCCTTTGTGGTGTCATCTGTCAGTCTTTGTCGACTATTTTCTATGTCGATGCAGCCTTTGTGGTGCCATCTGTCAGCCTTTGTCGACTATTTTATATGTAAATGTAGCCTTTGTGGTACCATCTGTCAGCCTTTGTTGACTATGTTCTATGTGAGTGTAGCCTTTGTGGTACCATCTATTAGCCTTTGTCGACTATTTTCTATGTCGATGCATCCTTTGTGGTACCATCTATTACCCTTTGTCGACTATTTTCTAAAATATGACCGAGAGCAAGGTGTGGAATCACGTACGTGTTTCCGAACGGCGTGACGTCATGTTTTTTAGATGTGTTTACAGTAGATTTCCTTTAATATCTTTCTAATGGAATGATATATTTTTTATGAAATATACCGCAGCAAATGCGGTACACATTGCCCTTTATTGTATTAGCTGCTTTAATCTTATAATTCTGTCGTTTTGACGAAGAATCGGTTACCGTAAATGTAAATAAAAACTAGAGCACGTGAATGTAAGAAATAAACGGTACTCGATTCTTTGTGAAAGTTACAAGTTATTGTACATAACTTTCAGAGCACCCACATAATACATATGTCATTGTATTTTATGAGCTACATATCATCAAAATCCGTCCGTTTGTTACTACGTAAAAAATACGTCACAGATTACATCATATCGAAAAATCGGGTTCGTACACATTGAAGATGTGTGCTAATTAATTTCTGGAGGCGGGTCGTTGTGAAGGTGACGGTCTCGAGATTCAGGGGGTGTTTCTGCATTTGATTGGCCGACGGAACACGTCATTGCGACGTTACTGACATCATTTCTCCATATATGGTATTACCGTAAGCACGAGAGTGGTGTAAACTACTGCTGACAAGTGGTGTATTTTCTGTATACTACAGTCATTCGACATAACCTTCCGCGAGCTTTACTTTCGGGTTTCCTTTGTTATATTCGCAGAATGATCAATAATGAGGACACGGGAAATCCTAAACTGGATCGTTACAATACTGCAGCCAATCAGGTGGCGATGTGTGTGTGGGATTCTTTCGGAAAGAGATATTTTTCTGTAACTCTGGTAGCTAAAACGTTTGTAACTAACAATATACTAAACACAGATGTTAAAATGAATATATTTGGGGACCTAAGGCATTTAATTATTATGTTCCAGAGTCGTAAGTCAGTAGAAAATTTGAAACGTGTGGTGTTTGAGCGAGCCCGAAACTAAGCCTGTCTATGGCATTGTCCCAAGCTCTTGCCAACCTTGAAAGGCTATACTGTATATTGTAAGGAAATGGGTGGATGGGGTAACATTTTTCAAATGAGCCATTTATTGGGTCCTATGTCCGAGTCTTCCACCTGTGAGTAAGACCTGACGTCAAGCTAATGACAACGTTCATGACGTCATGATGATACCTTGTAACGTGACGTCTCCCAAGTCAAGATGGCCGCGTTCAGCTCACAGGAACAGCGTACCCACATTAAATGTACATGCCCACTCAGTAGGCCACATGTCAGGATATGATATAGGGAGATAGGTAGTTTTGTATATTCTGTAGATATGACATTTTCTGGTAAAATAAACATTCATTGACCATTACCCCACGTTTTGATTGGCATTGTCATACATTTTATATCAGAGGTAAATTTCCACACTGCTATCAGGGGTGATAACCGTGTTTCCTTAAAATGTTAACGGACATTACTATTTATTCTCTGTATTTATTTTTTGGATGTGCATTGATCATACTTTAATCTGTCGAAAATAAGGTGACGCATTTAATTATTATAAAAAATTAAAAAATATCTTGCCTCATTTATATATGAAAATAGCCTGATAACACCGCGAGTGACTATATCATCAGTACAAATAATATGACTAAATGATTATATCTGTATAGCGGACATATGTAATTTTTAGAACTTGTGGAAGGTAGTGACACTATTATAAACTTATTTAATTCCTATAAAGAACATGTTGTGCCTACTTGGTTGGGATGTACCTTTAAATTTGAAACGTATCAGATAATTGCCACAAGAATACGAAACAAATCCACCGTGCGTTAAAGGAAGTTATTGGTGACTCTGCTTTCTTATTCACAAGTAGCGAGGTGGGTCCTTGAATTCAATACTACATAATATACTATTCACGTTGTCATATAGCATTGCGTTACAACATGATATAAACGTTGTCAAAATAACGTTGCTACAATAACGTCGCTGCAACCAAATATGTGACAGTTCTCATAACATAATATTCACGTTGTCATATAGCATTTGATATAAACGTTGTCAAAATAGCTGGCTAATAACTGGCTAAATACGTTACGTTGCCCCCTTCCCCCTTCATAGATTACCAAATTCAGTTATATCTGCACAAATACGTTACATTGCCAACCATGTTTACCCACCTACATAGATTACCAAATTCCGTCATGTTGTTACCTTGTAACCTGATTTTAAATAAACGTATGTTCTGTTCTGTTCCGTTCAGCTATTAATTAACCCTTTCAACACCACAGGCCTGTATAGTGGTATTGGAAAATAGTGTAGATCAATATGAGCCAGCTCGTGACGAGATGTCTCCTCGGGATCCGCACTTTTTGCAAGTAATTCCCATTTTTTCCCATTTTTAAAACAAAAAACACCCCTTTTTCATAATGGACAAGTCTGAAAATCATTGTGTGACGGTTAAATTGGTTGCAAAATTAGCATATCAAATTCCATTCCAGTTACCAGGGATACATCGTCCCAGTAGTTACTTAGGGGTGAACGAGTTAAATATATTGAGATGCGCCTACTATTGGTTCCATAATGTAATATTACGGTAGCTGATGTCTTTTTCTCTGGCGGTCATCTTTTTTATGCGAATTGTGAAAAGTATATCATGCACAGATGAATACAATATCTATGTCTAAACATATTGGCACAACAAATATTTCGTGCGCTCGGAAGTTACCGACAGCCCTTCGCGCCCGGGGGTTTATACAGTGGAAATGTAGTGTGTTTACTCTATGAACCGCCACAGTCAGCCAGGTCTGCCAACAGCTAATTATTTTGCGGTTTATTTGCTATCAGTCAGCAGTGATTATATAACGGCTCTCACATGACCAATGTCAGCCACCTACATCGTCCATGGATCCGAATTCACAGCTACAACTCGAAATTAGGCTCCGCCTACCTAATAGTAGCTATAGTTGTATTACACAATCTTATCTAAAATCGTACAGTGTAAGTGTTTTGTTTTGTTCTGAAAAGTGCGGTTCCGGAAACAGAAAGTTGATACCCAGTCATTTCTTCGTTGCAAATATGGCTGGTACGACCCAGATTAACAACAAACCCAGCCTAGAGATACGGTCATTGTGTCTTCAGGGCAAACCATTTCCAATTTGGGAATTCCACAAAACAAATGCTGAAAGAAAATACTGGTCTTAATTTCCCAAGTATCTGGACTTCAATCAATTGTGCCTAATTATCGGGAGAGAGGAGAGAGCAAGCAAGTAAACGGCTTTATTTTGGGCCGAAGTTTTAATGGTCAATTTTTAGTATCATCCATAGCTTGGAATTTATTAGGCTGCCGCAGGTCTTAGATTCCCATATCATGAGAGTTGTGTGCTATTAATTAATTTGGTTGGTTTATTTTATTTTCAGTTTTAATCACAGGAAAGGTGGATTGCAAGGGCCGTTTGAGGGAGGCGAAATAATAAATCAAATTGAAGGACTGTTTCGTATTGTTAAAAAAAAAACGGGGGGGGTTTTTTTTTGTAAACAGGTTTAATGACGTTATTCCCGTCCTGGCGGGTACATAATCTTGCCAAATAATCATTAACGTTGTAAACTTACCAGCGGGACCTCTTTCAAACCGGACACCTTGGTATTTGCCCCCAAGGTGTCCGGTTTGGAGATTGTTACCCACTGTAAATTCCAGACATGTGAGCCACTTCATGATACTTAATTTAATAATGTTTTGCAATCAATGAACAAATTCATTGTTTTAATTCAGAGATACCATAACAGCGACACATCTTAAGGTAAAAACAAAATCTATATTTTTCACGAGGTTTCCCGGTATTTTTGTAGGGTTCCACTGTTACATGCTTAGAATGTTTACGTTGCCATACCAATAAAACTCCCTTCACCCAAAAAATCCGTACCCTTTTCCCTTGAGCTGTCACAAATAATAATGTTTATTATTCCACGCTATGTCGATGGCCAAATCAAAATTGCACCTTGAAACCTTTGTGTGTTGGCACAATTAATGTTTTCAGGGCGGTATTTTCAGCATTCATTGCCATTGGAATTTATAAGATGTGAAGCGCTGATATTATGAGAAGACCGACATATTGTGCTAAAGGTATGTAAACTTTTTTTATACAACCATGTTCCATGTAAAATTATTTTTTTTTTTTAAAATTTTTTTAATTTTTTTTTTTTTTGTTTTTTTTGCAAAACAAAGCATTCGACTTTTTTACGATCCTTAATTTATGTTAGTTTTAATTTAATTTAATGTTAACAATGTAATGAACCCAAAAGAAAATATTATTTAAGTTTTTCAAGTTGTTATTCAATCGTCACGCCAAAAACGCTACTTTAATGTATTTTAGTAAAAACGTTGTTTGGAATGTTACCGAATGCAATATTTAGATGCATTAATATCCCGTAATTTAACTCAAATGAACACAATTATACACAAGGCACGTAGTGGCACAATGGGTTGTGGTTTCGATTGAATAATACTGCTAGTTCGATTTGACCAGGTGGCTGCTATTGACTGGGCAACAACATTTAATAAGACCGTAGACTAGTTCATAGTCATATATCAGAGTAGGGAAGGCGATTTACGGCTTCATTTACATCCTTTTTAACTAATGGCAACCGGACCCATACCATTTATGTACAAAACAAGTTTATTAGTTAATTATCAATCTTGAAATCAGTATCATGTATATTATGTAGATAAAGTGTACAAATAACATTACAGTTGAAGTCAAATTATTCCTGGATGGTCCAATTGAGAGAAGGCTCCACTGAAAGAAATACTATTTTATTACATTTAACTATATGTTGGACATTGCTAATACAATTCGAAAAAAATGAGAAGTTATTATATAATTTTGTTTTGTTCATGCACTTTGTAACAACTTTTTAACTTACAAACTAAATTTCATTTTAGATAACTGGATTAATGCAACGCAGAAGGCTAAGGATTGGCGGGAGGGGACGCATCAAATTTGGAGTTGCTGGATGGAAACTTTTTCAATTTTTTTTTTATTTTTTCTTAGGGACCAAACTGGTTAGTAATCATAATGGAAGATTTCGGCCAATGAAGGTATGTGTTATTGCACCTTATCAAATAGTTCGGACATTGGCAATAGTACAAACCCGTGATAGCAAATGGCAATTACAGTGGAACCTCTCTAAAACCGGACACCTTTGTTGGGAGGGTCCTTCAGGGGTTTACCGGTTTAGAAGAGATACCATTGTAATTAAATTAAAACACTCGGAATGGTCAACATCTTGTCATTTTTCTGTTATAAACAAACAGACAGGGACAATGACCATACATTAACATTGAAAAACATCTAAAATTAATAGCACAATTCGGAGGGGTGTTCGGTTTAGAGGGGTTCCACTTGTACTATATGGTGGGGGCTCGTTAGGGATCATTTCGAGTTTCTCCGTGACGCCGGCCGGAACATAGAATTAGCGTGGCGAAGGAAACAGAAGAAAAAGAAAGAAACGTGAACGTTTAATAAATAAACTTCGTCTTTCGCCAAGCTATTTTATCGGGTCTTTCCGGCCCATCGAAATTGGGGACTTTAATTTAATTTCGCCTGGTCAGATCGATTAATTTTGCCAAAATTTACGCCCATTCGGTAAAATTATATAAGCGCCTTCACCCTTCGTTTCTTCGTTTCGTACGCATTGTTATTCATTGTTTTAACGGCCTACATGACGACTATTTATTCGTTTCTTTTTCGCGGTTTCGTTCCTTCGTGGCGAAAGGAACGAAAAACCGTATGAGAAGAAAATACAAATTAATTCGCTTTCTTAATCACCACATATTGGCGCAGATGGAGTACTAACAATTAAGACTGCCATTGGTATGAATAATTAATAATATATCAACTGTTTTTGTCTCTCTTATTTTTTTATGACTACAGTTTTATATATGTTACTGTATATAAGTTAAGAATAATAGAAATCAGATTTGGATATCTAAATTACTTCTTGGCATTAAATTAATTATTTTATTAATTGCTACTTTTTGTATTTTAAGATTTAATTCCTGTAAATCCATGGTAACCTGAAAGTAGAAGGAAAACTAATACAATTGAATTTATAATCCATCATGCACTTTTGGGATAGGCCAAATTTCAATTTGTAATAATCTTACAATACACAGTACATTATTTTTAAAACGTCAATACATTAAAAAACCCCAAGGAGAAAAACAAACAACGGATTTTATTTGATTAATGTTAATTTATGAAAAATGGCAGTCTGCTTTTGTTAGTTAACAGATCTGCGCACGTGCGACCGGAACGCCGGCTTAATATTCGTTCTTTATTTTTCCTTTCGGGGGGTGCAGGGACGAAGGAGGACGTTTAATTAATCTTATGTTTTAGGGAACGAAAAATTATCGTTTGCTCGTGGCGAATAAACGAGGGGAGGAAAACGGAAGATTAAGGACACTAAATTTTTCGTTTCTCTTGACTAGTTCCTTCGTGACGAAAGGAACGTAATTCGCGTTCCTGCAGGCGTTTGCACGCGTCGCGACTCGAAACGATTGAAACGAAGGATTTAAAGGGGTGTTAATTCGAGGGAGGCACAAAATTCTTTACGCGGGCGCAAATTTTAATCGACCTTATTTTAGGGCGATTAATTGTTTTTCGCCTGTACCTTTCGGGGCGAAGGAAGAGGACGAATCATTAGCCGTGGCTTGCCGAAAAGACGAAGTTTAATTATTAAACCTCGTTTCTTTCTTTTTTCTTCGCTAATCTTTCGTTCCGTTACCACGAAGAGACGACGAAAAAATGTCCCTAACGAGCCACCATAGTACTTATTACAGTTCCTCCACTATCACATATTAATAGATTGCATGACTTTTTAAACGGGGATTTTTGTGGTTCGCCCACCACATTGCGGTGGGGTAGACGTATTCACCTATTCGCCATAATTTGTTTATTGCAATTCTTTAAAAAATTCCCGCTATTTCTCTGGGCTCAGGACCACCAAACTTCATCCATGCCTGTCTGGCATTGATGGTTCACTACTCTGGGTGTTCCTATTTGATTCCCCAAGGTCAAGGTCACTGAGGACTTTCACGTTTTTATCATTTGCATTTATTTCTTTTGTTTTGCAAATACAATTTAACCCTTTGTCCGATTGGATTAGCTGTCATCTTCAGCACTCAATCTCATTGTCAATTGTGTTTTAATGTGTTGCGTCTGTTCTGCAAATACATAATCTCTCGCCAAATGTAGTATTTTCGGGACAAAATAATCCCGTACATGTAACAGTATCGAAATGCACAACGAACCAAAAATACAATATTCCCACATGTACATTTGTATTTTATGTTTTGCTATAAACATAAAATCAATTCAAAGTTGAGTTGCAAATACATTGTATAATAAATAATTAATTATATTATTAATGCAATACATGTACTATCTGTGTATACGCCCGTTCGAAACAAAAATAGAGGACATATTTGTATTCACCATGTACGGGCGGGCCGGCGGGCCATGGACACAGCTTGTCCACGAAATAACTAGAGTGCTACTCGACGCACCGTGACCAACTTAGGCATGCATGTTTATCACAGCAAGACAAGGACCCCTATTGATTTTTAAAAGTTGCAGATTACTTATCTCCCCTTGGTGGACAGTTTTTTAATTTTCGCATTATGTAACATTTTCCACGCAATAACTCAAGTTCCACTTGACACATCTGAACCACCAAATTCAGCATACATGTTTATCACCGCAATACGAAGAATCACATTTCAAAACTATCGAATTATTTATGTCCCCTTGGTGGCTATTTTTTACGTTCGCCTTCTATGTCATTTTCCATGCAATAACGCAAGTTATGCTTCGGTATACATATGCAAGAGGGAATTGATCGATTTTCCAAACAAAATAATGAGCTATTTCCGCGCTTATAATGGCTATTTTTAATTTTCGCGTCTGTATCTTTTTCCTCGTGATCACAATTTATACTTGTTTATTATGGCAAGAAAAATAACCCTATTGAGTTTCTTATTTTTTTCCAGCGTGTTATCTCCCCTCGTTTACTGGCTATGCCTCGACGAGCGTATATTATGACCTACGGCACTCTTATTTTATGTTATGTATTAGCCGTAACATATTGGCTGGTATTGGTAGACCAGAACATAGATGGTGTTTCATGCTGTACATGTCTGTATTTTACAGGAGACGATGAAATGTGCGAGATTGACCAAGAACCAAAGAAGGACAAGACTACGGCACTACGTAGACAACTTCTGCCAGCTCTGTCTAAAGTTCCATCACTTCTTGGGATTCGACCCCGTTAACCCGACCTAAACTGACAATAGCTGTTGACAAGATTGTCACAATCAATATTTTGTTGTAACTGTATTTCTGTTCAACCGAAATAGTAATGTTCTATTCTATTGCTGATGAAAGCAATACCGTTTTACTCCAAATGCTGCTGTTGTGTATAGAAGAATCATGATGCCAATGCTAAAATATATGTAACTCCTAATTAGGAGATACTACATGTATCTCCTAATTGAGATACTAACTCCTATATAATTAGTAGATAGTAACTCCTGATTAGGAGATACTAAGTCATAATTGGGAGTTATTATCTCTAATTAGGAGACACTAAGGAGATTGTTTTAGCATTGACACATATAGTAATTCCTAATTAGGAGATCGTAAGTCATAATTAGGAGATACTAACTCATAATTAGGAGACACTAAGTCCTAATTATGAGATAATAGGTCCTAATTAGGAGTTGCTATCCAATTAGGAGATACCAATACTTCCATTGGCAATACTTCATTGGCACCAGGACGCTTCCATAGTTGTGTCATGACGATTTAAATAAAACAAATCACCAAAAAGTTAATGTTTTTACATTCCAGCAACGTTCTCTCGTTGTAGAGTTCATGTAGCACTATTTTACATTGTATGAAAACGTGGTCGTAATGACGTTGTTTAGGAACATGTTCTTGACATACAGTGTGTGATTTTACGTTGTGATCTGTACTTCAAGGAAACTTTGAACATATGTGACATAAAAATCACTACGTGAAATTTTATGTCAATGAATGTTTTCATACAATGTAACATCACTACGTCAAATCTAGCCAACAACACGTTTCTGGATAACGCTGCACCAACGTTAAAATTATGACAATGATAAAACGTAAAATCACTACGTGAAATCTACGACAGGAAAACTTTCTTAAAATATGTTGTACCAACGTTATTATGCCAACGCTTCAGGAATGTTGTTGCACAACGTAAATTCCCTACGTTGTATCAATGTCATTATGCTAACGTTTTCTGAATGTTGTCATAAAACGTAAAAATAAAATCCCTTTTACCAAAAATTTTAAAAAACTTTACCAACCAATTTATTTTTTGTACCGACATCAGTATGCCGACGTCTTGTGAATGTTTTATTAAAACGTACAATCACTACGCGAAATCAACGACAGGAACTCGTTCCTAATTACGTTGTTCCAACGTCGATATGCCAATGTTTTGGGTATGTTGTCTTAAAACGTAAAATAACAACGTGAACTCTACGACAGGAAAACTTTCCTGAAGTACGTTGTACCAACATCATTATGAAAACGTAATGGGAATGTCGTCATAAAACGTATAATTACTACGTGAAATCTACGACAGGAAAACTTTCCTGCAGTACGTTGTTACAACGTCATGATGAAAACGTCTTGTGAATGTCGTCATAAAACGTAAAATCACTACGTGAATTCTACGACAGGAACACTTTCATGGAGTACGTTGTACCAACGTAATTATGAAAACGTCTTGTGAATGTCGTCATAAAACGTAAATTCACAACGTGAAATCTACCACAGGAAAACTTTCATGAAGTACGTTGTACCAACGTCATTGTGGCAATGTCTTGTGAATGTCGTCATAAAACGTAAAATCACTACGTGAAATCTACGACAGGAAAACTTTCCTGAAGTACGTTGCTACAACGTCATTATGAAAATGTCTTGTGAATGTCGTCATAAAACATAAATTCACTACGTGAAATCTACGATAGGAAAACTTCCCTGAAGTACGTTGTACCAACGTCATTATGACAACGTCATGTGAATGTCGTCATAAAACGTAAAATCACTACGTGTAATATACGACAGAAAAACTTTCCTGAAGTACGTTGTACCAACGTCATTATGAAAACGTCTTGTGAATGTCGTCATAAAACGTAAAATGACTACGTGCAATATACGACAGGAAAACTTTCCTGAAGTACGTTGTACCAACGTCATTATGAAAACGTATTGTGAATGTCGTCATCAAACGTAAAATCACTGCGTGAAATCTACGACAGAAAAACTTTCCTGAAGTACGTTGTTACAACGTCATTATGACAACGTCTTGTGAATGTTGTCAAAAAAGGTAAAATCACTACGTGAAATCTACGACAGGAAAACTTTCCTGAAGTACGTTGTGCCAACGTCATTAATATAACGTCTTGTGAATGTCGTCATAAAACGTAAAATCACTACGTGAAATCTACGACTGGAAAACTTTCCTGAAGTACGTTGTACCAACGTCATGGTGAAAACGTCTTGTGAATGTCGTCATAAAACGTAAAATCACTACGTGAAATCTACGACAGGAACACTTTCCTGAAGTACGTTGTACCAACGTCATGGTGAAAACGCCTTGTGAATGTCGTCATAAAACGTAAAATCACTACGTGAAATATACGACAGGAAAACTTTCCTGAAGTACGTTGTACCAACGTCATGGTGAAAACGCCTTGTCAATGTCGTCATAAAACGTAAAATCACCACGTGAAATCTACGACAGGAAAACTTTCCTGAAGTACGTTGTTACAACGTCATTACTAAAACGTCTTGTGAATGTCGTCATAAAACGTAAATTCTAATGCACCGAAACTAGAAAGCACGCATCTGATTGGTCAATTGAAATCAGAGCCTATAAAATATGAAAAATCACAGCATATAAAATCTCCGTTTTACCAGGCTGTGTTTTACAACTTGACATATTTATGTAACCCTACGCGCTTTTGTAAACAATGGCCAGCGCGGCGGGGAATGCAAATATTTCCAAATTAATTTCGGTACATTTTCGGTTATCCATTCGGCCATATTGACATGTACAACTCAAAGCGGAAAAGGGAATCTACCAACGGTTGACAAACGCTTCAGTGGTGGCTTCAGTGTGGCCCTCCCTTCCAACAAATTCCTAAAAATATTACCCCAACCGCCCAAAATGCAGAAGAATTTAATAAAGTGCTCAAATGCAAACTCAATATGCCAGGACCAGCCTATAACTTTACGAATTCCAATGTGCACATACATGCCTATACATAATAAACTGTATTGCAGATGGGTATTCACCTGAATTATGCGTAAATCCAGGGAAATCCTATAGTCTGTTTCACGAAAGCTGCCCAAATTTTACGGCTATATAGACAATTCAAAAACAATATTATTTTCGATAATATTAAATTAAAGGAAAATTTAAGAATGAGCCTTCTTTTTATTTCGTGAAATTCGGTCAAATATTGATTTTATTACGAAAAATTGATTTGTCTATGGAATTTAACATGGGGAAAAAGTGGTAAGGAAGTGTGGGAGTAGTCAAAAAACGAAAAAAAAATGGAAATTGACTCCGAAACCTGACTAGATAGCTTGGATATGATCTAACTAAGAAAACAAAACAAAAGTTAAATTTTAAAAATCGGTCCAGTATTTCTAAAATTAAAAAAAAATTCCCCATGTTAAATCCCCATAGTCTGGCCTATGGGGATTTAACATGGGGAAATTTTGTTTTCGCAATAAAATCAATATTTGACCAAATTTCACGAAATAAAAAGAAGGCTCATTCATAATTTTTCCTTTAATTTAATATTATCAAAAGAAATCTTGTTTTTGAATTGTTTATATAGTCGTAAAATTTGGGCAGCTTTCGTGAAACAGACAGTAGTAGGCCTGTTGACACAAGTTGTTGCTGAAATTTCCTTTGTAAAATCACACGAACCCAATGCAGAATTATGGCATTTCTTTAAATGAATAAAAGCAAATAACTGTTGCAACTACACATACAAAAGCAATACAATAGTTAATATAAACATTACAGTTGAATAAATGTATATATGTCTTAGAAAAAGTCCCGTTAATCTCTATTTGAAATGGGAATATTCTTCGGCGGAGTTAAATTTCTTCAAATTCATTTGGTGTGAGGCGGTTATCGATATGACGACAACAACCTGCTGACGTAATGAAAAAGATCACTGTTCGTGATATGCTACGACGTTTATAGAAAGCGGGGAGCACACTAGGTGCATTAGAATGGGGATAACCATGCTTTGTTTTTCGATTTGGAGCGGTATGTGTGAGGTTTTATGGTCTGGCTCCGCTGACGCGTCGCTGATTCACAGACAATAAAACCTCCCACATACCGCTCCAAATCGAAAAACAAAGCATGGTTATCCCCTAAATCACTACGTGAAATATACGACAGGAAAACTTTCCTGAAGTACGTTGTACCAACGTCATTGTCAAAACGTCTTGTGAATGTCGTCATAAAACGTAAAATCACTACGTGAAATCTACGACAGGAAAACTTTCCTGAAGTACGTTGTACCAACGTCATTGTGAAAACGTCTTGTGAATGTCGTCATAAAACGTAAAATCACTACGTGAAATCTACGACAGGAAAACTTTCCTGACGTACGTTGTACCGACGTCATTGTGAAAACGTCTTGTGAATGTCGTCATAAAACGTAAAATCATTACGTGAAATATACGAAGTACGTTGTACCAACGTCATTATGAAAACGTCTTGTGAATGTCGTCATAAAACGTAAAATTAACTACGTGAAATCTACTACAGGAAAACTTTCCTGAAGTACGTTGTACCAACGTCATTGTGAAAACGTCTTATGAATGTCGTCATAAAACGTAAAATCACCACGTGAAATCTACGACAGGAAAACTTTCCTGAAGTACGTTCTACCAACGTCATTGTGAAAACGTATTGTGAAGTACGTTGTACCAACGTCATTGTGAAAACGTCTAGTGAATGTACACTACGTGAAATCTACAACAGGAAAACTTTCCTGGAGTACGTTGTACCAACGTCATTGTGAAAACGTCTTGTGAATGTCATCATAAAACGTAAAATCACTACGTGAAATCTACGACAGGAAAACTTTCCTGAAGTACGTTGTACCAACGTCATTGTGGCAACGTCTTGTGAATGTCGTCATAAAACGTAAAATCACTACGTGAAATCTACGACAGGAAAATTTTCCTGAAGTACGTTCTACCAACGTCATTGTGAAAACGTCTTGTGAATGTCGTTATAAAACGTAAAATAACTACGTGAAATCTAAGACAGGAAAACTTTCCTGGAGTACGTTGTACCAACGGCTTCATGGCAACGTAACTGCAACTTTCATAAAACGTTGTAACAACATTCCTACAACCGAAATTTTTTAGCTGGGTAGTTATAATTTCGATTACATTGATCATTTTATGTGTGTACTCACTTGTTTAGTCTGGAATACTGAACTTATAGTTTTTATAAATAATGCTTTAAAATAAATATTCCACCATCAATCTACACATATTACCATCTATTTGAAATAAAAACGATCAATTGTTATTTCAGTCACCATTGAGAATTAACTACTATAGTCATAAACCTGCCTGACAGTAATTCCATGTATATTGCACTCACGCTTATAGTGGAGAAGAATTCAAATAAGCTTTTTCAAGCTTGTTTTCCAATCCACACACTATTTAATGCTTGTATCATACCATGTATTGTTCCTTTACATGACTTATAACTTAATAAAGATTGTTTAAACTAACATATAAAACTCCTTTTCGACCCGAAATCTCCATTGCGCCCATTGCATCAAAACCTCCATTGCGCATTTTTGTCATACCGTCATTTCCTCCATTATCTGTATTTTCCCCATTGCGCCATTTAGGCACACCATCCACTGTGCAAAATGAGTGCTAGAATTGTTTTGGCGGCCAAATTCAGCTCGGTTCTGTTTAGCAATTAACAGAAATAAGCTTCAATTAACCCATACACAAACAACATAGTCCAAACACATTCCCTGTAAATCATAAAGTCCCCATAATCATGCCGACTGAAGAAGAAGTTCTTAAGATTGGCAAAAAGCTTGAAAAAATGATTGCGGAAAACACCACCGTAAGTGAATCAAGTCGCAGTGTCGTGTGTTTTCGCAGCTTTTTCAATTCGGAGTATCGTCAATGATTCAGCTGTCGGTTCCACGTTTCGCTGCCCACGTATTTTGGCTATTAAACACGAAGCTAAAATATATTTAAATGTAAAAATGTTTTCAATCTAGTCTTCATCAATAACAAACGGCAGCACGATTTACTCGAATGTGCCCTAAGCACATATGGTCATGACGCCAGTTTTCGGGGTAGTCGGAGTTTTCAGGGTAATCACATATTTTGTAATTTGTAGACATGTGTGCAGCCGCAATGTTTTTTACGTCACGTAATTAAAATAAGCATGACATTACCTGTAGTAAGTTCTTAAAAAATGCCACCAAATCCAGTGTTTGGACCAAATACTGGTAATTTTTGCCATTTATATCATTTTGTTCACTAACCTACAGTGATTTTCGTGATTTTATGCGTCCGCCATTAATCTGCTCTTTAATATTGTTAAAATCATAATCAAGAGAAAAATTTCAAGTATTCCTTCACTGTACCTCATTCATCTGCGTGATGATCTTATAGCCAATGAAAACTCGGACGAATTAGCAAATTTATTGACACGTTGGGAACATACCCCGAAAACTCCAACCATAAGTCAATATTCAAGATGGCTAACTCGTGTGTTGCTAAACTAGCTGACGCAAATTTTAATCTAACAACAATCTTATTTTGAAGGCAAGAAACATTGAAAGAAATGTTTATCATTCTATTGAACTAACAATTTAGCTCATATGTTATGTTTGATAAAAACCGCTAGTTGATGAACTTGTTAATACCCCGAAAACTAGACCCACCATCATACATCCATATTGTGTGTTATATTCTGATTAATTCCTGAAAATGTAGTCCCTATTCTCATGGATCCGTGCCCCTAAGCACATAAATTCATATTGTGTGTTATATTCTGATTAATTCCTGAAAATGTATACATCAACATTGACTATGAGTGCACATAAGGAATTCACCAAAATTGTTGTTTATGCAAGTCTTAAAGGCCCTGAACGGCTCAGTATTACAATTTTCCGATTTTTTCAAACACAAAAACGTGTTTGGCAATTGATTTAGTACACAAAACTAACATATACTGCCTAATAGATACATCTCAAGTCTTGAGATTTACATCTTAATCCCAATGTGAAGACAACAAAAACTTGTTTTGTGTACCACTCTGTGCAAAATGTAAATATTGACAAATTAATTTCCGTAACCCAACGGCTTCGGCTCTGAAGCGAGTCGATAAACTCCGGCTATCGGAATTCATCGGCCGCGAATCAGGGAGTTGAGCAGTTGACCCGAGCTTCTATCGGAAAATCTATCAAACTTTGAACACACACCTGCTGTTTGTTTATCAACAAATATTGATATTTTCATCGACTACAAACTCATTTTTGTACCAAAATGAATGCAAACAGTTTCAAAGTGTGTGTAAATAGAAACCTGTTGGATTTATGTGTGGGAAAACCCAATAGGAGGCCAAATTCGGCAACTTGAGCCATATTGGGGCTTTAAGAGTCCCTAGAAATAATCCACCAAAGTCGCCTAATTGATCTTGAAACTTCTCATCAGGTTCGTGCCCTATAACTTTTTGCACATTTGAGTGACATTCCTTAATTACTCATACAATAAAGAAGTGTTGCTGCCTAGATGAATCAAATTTAAATATGGTGAAGTCTAGATTCACCTAGAAATCAAGATCTATCACATTTTATGCATCATTTGCGAACAGACCCTCTTCAGATTAAGGAAGTATGTAGAAAAATCACAAAATAAGTGGTAAATCACAATTGTATGTAACTAGCTTATAAAACCGTTGGAAACAACTTGAAATACCTTTTTAAAATAATTTTCAATTAACACTATTCTTAGAATATGCTTATTCACTTGTTTTCTAGGGGCACGAATCAATGAGAAGGCACAAATCCATGAGAATTGGGGCTTATTGACATATGTAGTGATAAAAAGTAGTTAAATTGGCCATATTTCCAATTAATGCAAATTGTGTCGGTAGTCAGATACTGTAAAAATCATCAACACATATGGGAAGTGTGTACAATTATAGTTTAGAGCATATCCAAATGACACGTACACCATCAAACATTTCCACCATAGAGTTTACATAGATCACAGTTTACCACCAGTTGGAGTCTGAATTTAAATGCTGTAAACCACAGGAAAGTGCATTTCTGGACATTCAAAATTTATCTTGGTTGGGGGGGGGGGGGGCATGCCCCAGGACCCCCCTAGCATATTCGCTTCACTCTGTGGAGCTCGAAAATAGGACACATCCCCTGTTCCCCAAATGCTGGATCCGCCCCTAATTTATCAGACTTTGTATAACCTATTTCGCGTATCGTTGTAGACCCTGATCTATATTATTTTCCGCTCTTTTTGGGATACTTGTAATATATATATTATACTAAAATGTCCCACAAATATGCCACAAATACACCCTCAAACGTAGACTAACAGTGTGTGCATCGGCTTACATCATCAGACGTTACATATCACTGATATTCATATCCTATCTGGATATGTCAGTATAGAACCTGATCGATCTCCCCTCCCGCTCCTATTGCCCAAAATGTACCAAAAATATGGATTTCAGAGACAAATTAAATATAGAATTCGGGGACGGGTTCCGGTTTGGCGGGGGAGTATGTCACTCACTGTGGGGAGGAAGTGTGTATTCGTGCCCGGCTGGCTCGGTCGATTGGAGCGGTGGTACGGTGAACCGGGGGTTCGAGCCCCAGGCCGGAGCACATGTTTCTCACCCTGTGACATTTGGCGCCCACTGGGGGACCGTGACTGACATCCCACAGATAATCACTGTACCCAAAACAATATGTAATTCGAGGATGAATTTCAATTGGCCGGGGGAGTATGTCACGGTACGGATCTAGTAACTCAGGAGAGAGGATATGTATCTGTGCCCGGTTAGCTCAGTCGGTAGAGTGATCGCCTGGTAAGTGGGAGGTCCCGGGTCGGGTGCATGTTTTGTCTTCCTGTTACATATACATGTATGCTACATATTAACGTATATGTACAGGCGATAATTTATGGCCAATTTAACACATTTATTTGACTACATATATGTCAATTATATGATGTGTTTTATGTCAATATATGCTTTACCTGACACTATATATGGTGTATTTGTGGTATATTTATATGTATTTAGACTATACATGTATTTGGGTGTTTCGTGTAACTGATTAAAAATAACATTTATTGGCTCATGATAGAAAGTGAGATATCATCGATTCTTCACTAATGGTGCAAATTGGCTCTCAGTTATAAAGATACAGGTAATATAAAAGACAGATGAAATAGTAAAAGTCATCCGTATGATGGTGGGTCTAGTTTTCGGTTCATGAACTAGCGTTTTTTATAAAACATAACCTATGAGCTAACTTGTCAGTTCAATCCAATGGTAAACATTTCTTTCAATATTTTTTGCCTTCAAAATAAGATTGGTGTTGGATTAAATTCGCGTCCGCGCATTTAGCAACACAGGAGTCAGCCTAGTTGTGAGTACACAACTCTAATTACATTTCATTACACTGCACTACATAAGAGTTATGACGGAGTAGTCTTTCCTTTCCAAATGTGCGTTTGAAGCGTTCTTTGTTTACTTTCTGCACACTTTATTAGGTATGTTTATGGTAATATTTTTTTTGTCATATTGTAGAATCGTCTCCCAATAACATTATAGTGAAGTATGAACATCAAAGCCCTGCACGTTTTTTCTATATTTTAGTGTGCGACGTGTAAATGCTAATATGCACATTTTTAGCTCACCTGAGCGAAGCTCATGTGAGCTATTGTTACTGCAATGTGTCCGTCGTCGTCCGTGAAAATTTTCAAACATCTTCTCCTCGGTAACCATTGTGCCTATAGTCACCAAACTTCATGGTCATGGTCCTTAGGTAGTGGGATTACAAAATTGTTAAAATGACGTCATTACGTAATCCAAGATGGCCGCCGTCTAAAAATAGCACAAATTCTTCAAAAATCTTCTTCTCAAGAACCGCCAACCGGATTTCGACAAAACTTGGGTAGGAATGATCGATGTACAATGCTCTTTCAAAGTTGTTAAAATGGTGACCCCGGGGTCAAAAATGGGCGTGGGGTCAAATTGGGGTCAAATTTTATTTTTGACCGAATATGGTCATGTCATATATCAAA
Organism: Conchocele bisecta; assembly: GCA_029237695.1. Classification (NCBI taxonomy): domain Eukaryota; kingdom Metazoa; phylum Mollusca; class Bivalvia; order Lucinida; family Thyasiridae; genus Conchocele; species Conchocele bisecta. Next base: position 115,285,063 of record CM055268.1, on the reverse strand, counting down.
TCCAAGGTATCAACAAGGCGATCACTCTGGTGCATTTTTTGTCGAAATCGGATTGTTATGTCATCCAAGATGGCCGCCGAAAATCAAAAGGTCAATTCTTTTATTAGAGATTTCAAAATTCTTCTTCACATGAACCGCTTGACCCATGGTAGCCAAACTTAAAAGTTATGGTCCATGGGTGAAGCCTTTTCAGATTTGTTAAAATGGAGGTCATCACTAATCCAAGATGGCCGCCGTCTTAAAATAGCATAAATTCTTAAAAAATCTTCTTCTCATGAACCGCTTGCCGGATTTCGACGAAACTTGGTAGGAATGATCGATGTACAATGCTCTTTCAAAGTTGTTAAAATGGTGACCCCGGGGTCAAAAATGGGCGTGACCCGTGGGGTCAAATTGGGGTCAAATTTTATTTTTTACCAAATATGGTCATGTTATATATCAAATCGAAGGTATCAACGAGGCGATCACTCTGGTGCATTTATTGTCGAAATTGGATGGTTATGTCATCCAAGATGGCTGCCGAAAGGTCAACAGGTCGTTCTTTTATCAGAGATTTCAAAATTCTTTTTCACATGAACCACTTGGCCCATGGTAGCCAAACTTAAAAGTTATGGTCCATGGGTGAAGCCTTTTCAGATTTGTTAAAATGGAGGTCATCGCTAAAGCAAGATGGCCGCCGTCTAAAAATAGCATAAATTCTTAAAAAATCTTCTCATGAACCGCCAGCCGGATTTCGACGAAACTTAGTAGGAATGATCGATGTACAATGCTCTTTCAAAGTTGTTAAAATGGTGACCCCGGGGTCGAAAATGGGCGTGGCCCGTGGGGTAAAATTTTATTTTTGACCGAATATGGTCATGTCTATATCAAATCGAAGGTATCAAAGAGGCGATCGCTCCTCTGGTGTTCATGGAGTCAGGTGAGCGAATTAGGGCGATCATGGCCCTCTTGTCACTGTGTAGCGTGGTGTAGCGATATAGTGCAACCTGCTGCATTTAAAGCGGAAAACGTGCAGCTAGAATCGACCATCTTGAATCTTTACTTATGGTTGGTGTTTTTGGGGTATGTTCCGGAAGTGTCAATAAATCTGCTAATTCGTTCCGAGTTTTCATTGGCTGTTGATCATCTCGCAGGTGAATGAGTCGCAGTGAAGGAAAACTTGAAACTTTTCTATTGTTTATCATCTGAACAATATTAAAGAGCAGATTAATGGCGGACGCAGAAAATCAAGGTAGGGTCGTGAATAAAATGACCTAAATGGCAAAATTTACCAGTATTTACTCGAAACACTGGATTTGGTGGCATTTTTAGCTCACCTGAGCGAAGCTCATGTGAGCTATTGTTACCGCAATGTGTCCGTCGTCGTCGTCCGTGGACATTTTCAAACGTCTTCTCCTCGGTAACGATTGGGCCTATGGTCACCAAACTTCATGGTCATGGTCCTTAGGTAGGGGGATTACAAAATTGTTAAAATGACGTCATTACATAATCCAAGATGGCCGCCGTCTAAAAATAGCACAAATTCTTAAAAAATCTTCTTCTCAAGAACCACCAACCGGATTTCGACAAAACTTGGTAGGAATGATCCAAGTACATTGCTTTTTCAAAGTTGTTAAAATGGTGACCCTGGGGTTAAAAATGGGCGAAGCCCGTGGGGTCAAATTGGGGTCAAATTTTATTTTTGACTGAATATGGTCATTTCATATATCAAATTGAAGGTATCAATGAGGCGATCACTCTGGTGCATTATTTTTTGTCGAAATCGGATTGTTATGTCATCCAAGATGGCCGGCGAAAGGTCAAACGATCGTTCTTTTATTAGAGATTTCAAAATTCTTCTTCACATGAACCGCTTGGCCCATGGTAGCCAAACTTAAAAGTTATGGTCCATGGGTGAAGCCTTTTCAGATTTGTTTAAATGGAGGTCATCGCTAATCCAAGATGGCCGCCGTCTAAAAATAGCATAAATTCTTAAAAAATCTTCTTCTCATGAACCGCTTGCCGGATTTCGACGAAACTTGGTAGGAATGATCGATGTACATTGCTCTTTGAAAGTTGTTAAAATGGTGACCCCGGGGTCAAAAATGGGCGTGGCCCGTGGGGTCAAATTTTATTTTTGACGAATATGGTCATGTCATATATCAAATTGAAGGTATCAATGAGGCGATCACTCTGGTGCAATTTCTGTCGAAATCGGATTGTTATGTCATCCAAGATGGCTGCCGAAAGGTCAAACGGTCGTTCTTTTATTAGAGATTTCGAAATTCTTCTTCACATGAACCGCTTGGCCCATGGTAGTCAAACTTAAAAGTTATGGTCCATGGGTTAAGCCTTTTCAGATTTGTTAAAATAGAGGTCATCGCTAATCCAAGATGGCCACCGTCTAAAAATAGCATAAATTCTTAAAAAATCTTCTTCTCATGAACCGCTTGCCGGATTTCGACGAAACTTGGTAGGAATGATCGATGTACATTGCTCTTTCAAAGTTGTTAAAATGGTGTCAAAAATGGGCGTGGCCCGTGGGGTCAAATTGGGGTCAAATTTTATTTTTGACCGAATATGGTCATGTCATATATCAAATTGAAGGTATCAATGAGGCGATCACTCTGGTGCATTTTCTGTCGAAATCGGATTGTTATGTCATCCAAGATGGCCGCCGAAAGGTCAAATGGTCGTTCTTTTATTAGAGATTTCAAAATTCTTCTTCACATGAACCGCTTGGCCCATGGTAGCCAAACTTAAAAGTTATGGTCCATGTGTGAAGCCTTTTCAGATTTGTTAAAATGGAGGTCATCGCTAATCCAAGATGGCCGCCGTCTAAAAATAGCATAAATTCTTAAAAAATCTTCTTCTCATGAACCGCTAGCCGGATTTCGACGAAACTTGGTAGGAATGATCGATGTACATTGCTCTTTCAAAGTTGTTAAAATGGTGACCCGGGGTCAAAAATGGGCGTGGCCCGTGGGGTCAAATTGGGGTCAAATTTTATTTTTGACTGAATATGGTCATGTCATATATCAAATTGAAGGTATCAATGAGGCGATCACTCTGGTGCAATATTTGTCGGAATCGGATGATTATGTCATCCCAGATGGCCACCAAAAAGTCCATTTATTCAAGATTTTTAACGTCTTTTTCTCAGGAACCACATGGCCGATGCTGGGTGAAGCATTTTCAGATTTTGTAAAATGAGAGTCATCGCTTAATCCCAGATGACCGCCATCTAAAAATAGCACAATCTTTTTAAAACACATGAACTCAATGTCACATTCTCCTCTGGTGTTCATGGAGTCAGGTGAGCGAATTAGGGCCATCATGGCCCTCTTGTTTCTATAGTTTAGTGCGCGAAATGTAAATGCTATTACACACATTTTTACCGTTGACTGTGGTGTAGCGATGTAGTGCAACCTGTTGCCTATAAAGCAGAGAACATGCAGCTAGGACCATACATACAATCATTAGTCCGTGTTTAAATGACATATAAGATTCATAAGTGCGGTATACTTTTTTTAGCTTTACAAACCTTTGTTGGGAACAATTTCGGTAACTAATTATGTACCAGCGTAGTCAATGAAGACTGTTTCACATTGATCATTGTAGTCTGTGCATGCCAATTCATTCCGATAAACATACATGTTATAATAATTCATCCATTATTATATTATCATATTATTAAAATACAATATATATATATAAATCTAATATCTTAATGAATATTGCAGATATCATGATCAAATAAAAAGCGTTCAATTCATCATAGAAATGTCATTGTCATAGTAACAAAATGTTAATTTTGACCAAAATTTTCCCAAAGACAGGTTTTTGCGTGACGCGGCTCGTATTGTTTTCGCTAATACATTATGTGATGTGGGGGTTGAGGGGTCGGAGCGGGGGTTCAACTGACTAAGAAAGAAAGTTCAAATAAATACAATTCGAATATGGTTGTAATTAATGTTTACTTTTCGTACAATAAGTATCATTATGCCACTAAATTCACGTGCATTGATAAATACATGATCACACTGTTATATTTAACATATAAATAATCATACATACTTTATCATGGACAAATTATCTGAATAATATAAATACAGGTAAATATATAAAACATCTGATCTTCCCTGGGCTTGGTATGGATCCTTGAATTGAAGAATTGTGTGAATCTGAAATGAGAAATTACGTTAAATGTAAGTACATGGACTCGCTGACAATATATATATAAACGGGACGATTAATCCGCCCTGATACTACATCATTGCTATGCATAGTATATCGTTATATAGTATGGACATTAATAATACCAATGACGAAATGACCCTCTCATTACATATATCATACAATATATATATTTCCCGTTTTCAAACCGGGGCGAAACAACTCTTCCATACCATACATATTCCACCTTTTAGACCGGGGCGAACAAGTAACCGGGGCGAAACGACCCGACACCGCACACAGCTAAAACATTTTCTTCCAGCAAATGGTGTTAATTCACTAAATTAATTGCTAAATTACCGACATGGTTAAATGGTGAAAATAGTTCACCTACTCGCCCATTATTGAGAATCATGTTAATTGCGATCTAATTAGCTTTGACCCAAGTGTCGCCAATCGGTAATTACCCATCATGGCTTATTGGCGAAAAGAGTTCACCATAATTATACTTCTGCTTAATTAATTATTTAGGATATGGGATACATCAAGAAAGAAATCATGAAACGATGTTTGTATTGTTTATTTGAACACGTTACCAATTCTTACATGAATATCAATAAAAAAATGGCGAAAGTTCCAGGGCAAATGAAAGTAAATAAAGAACGCTTCAAATGCACATTTGGAAAGACTACTCCGTCATAACTCTTATGTAATGCAGTGTAATGAAATGTAATTAGAGTTATGTGCTCCTAACTAACTCTACGTGTTAAAACCATATCACAACAATAGTGACATTACATATAATACACGTTATACCACAAATAGCACACTCTTGTAGGCTGTAGCCTGAAAACGATATAGATTTCTTGTTAGCGCGTTTCATTGATGGAATGGCGAAACTTGCAGATCCTGGTCAGACTGCGGATGCACAGGCTGATCTGGATTTACACTGGTCGCAAACGCCCTATAAGCTCTGTGTTGTGTTTGGATTATTACAGACCTTCTCAGTTGCAATGCTTGGGGCCAATGGCGGCGCAATTAATCACTCTGATAAGTACAGCGAATGTTGACACAAGCTTCGAACTACATTGCCGCGGAATGCAGTCACTGGCCCTCCAGTGCACCCTACCCCTGTGGCAATTAGAACAACTAATTTCCCTGCCACTGGCGCATACCCGTGTACCGTACTGGCAGCATTGTTTCATTGACCCACAACATCCTTGTCCACAATAATTACATTATGGCATTTTGGCCAGCATAGCAACAGGTCCATCTACTCATCTGACAGCATCAGTGTCTACTCTGCTTTAGCACAGGGACCATACTAGTTCGGAGTACACAACTCTAATTACATTTTATTACACTGCATTACATAAGCGTTGTGACGGAGTAGTCTTTCCAAATGTGCATTTGAAGCGTTCTTTGTTTACTTTCTACTTCGTGGAGAGTGACCCAAGAATTTTGCTAATACACACTTTATTAGGTTTTCTTATGGTAATATTTTTCTGTCATATTGCAAAATTGTCCCGCAATAACCAAATAGCGAAGTATGAATGTCGAGCTCCTGCAAGTTTTTAGCTCACCTGAGCGAAGCTCATGTGAGCTATTGTTACCGCAATGTGTCCGTCGTCCGTGAACATTTTCAAACGTCTTCTCCTCGGTAACCATTGGGTCTATAGTCACCAAACTTCATGGTCATGGTCCTTAGGTAGGGGGATTACAAAATTGTTAAAATGACGTCATTACGTAATCCAAGATGGCCGCCGTCTAAAAATAGCACAAATTCTTAAAAAATCTTCTTCTCAAGAAACGCCAACCGGATTTCGACAAAACTTGGTAGGAATGATCGATGTACATTGCTCTTTCAAAGTTGTTAAAATGGTGACCCCGGGGTCAAAAATGGGCGTGGCCCGTGGGGTCAAATTGGGGTCAAATTTTATTTTTGACTGAATATGGTCATTTCATATATCAAATTGAAGGTATCAATGAGGCGATGACTGGTACATTTTTTGTCGAAATCGGATTGTTATGTCATCCAAGATGGCCGCCAAAAGGTCGTTCTTTTATTAGAGATTTCAAAATTCTTCTTCACATGAACCGCTTGGCCCATGGTAGCCAAACTTAAAAGTTATGGTCCATGGGTGAAGCCTTTTCAGATTTGTTAAAATGGAGGTCATCGCTTATCCAAGATGGCCGCCATCTAAAAATAGCATAAATTCTAAAAAAATCTTCTTCTCATGAACCGCTTGCCGGATTTCGACGAAACTTGGTAGGAATGATCGATGTACATTGCTCTTTCAAAGTTGTTAAAATGGTGACCCCGGGTCTATGGCGTGACCCGTGGGGTCAAATTGGGGTCAAATTTTATTTTTGACCGAATATGGTCATGTCATATATCAAATTGAAGGTATCAATGAGGCGATCACTCTGGTGCATTTTCTGTCGAAATCGGATTTTTATGTCATCCAAGATGGCCGCCGAAAGGTCAAAAGGTCGTTCTTTTATTAGAGATTTCAAAATTCTTCTTCACATGAACCGCTTGGCCCATGGTAGCCAAACTTAAAAGTTATGGTCCATGTGTGAAGCCTTTTCAGATTTGTTAAAATGGAGGTCATCGCTAATCCAAGATGGCCGCCATCTAAAAATAGCATAAATTCTTAAAAAATCTTCTTCTCATGAACCGCTAGCCGGATTTTGACGAAACTTGGTAGGAATGATCGATGGACAATGCTCTTTCAAAGTTGTTAAAATGGTGACCCCGGGGTCAAAAATGGGCGTGGCCCGTGGGGTCAAATTTTATTTTTGACCGAATATGATCATGTTATATATCAAATCGAAGGTATCAATGAGGCGATCACTCTGGTACTTTTTTGTCCAAATTGGATTGTTATGTCATCCAAGATGGCCGCCGAAATGTTAAAAGGTTCTTTTATTTATTAAGAGATTTCAAAATTCTTCTTCACATGAACCGCTTGGCCCATGGTAGCCAAACTTAAAAGTTATGGTCCATGGGTGAAGCCTTTTCAGATTTGTTAAAATGGAGGTCATCGCTTATCCAAGATGGCCGCCATCTAAAAATAGCATAAATTCTAAAAAAATCTTCTTCTCATGAACCGCTTGCCGGATTTCGACGAAACTTGGTAGGAATGATCGATGTACATTGCTCTTTCAAAGTTGTTAAAATGGTGACCCCGGGTCAAAAAATGGGCGTGACCCGTGGGGTCAAATTGGGGTCAAATTTTATTTTTGACCGAATATGGTCATGTCATATATCAAATTGAAGGTATCAATGAGGCGATCACTCTGGTGCATTTTCTGTCGAAATCGGATTGTTATGTCATCCAAGATGGCCGCCGAAAGGTCAAAAGGTCGTTCTTTTATTAGAGATTTCAAAATTCTTCTTCACATGAACCGCTTGGCCCATGGTAGCCAAACTTAAAAGTTATGGTCCATGTGTGAAGCCTTTTCAGATTTGTTAAAATGGAGGTCATCGCTAATCCAAGATGGCCGCCATCTAAAAATAGCATAAATTCTTAAAAAATCTTCTTCTCATGAACCGCTAGCCGGATTTTGACGAAACTTGGTAGGAATGATCGATGGACAATGCTCTTTCAAAGTTGTTAAAATGGTGACCCCGGGGTCAAAAATGGGCGTGGCCCGTGGGGTCAAATTTTATTTTTGACCGAATATGATCATGTTATATAACAAATCGAAGGTATCAATGAGCGCGATCACTCTGGTACTTTTTGTCCAAATTTGGATTGTTATGTCATCCAAGATGGCCGCGAAATGTTAAAAGGTCGTTCTTTTATTTTTTATTAGAGATTTCAAAATTCTTCTTCACATTGAACCGCTTGGCCCATGGTAGCCAAACTTAAAAGTTATGGTCCATGGGTGAAGCCTTTTCAGATTTGTTAAAATGGAGGTCATCGCTAATCCAAGATGGCCGCCATCTAATAAAAAATAGCATTAAATTCTTTAATAAAAAAATCTTATTCTCATGAACCGCTTGCCGGATTTTGACGAAACTTGGTAGGAATGATCGATGTACATTGCTCTTTGAAAGTTGTTAAAATGGTGACCCCGGGGTCAAAAATGGGCGTGGCCCGTGGGGTCAAATTGGGGTCAAATTTTATTTTTGACTAAATATGGTCATGTCATATATCAAATTGAAGGTATCAATGAGGCGATCACTCTGGTGCAATATTTGTCGGATTCGGATGATTATGTCATCCATGATGGCCACCAAAAGGTCCATTTATTCAATATTTTTAACGTCTTTTTCTCAGGAACCACATGGCCGATGCTGGGTGAAGCATTTTCAGATTTTGTAAAATGAGAGTCATCGCTTAATCCCAGATGACCGCCATCTAAAAATAGCACAATCTTTTTAAAACACATGAACTCAATGTCACATTCTCCTCTGGTGTTCATGGAGTCAGGTGAGCGAATTAGGGCCATCATGGCCCTCTTGTTTCTATAGTTTAGTGCGCGAAATGTAAATGCTATTACACACATTTTTACCGTTGACTGTGGTGTAGCGATGTAGTGCAACCTGTTGCCTATAAAGCAGAGAACATGTAGCTAGGACCATACATACAATCATTAGTCCGTGTTTAAATGACATATAAGATTCATAAGTGCGGTATACTTTTTTTAACTTTACAAACCTTTGTTGGGAACAATTTCGGTAACTAATTATGTACCAGCGTAGTCAATGAAGACTGTTTCACATTGATCATTGTAGTCTGTGCATGCCAATTCATTCGATAAACATACATGTTATAATAATTCATCCATTATTATTAAAATACAATATATATATATAAATCTAATATCTTAATGAATATTGCAGATATCATGATCAAATAAAAAGCGTTCAATTCATCATAGAAATGTCATTGTCATATTAACAAAATGTTAATTTTGACCAAAATTTTCCCAATGACAGGTTTTTGCGTGACGCGGCTCGTATTGTTTTCGCTAATACATTATGTGATGTGGGGGTTGAGGGGTCGGAGCGGGGTTTCAACTGACTAAGAAAGAAAGAAAGTTCAAATAAATACAACTCGAATATGGTTGTAATTAATGTTTACTTTTCGTACAATAAGTATCATTATGCCACTAAATTCACGTGCATTGATAAATACATGATCACACTGTTATATTTAACATATAAATAATCATACATACTTTATCATGGACAAATTATCTGAATAATATAAATACAGGTAAATATATAAAACATCTGATCTTCCCTGGGCTTGGTATGGATCCTTGAATTGAAGAATTGTGTGAATCTGAAATGAGAAATTACGTTAAATGTAAGTACATGGACTCGCTGACAATATATATATAAACGGGACGATTAATCCGCCCTGATACTCCATCATTGCTATACATAGTATATCGTTATATAGTATGGACATTAATAATACCAATGACGAAATGACCCTCTCATTACATATATCATACAATATATATATTTCCCGTTTTCAAACCAGGGCGAAACAACTCTTCCATACCATACATATTCCACCTTTTAGACCGGGGCGAACAAGTAACCGGGGCGAAACGACCCGACACCGCACACAGCTAAAACATTTTCTTCCAGCAAATGGTGTTAATTCACTAAATTAATTGCTAAATTACCGACATGGCTAATTGGTGAAAATAGTTCACCTACTCGCCCATTATTGAGAATCATGTTAATTGCGATCTAATTAGCTTTGACCCAAGTGTCGCCAATCGGTAATTACCCATCATGGCTTATTGGCGAAAAGAGTTCACCATAATTATACTTCTGCTTAATTAATTATTTAGGATATGGGATACATCAAGAAAGAAATCATGAAACGATGTTTGTATTGTTTATTTGAACACGTTACCAATTCTTACATGAATATCAATAAAAAAATGTCGAAAGTTCCAGGGCAAATGAAAGTAAATAAAGAACGCTTCAAATGCACATTTGGAAAGACTACTCCGTCATAACTCTTATGTAATGCAGTGTAATGAAATGTAATTAGAGTTATGTGCTCCTAACTAACTCTCCGTGTTAAAACCATATCACAACAATAGTGACATTACATATAATACACGTTATACCACAAATAGCACTCTTGTAGGCTGTAACCTGAAAACGATATAGATTTCTTGTTAGTGCATTTCATTGATGGAATGGCGAAACTTGCAGATCCTGGTCAGACTGCGGATGCACAGGCTGATCTGGATTTACACTAGTCGCAAACGCCCTATAAGCTCTGTGTTGTGTTTGGATTATTACAGACCTTCTCAGTTGCAATGCTTGGGGCCAATGGCGGCGCAATTAATCACTCTGATAAGTACAGCGAATGTTGACACAAGTTTCGAACTACATTGCCGCGGAATGCAGTCACTGGCCCTCCAGTGCACCCTACCCCTGTGGCAATTAGAACAACTAATTTCCCTGCCACTGGCGCATACCCGTGTACCGTACTGGCAGCATTGTTTCATTGACCCACAACATCCTTGTCCACAATAATTACATTATGGCATTTTGGCCAGCATAGCAACAGGTCCATCTACTCATCTGACAGCATCAGTGTCTACTCTGCTTTAGCACAGGGACCATACTAGTTCGGAGTACACAACTCTAATTACATTTTATTACACTGCATTACATAAGCGTTGTGACGGAGTAGACTTTCCAAATGTGCATTTGAAGCGTTCTTTGTTTACTTTCTACTTCGTGGAGAGTGACCCAAAAATTTTGCTAATACACACTTTATTAGGTAAGCTTATGGTAATATTTTTCTGTCATATTGCAAAATTGTCCCGCAATAACAAAATAGCGAAGTATGAATGTCGAGCTCCTGCAAGTTTTTAGCTCAACTGAGCGAAGCTCATGTGAGCTATTGTTACCGCAATGTGTCCGTCGTCGTCGTCCGTCGTCTTCCGTCGTCCGTGAACATTTTCAAACGTCTTCTCCTCGGTAACCATTGGGTCTATAGTCACCAAACTTCATGGTCATGGTCCTTAGGTAGGGGGATTACAAAATTGTTAAAATGACGTCATTACGTAATCCAAGATGGCCGCCGTCTAAAAATAGCACAAATTCTTAAAAAATCTTCTTCTCAAGAAACGCCAACCGGATTTCGACAAAACTTGGTAGGAATGATCGATGTACATTGCTCTTTCAAAGTTGTTAAAATGGTGACCCCGGGGTCAAAAATGGGCGTGGCCCGTGGGGTCAAATTGGGGTCAAATTTTATTTTTGACTGAATATGGTCATTTCATATATCAAATTGAAGGTATCAATGAGGCGATGACTCTGGTACATTTTTTGTCGAAATCGGATTGTTATGTCATCCAAGATGGCCGCCAAAAGGTCGTTCTTTTATCAGAGATTTCAAAATTCTTCTTCACATGAACCGCTTGGCCCATGGTAGCCAAACTTAAAAGTTATGGTCCATGGGTGAAGCCTTTTCAGATATGTTAAAATGGAGGTCATCGCTAATCCAAGATGGCCGCCGTCTAAAAATAGCATAAATTCTTAAAAAATCTTCTTCTCATGAACCGCTTGCCGATTTCGACGAAACTTGGTAGGAATGATCGATGTACATTGCTCTTTGAAATTTGTTAAAATGGTGACCCCGGGGTCAAAAATGGGCGTGGCCCGTGGGGTCAAATTGGGGTCAAATTTTATTTTTGACCGAATATGGTCATGTCATATATCAAATTGAAGGTATCAATAGGCGATCACTCTGGTGCATTTTCTGTCGAAATCGGATTGTTATGTCATCCAAGATGGCCGCCGAAAGATCAAAAGGTCATTCTTTTATTAGAGATTTCAAAATTCTTCTTCACATGAACCGCTTGGCCCATGGTAGCCAAACTTAAAAGTTATGGTCCATGTGTGAAGCCTTTTCAGATTTGTTAAAATGGAGGTCATCGCTAATCCAAGATGGCCGCCATCTAAAAAATAGCATAAATTCTTAAAAAATCTTCTTCTCATGAACCGCTAGCCGGATTTCGACGAAACTTGGTAGGAATGATCGATGTACAATGCTCTTTCAAAGTTGTTAAAATGGTGACCCGGGGTCAAAAATATTTTTGACCGAATATGGTCATGTTATGTATCAAATCGAAGGTATCAATGAGGCGATCACTCTGGTACATTTTTTGTCCAAATCGGATTGTTATGTCATCCAAGATGGCCGCCGAAATGTCAAAAGGTCGTTCTTTTATTAGAGATTTCAAAATTCTTCTTCACATGAACCGCTTGGCCCATGGTAGCCAAACTTAAAAGTTATGGCCCATGGGTGAAGCCTTTTCAAATATGTTAAAATGGCCCGTGGGGTCAAATTGGGGTAAAATTTTATTTTTGACTGAATATGGTCATGTCATATATCAAATTGAAGGTATCAATGAGGCGATCACTCTGGTGCAACATTTGTCGGAATCGGATGATTATGTCATCCATGATGGCCACCAAAAGGTCCATTTGTTCAAGATTTTTAACGTCTTTTTCTCAGGAACCACAGCCATCTAGTCTACAAAAAGAGGGTATAATTATGTTATCCAAGTGTCCATGCTTGGAAAAAACCTGGCCTTCGTGGCTTTGCCTCGTTTCTTGTTTTTAAATTGACCCATTTTTTCCGCGCAGTCGACTTAGCCATTTTCAATGTGAAGTTTTCGCGTTTACAATGTTAAGTTTTCGTGTTTAAGTCCATTTCTTTGGTACTGTACCACCTAGGACCACCAAACTTTCACAGCTTCATAATCAAGGGGTACCCACCACATATCACTATCCAACATGTTACTTTTTTTTTAACTTCACCCATTTTTTCCGCGCAGTCGACTTAGCCATTTTCAATGTTAAGTTTTCGCGTTTACAATGTTAAGTTTTCGTGTTTAAGTCCATTTCTTTGGTACTGTACCACCTAGGACCACCAAACTTTCACAGCTTCATAACCAAGGGGTGCCTACCATATACAACTATCCAACATGTGACCATTTTTTTACCTTCACCTATTATTTCTACGTACGGTAATTGACTTAGCCATTTTCAATGTTAACTTTTTAACGTACGTCTGGTTAGAGTTTTTTGGTTAAAACTTTTTCGTTATACTATATCTCTGCAACTGCTTCACCCATTACCTTGAAACTTCACATGGGTGTTTATCATCATCCATATTTTCATTCTAACCCCCAACCGTGTGGCCCCTGTGCCCAATGTCAAGGTCAAATTACTTTGAATTTTTTTGTTAAACTTTTTTCGTGTACTATATCTCTGCAATTGCTTCACCCAATACCTTGATACTTCACATGGGTGTTTATCATCATTGTCGCACCTGCTTGCGGAAAGCGCGATCCTTTGCCCAATGTCAAGGTCAAATTACTTTGAATTTTTTTGTTAAACTTTTTTTGTGTACTATGTCTCTGCAACTGCTTCACACAATACCTTGATACTTCACATGGGTGTTTATCATCATTGTCGCACCTGCTTGCGGAAAGCGCGATCCTGTGCCCAATGTCAAGGTCAAATTACTTTGAATTTTTTTGTTACCAAACTTTCACAGCTTCATAATCAAGGGGTGCCCACCACATATCACTATCCAACATTTTACTTTTTTTTTTAACTTGACCCATTTTTTCCGCGCAGTTGCCTTAGCCATTTTCAATGTTAAGTTTTCGCGTTTACAATGTTAAGTTTTCGTGTTTAAGTCCATTTCTTTGGTACTGTACCACCTAGGACCACCAAACTTTCACAGCTTCATAACCAAGGGGTGCCTACCACATACATCTATCCAACATGTGACCATTTTTTTGCCTTCACCTATTATTTCTACGTAATTGACTTAGCCATTTTCAACGTTAATTTTTTAACGTACGTCTGGTTAAATTTTTTGGTTAAAACTTTTTTGTTATACTATATCTCTGCAACTGCTTTGCACATTACCTTGAAACTTCACATGGGTGTTTATCATCGTCCATATTTTCACTCTAACCCCCAACCGTGCGGCCCCTGTGCGCAATGTCAAGGTCAAATTACTTTGAATTTATTTTGTTAAAGTTTTTTCGTGTACTATATCTCTGCAACTGCTTCACCCATTACCTTGATACTTCACATGGGTGTTTATCATCATTGTCGCACCCGCTTACGGAAAGAGCGATATCGTCGGCATTTTGGCATACGTCCGTACGTCCGTGTGTCCGGTTAAAGTTTTTTCGTTAAAGTTTTTCCATCTACTATATCTATTTTTTTAGTGTCCATGCCTCGCCCCAAGGCGCGACATGCAGGCCACGGCCATCTAGTCTACAAAAAGTGGGTATAATTATGTTATCCAAGTGTCCATGCTTGGAAAAAACCTGGCCTTCGTGGCTTTGCCTCGTTTCTTGTTTTTAAATTGACCCATTTTTTCCGCGCAGTCGACTTAGCCATTTTCAATGTGAAGTTTTCGCGTTTACAATGTTAAGTTTTCGTGTTTATGTCTATTTCTTTGGTACTGTACCACCTAGGACCACCAAACTTTCACAGCTTCATAACCAAGGGGTGCCTACCACATACAACTATCCAACATGTGACCATTTTTTTACCTTCACCTATTATTTGTACGTAATTGACTTAGCCATTTTGAACGTTAACTTTTTAACGTACGTCTGGTTAAAGTTTTTTGGTTTTTGGTTAAAACTTTTTTGTTATACTATATCTCTGCAACTGCTTCGCCCATTACCTTGAAACTTCACATGGGTGTTTATCATCATCCGTATTTTCATTCTAACCCCCAACCGTGCGGCCCCTGTGCCCAATGTCAAGGTCAAATTACTTTGAATTTGTTTGTTAAAGTTTTTTTGTTTACTATATCTCTGCAACTGTTTCACCCATTACCTTGATACTTCACATGGGTGTTTATCATCATTGTCGCACCTGCTTGCGGAAAGCGCGATATCGTCGGCATTTTGGCATACGTACGTCCGTCCGTACGTCCGTGTGTCCGGTTAGTTTTTTTAAACTTTTTCCATCTACTATATCTATTTTTTTAGTGTCCATGCCTCGCCCCAAGGCTCGACATGCAGGCCACGGCCATCTAGTCTACAAAAAGTGGGTATAATTGTGTAAAACTTTTAAACCGTAATAGCTACAGAAACTTGGTATGTAGCTTCCTTAAGATGAGTAGATGCGCAAAGTTTATTTTGATTCTTGATTTGACCCCGGCGTCATGGATTATCTCCCCCATTTGGACTTGGAATTTTGCCTCGTTTACTATCAAAGCGATATGTGGGGCATCCGTGTTCAAGTTCTATGAACAACACATTTTCTATTTTTATCCGAGATATTAGCTCGGATTTAGTAACTATATGAAAATTCTCAGTCATTGCAGATATGCTAATGAGTTAAGTGGCGGTCGCAGTGTCACTGTTTGCGGGTTTAACTTTAGAAAAACACGCGGTACTACGCTATAAGAAAGTAGTTCAACAACAGTAAAACAGCTTTTTTGTGCTATGTGTGTTATTGCAAAAGTTTTTGTATACTTTATAAACTATTAACTGTTGTGTATTAATATGAGTTCTTTGTTATGTATGTTGATATTTTGCGCAATGATATACATGTAGTAGGGGGCGGGATTTCCCTGTGACGTTTTTCTTGAATCACCAATCGGATTAAAGCTTACATTCTGAACTTTACATAGGTCAATGGCTCGATAAAATCCGACATTGGACAGCGACTCATTCAACTCTGGCTACCAATAGCCAGTTCACCCCTACATATAACTGATAAGCGATCTCCTGGCTACTGCAGTGGGCTTTTCAGCTCGGACTCCCTGGGAATATTTGATGCAATTCCCAAATAGGATTATCAGGCAAGGGGTGATTTACATTAACTGACTAAAAACGGTTTATTATGCTGAACATGATAAAACAGACATAATCTATAAAACAATCTGTATTTATCATGTTTATTGAATACGCATACAAGTACATGTATGTGATCAAATCACTATTGACAAAACATTGCTTATTTCATTCATGCCCAGTGTATACACTAGTGATTTGATCACATACATGTACATAATTTCCTGATCAGCCTGCACATTGATGGTGACTGACCGAAATGCGAACAATGTAGATCCTGATTAGACGTTGTGGATACACTGGCCTGTATGGTTATTCACTGGTTCGTACCCGGCCTTAAATGACCTTAGCTGTTGATAGGCCGTTAAACCCCAACAAACAAACAAATATTCACTGATTACAAATGTAATAAGCCCAGTTTTATCAGATCATAGCTGAGTTAGTTTCACATTATCGATGTTGTGAATTGTTTTGTGTTATATTTGGTATATTATTAATTTCTATCTTATGTACAATGAGGACAGAATTTGGTTTTGTAGATTCTCGTCCATTTTTTTGCAAACTTTAATTTTTAACTCACCTGAGCGAAGCTCATATGAGCTATTGTTACCGCAATGTGTCCGTCGTCCGTCGTCGTCCGTGAACATTTTCAGCCGTCTTCTCCTCGGTAACCATTGGGCCTGTAGTCACCAAACTTCATGGTCATGGTCCTTAGGTAGGGGGATTACAAAATGACGTCATTACGTAATCCAAGATGGCCGCTGTCTAAAAATAGCACAATTTTTTCAAAAATCTTCTTCTCAAGAATGCCAAGCGAATTTCGACAAAACTTGGTAGGAATGATCGATGTACAATGCTCTTTGAAAGTTGTTAAAATGGTGACCCCAGAGTCAAAAATGGGCATGGCCCGTGGGGTCAAATTGGGGTCAAATTTTATTTTAAAAGTTATGGTCCATGGGTGAAGCCTTTTCAGATTTAAAATGGAGGTCATCGTGGCCCGGGTCAAATTGGGGTAAAATTTTATTTTTGACCGAATATGGTCATGTCTATATCAAATTGAAGGTATCAAAGAGGCGATCGCTCTGGTACATTTTTGGTCGAAATTGGAAGGTCGTGTCATCCAAGATGGCCACCGAAAGGTCAAAAGGTCGTTCTTTTATTAGAGATTTCAAAATTCTTCACACGAACCGTTTGGCCCATGGTGGCCAAACTTCACAGTTATGGTCCATGGGTGAAGCCTTTTCAGATTTGTTAAAACGGAAGTCGTCGCTAATCCAAGATGGCCGCTGTCTAAAAATAGCACAAATTCTTAAAAAAAATTCTTCTCCTGAACCGCCAGCCGGATTTCACATGAACTCAATGTAACATTCTCCTCTGTTCATGGAATCAGGTGAGTGAATTAGGGCCATCATGGCCCTCTTGTTAATTATTTTATTGAAAATTAGTCCAAATTTCTGTACAAATAGACTAATGCCTGGCTTTTTGGAAGAGATATACTTGTAACCAAAATTAATTTGGCAGTTTATTTTAGGGGCGGGTGGGAATGAGAATCTATAAAATAATTTTTTCCGTTCTACATGCCATAACTTCGTGCTCCTGCAGGTGGGGTACGTAACTTACAGGTCCAAAATGTCACAGTGAGTCTTGAGACAGTGTTGAATCTCAATATACCGGTAATCCAAAATTTAAATCCTTATTATACCCCCACAAACAAAGTTTGAGGGGGTATATAGGAGTCGGCTTGTCTGTCGGTCGGTCTGTCGGTCTGTTGGAAATTCCCTTCCGCTCTATATCCTCTACACCGATGCATGGATTATCAAATGGCTTGGCACAAATGTTTCTCATGATGAGAAGGTGTGTCGCGATCAATAACCACACACCTACGTCCAAGGTCAAGGTCACAGTTGAAGGTCAAAGGTCAAACCTATTGAAATTCCCTTCTGCTCTATATCTTCTACGCATGGATTATCAAATGGCTTGGCACAAATGTTTCTCATGATGAGAAGGTGTGTCGCGATCAATAGCCACGCACCTACGTCCAAGGTCAAGGTCACAGTTGAAGGTCAAAGGTCAAACCTATTGAAATTCCTTTCCGCTCTATATCTTCTACACCGATGCATGGATTATCAAATGCCTTGGCACAAATGTTTCTCAGGATGAGAAGGTGTGTCACGATCAATAACCACGCACCTACGTCCAAGGTCAAGGTCACAGTTGAAGGTCAAAGGTCAAACCTATTGCAGGCGGCAGACAGATAAACTGCATAGTTTGTGTACACAACTCCTCTGAAACCGTTCAGTGGATTGATCTGAAACTATACAAACTTTTTATGCCAAACAAATATTTTTTTTACAAAAATATCATCCTTTTAACTTAGCCATTTTTTCTATTTTTATTAAATTGATTCATTGCGTTCTTGACAAACTCGGCACAGAGTTTTTAATCAAAATCATATTAATCCATTACTCATGTAAGATCCTCTATAACTGATGAATGAATTTTCAAATGTTTTCAGATTATCTCATTTTCATTGACCACGTACGCAGGTAAAAGGTCAATGTCACACATCTCTAAGGCCAGCATTAAATAATGATCATGAAATTTTTATTCAAACCTATAAAACTCTTCTAATGTTAAGCTATTTGTAAGTCCAACTCTTTGTGGGGTATTATGATCACTCATGATGTACACATTTATTTACACTTTATATAAATACAGGAGTTGGTAGATTTTGTAGTTAACATTTCAACATATCGGGATACCACGACGCACAAGTGGATATTGCACTGTTGGCAGGTGTCGACAACCTCGCGTCTCGTCTTTTTTGCTGCATTGTCGGCAACGTTCTCTGCTCTCTTTGGGAAACCAGGCTGACCTCTCTGTGTTTTTCGTGTAGATGTTTTCGTGCGATCACTGGTGTGGAGGTCTCGGGATATCTTGTCGAAACGGTCTCTTTTCATGACTCCTGATGTTCAGATTTCCGAAGAGGGCATCCGTCGACCAGTACATTACCGTTTGTCAAGCTGAAATGCAAACGAAGAATGAATTATAACTGTCCTATTAGCATAACGTGATATGTCACTGCAACTGAAGAAATAGATTCAATGTTTGCGACCAGTGTAGATCCAGACCAGCCTCTGCATTTGCACAGTCAGATCAGACCCGACCTCACTCTACCTCTGCTGCAATTCAATTTTATAACGAATAAACAACATTTTCTGATTCTGTCCGTCAATTTGTACCGTCTTAAAAAAAATCTTCTTAATACTTTCTGTGAAAAAAAAGCTAATATATCGAAAAGTACTATCTATTAGTCCAGACCAGATTATGGATTTATCTAATGGGGGTATGTGCACAGGCAAGGTTGAATATTACCCCACCCACTTGAATCTACAGTGACATATATGATCTTTACAAAGAGTATTGACTGGAACTTTTGGACTTACTTCAATAGCCCTGTGGGTATGTGAGTGGGGAGTTCAATTGCATGTGATGTAAATAATAACATCAACCTGCAAAATGCACATAAACACCCGGATCCGAGCCAGGCTATCATCTCTACAACCACTGGCAGCCAGTTGGGATCAGGCCATTTGGACACAATTATTCGCCTATTTCAATTGTAAATTTTGATGCTTTCCTGCGCTGTAAATATATTCAAATTTTCGCCATGTTTCCTTTCATGGAACGCCTTGATATTTCATACATGCATTCATCTGCTGATACTCTATCGTGCTATAGCAAATCCATGCGGGTCTCTCGTGGATCCCCCAAAAAAAAAAAAAAAATAGAGAAGAAAAAGGAAAACAAAGAAAAATAAATAATAAAAAATCGTCGGACGTCGTAGTCATCGTGTAATTAGTTGATTCGTGATTTCTGTAAGTTTATTCAAACAACGACATTCAAAGTACATGAAAGAATTAGTATGTTAGCAAATGGAATACCTTTAATCAGGTAATCATGTTAATATGCATACAGAGCGACCCCCCTATTGCACGGAAGTCCGGCGACATACGACCTTCCGTGTTGCTTATCCGAACCGTGCAATATCCGTGCCAGGGGATATATGAATTCCAAATCCAGATGCAATTACACCCGACACATTTTACACAGACGAGATTTGTGTGATGCTTTGTGCAAAAAATCGATACACCCAGCTGTGTGTACAGGTGTTTATTGTATGACCTCATTCAGCACGAGGCTGTAAACTGTGTGACCTTTAGGCTATGTTTTGAAATGTTACTGATTGGTCAACACGCCTTTTGATGTGCCACAGACGTCGCGAACGTGCGACTTTCATCATCGCATCTCGGGGCAATCATGCAGTAACCCATTTCACGCTGAGGATACGCTTATGTTTGCGGACAAATAGTTTCCTTCTATGCACTCAGAAGTATATGCCGCGACCACCATTTAATCCGTCTCGTCGAGACGGTTCAAATGAGTGGTCACATCGTATACTTTCATTGAGAAATAACAAAAATAAAAATATATTTTTTAATAATTTCATACCCGTGAATGTGTATTCCGAAAGGAATGGATTACAAAAAAAACTCTGGATTATACGCAGATCTGTCGCCATATTTCGCCGATATTGATTTCGAAAATGTTTTCCATAAATGGTGTTGGAAAGTTCATGCAGAATTGTCGGTGGGATTATGCTTTCAAATTCGAATAAATTAATCCAATCAGGGTCACAGCTAGTATATCACTTTTCTTGCTATATACACAGTATAGCAGCTTCTGTGTAAGTGTGTATCGCCACAGGGAAGCCGACACACGCCCTAGGCGTTATCGATCGATGAAATGTTACAATTTAGGATTAGTCTATTGAAGAAAACAGGCTTGTGGCGGGACGTTTCAACGGAAAATAGTGACTTGCCCGGGACTAACTTTCAGCATAGAGCCACTTGCCCGAGACCAAAACCGACTTGTCCCGGGCGTCGGGCGTGCCGATTTGTACAGCCCTGACCCACCGCCCACCCCTTACCCCAAGGTCAAGGTCACAAACTTAGCACATTCATAAACTTAACGTTGGGGTCAATGTCTTATAACATTTGTTTCCTCTCATGGAACGCCTTGATATTTCATACATGCATTCCTCAGATGACCCTCTATCATGCTGTAGCAAATCCACGACCCACGAGTGCGTAACGTACATATTTTCGCTCTACCACCCACCCATCCTTCCGCAGTTATGCCCCTTTTTCGACTCGGTGACTCGGCAAACTACATGTATTTCTACAGTTTTTGGCTGATTCTCGGTATACATCCCAACCATCAAGTGCAGGAGTGCGTAGCATAAAAATTGCCCTGTCCCGCTGATACATCCAGAGTTACGCCCCTTTTTTTGACTGAAAATATATTATTTTTTTCCTTGTCCGGCGAAGTACTTTTACAGTTTTTGGCTGATTCTCTTCATATTCGGTATACAGGAGTGCTTAACGTAAAAATTCTCGTTCGACAACCCATTCATCCACAGTTATTTCCCTTTTTCGACTCTGTTCATGCTCCGTATACATCCCAACCATCAAGTGCAGGAGTGCATAACGTAAAGTTAATGCCCCTTTTTGTGACTGAATATATATATTTTTTCCTTATCCGGCGAACTACTTATACAGTTTTTGGCCTAATTGTAACATGTCGCCTTGTTTATTGTAGGATCACAGCTGTGTGGTGGACATGCTGAAAACTCTACAGAATTTACCCATGAAGCTGGCAGTTCTCCAGGTAACACAACACCTGTGACAACAACTATTTCTGCTTATTTAACAGCTATAGGTCCTGATTATTATTGCTTTGGAGCTATGCTGAAAATGTTTACCCACCCATACCCAGAGTAGAACTTTACGAAACATGTCTATTCTTATAGGATATTCATCGTAGAATTTGAATCTGCATGTTAAAATTGCGAAACCCGCGGTCAAATATCGATATTAATGTCATACATTCCCTGTTTTCACTATTGCATATTAAGCGTCTATAGCACATACGCTAGTCGATTAAATATCAATATGAACCTTATCGTGTCTATTAATTGACACGCTAACCTGTTCTACCCACAATTTCCTAGGCTCCAGCCTGCACGTCATTCAAATTTCCTGCCCGATAGCGTAAAGACATATTGTTTTTCTTTCGTCGTCCAAATTGAATACAAATCTTTTTTGGATACAAATTTTTCACTCCAAATTGTTTTGTATATGCCACCATTTTGGATTCGCCAGCGCAGTTTTTAGCTTGCCTGCACAAAGTGCAGAAGAGCTTATGGTATACCCCCGGCGTCGTCGGCGTTCACAAACTTGACGTTTGGGTAAATGTCTTATAACTTCTGTTTCCTTCCATGGAACACCTTGATATTTCATACATGCATTCCTCAGATGACCCTCTATCATGCTGTAACAAATCCATGACCCACCACCCAACCCTGACCCCAAGGTCAAGGTCACAGCACATTCATAAACTTAACGTTGGGGTAAATGTCTTATAACATCTGTTTCCTTTCATGGAACGCCTTGATATTTCATACATGCATTCCTCAGATGACCCTCTATCATGCTGTAGCAAATCCACGACCCACCACCCAACCCTTACCCCAAGGTCAAGGTCACACCTGGCCTTCGTGGCTTTGCCTCGTTTCTTGTTCTTTGATTGTTTAATGAGATTGACTACTTTATTTCTCCATATTTTATATTATTCATTATGTGTTGACTTAAGTTTGTCTCTTTGCCTCATAGCATCGTTGATCTCTGGTGTTAGCCATTTGGGTTGTGTGTTACACTTGACTCTTTGTGTTTTAATTGGCAAGTGACTTTCTACAATGTTTAAAAAGAAATCTGACCATGTATCCAGCACATCATCGGCATCGTCAAATAATGTAATAACATCCCACGGTGCAGATTGTAAATCTTTTAGAAAATGTTCCTCATTAAACTGTTTGTAAGATCTATACGTTATAGTGTGATGCGTCGATGTCGATGGCAAATTACCATTTATTTTCCTATTGAGAAATATGGGAAAGTGGTCACTCAGCCCTATCTGAGGTACATTTACAGAGTGTATATTGGATGGATTATTACAGTAGATATCAGGGCTCCAGATAAGGAATTATGTCTCCCTATGAATGGGGAGACATATTGATTTTAGCTTGGTTGTCCGTCTGTCTGTCCGTCTGTCCGAGCAACCAAGGGTGTAGAAGGGGCGGGGCCATGGGGTGGAGCCTAACACAAAAGAATCCTTTGATTTATTCTGTGTGGCCCCTTATTCTATTAATTACAAGGGGCCATCTCTTTGATCTAGAACAATGGAAATGGCCCCTTCTTCACTATTGGTCCGTCCGTCCGTCTGTCCGTCACAAAATTTGTGTCGTGCATATCTCCAAAGGTTTTCGAGTTACAGTCGTGAAACTTTACAGGAATACTTGTCATCGTGGTGCACCTGGTGTTTTAGATGCGGATTCATCCTGTATTTACGGAGTTATGGCCCTTGACTTAGCGAAAATTGGGGATTTTAAACTTGTCGCGCGTATCTCCAAATGTATTTCAGTTAGAGTCGTGAAACTTTACAGGAATACTGGTCATCGTGTGAAGTTGCGCACCTGGTGTTTTAGATGCAGATTCATCCAGTGTTCACGGAGTTATGGCCCTTGACTTAGTGAAAAGTGGGGATATTCAACTTGTGTCGCGCGTATCTTCAAAAGTATTTCAGTTAGTCGCGAAACTTTACAGGAATACTGGTCATCGTGTGAAGGTGCGCACCTGGTGTTTTAGATGCGGATTCATCCAGTATTCACAGAGTTATGGCCCTTGATTTAATGAAAAGTGGGGATTTTCAACTTGTGTCGCTCGTATCTCCAAAAGTATTTCAGTTAGTCGGGGAAACTTTACAGGAATACTGGTCATCGTGTGAAGTTGCGCACCTGGGGTTTTAGATGCGGATTCATCCAGTATTCACAGAGTTATGGCCCTTGATTTAATGAAAAGTGGGGATTTTCAACTTGTGTCGCTCGTATCTCCAAAAGTATTTCAGTTAGTCGGGAAACTTTACAGGAATACTGGTCATCGTGTGAAGTTGCGCACCTGGGGTTTTAGATGCGGATTCATCCTGTATTTACAGAGTTTTGGCCCTTGACTTAGTGAAAAGTGGGGATATTCAACTTGTGTCGCGCGTATCTCCAAAAGTATTTCAGTTAGAGTCGCAAAACTTTACAGGAATACTGGTCATCGTGTGAAGTTGCGCACCTGGTGTTTTAGATGCAGATTCATCCAGTGTTCACAGAGTTATGGCCCTTAACTTAGTGAAAAGTGGGGATTTTCAACTTGTGTTGCGCGTGTCTTCAAAAGTATTTCAGTTAGTCGCAAAACTTTACAGGAATACTGGTCATCGTGTGAAGGTGCGCACCTGGTGTTTTAGATGCGGATTCATCCAGTATTCATGGAGTTATGGCCCTTGACTTAGTGAAAAGTGGGGATTTTCAACTTGTATCGCGCGTATCTCCAAAAGTATTTCAGTTAGAGTTGCGAAACTTTACAGGAATACTGGTCATCGTGTGAAGTTGCGCACCTGGTGTTTTAGATGTGGATTCATCCAGTATTCACAGAGTTATGGCCCTTAACTTAGTGAAAAGTGGGGATATTCAACTTGTGTCGCGCGTATCTTCAAAAGTATTTCAGTTAGAGTTGCGAAACTTTACAGGAATACTGGTCATCGTGTGAAGTTGCGCACCGGTGTTTTAGATGCAGATTCATCCAGTATTCACAGAGTTATGGCCCTTGACTTAGTGAAAAGTGAGGATATTCAACTTGTGTTGCGCGTATCTTCAAAAGTATTTCAGTTAGAGTTGCGAAACTTTACAGGAATACTGGTCATCGTGTGAAGTTGCGCACCTGGTGTTTTAGATGCGGATTCATCCAGTATTCACGGAGTTATGGCCCTTGACTTAGTGAAAAGTGGGGATTTTCAACTTGTATCGCGCGTATCTTCAAAAGTATTTCAGTTAGAGTTGCGAAACTTTACAGGAATACTGGTCATCGTGTGAAGTTGCGCACCGGTGTTTTAGATGCAGATTCATCCAGTATTCACAGAGTTATGGCCCTTGACTTAGTGAAAAGTGGGGATATTCAACTTGTGTTGCGCGTATCTCCAAAAGTATTTCAGTTAGAGTTGCGAAACTTTACAGGAATACTGGTCATCGTGTGAAGTTGCGCACCTGGTGTTTTAGATGTGGATTCATCCAGTATTCACAGAGTTATGGCCCTTAACTTAGTGAAAAGTGGGTATATTCAACTTGTGTCGCGCGTATCTTCAAAAGTATTTCCCAGTAGAGGCTTGCGAAACTTTACAGGAATATGGTCATCGTGTGAAGTTGCGCACCGGTGTTTTAGATGCAGATTCATCCAGTATTCACAGAGTTATGGCCCTTGACTTAGTGAAAAGTGAGGATATTCAACTTGTGTTGCGCGTATCTTCAAAAGTATTTCAGTTAGAGTTGCGAAACTTTACAGGAATACTGGTCATCGTGTGAAGTTGCGCACCTGGTGTTTTAGATGTGTTCATCAGTATTCACAGAGTGGCCCTTAACTTAGTGAAAAGTGGGGTATTCCATTTGTGGCGTATTCTTCAAAAGTATTTAGTTAGGAGTTTGCGATACAGGAATACTTGGTATCGTGTTGAAGTTGCGCAAAACCGGTGATGCAGATTCATCCGTATTCACAGTTGTTATGGCCTTGCTTAGTGAAAATGAGGTATTCACTTGTGTTGCGCGTATCTTCAAAAGTATTTCAGTTAGAGTGCGATTTACAGGGAATATGGTTCATGTGTGAAGTTGCGCACGGTGTTTTGATGGGATTCATCGTTTATTCAGGATGGCCCTTGACTTAGTGAAAAAGGGGATTTTCAACGGTATCGCGCATCTCAAAAAGTAATTTCGTTAGAAGTTGCGAAAACTTTACATGGTCTCGTGGTGAAGTTGCGCACCGGTGTTTTAGATGCAGATTCATCCAGTATTCACAGAGTTATGGCCCTTGACTTAGTGAAAAGTGGGGATATTCAACTTGTGTTGCGCGTACCTTCAAAAGTATTTCAGTTAGAGTTGCGAAACTTTACAGGAATACTGGTCATCGTGTGAAGTTGCGCACCGGTGTTGTATTAGTGTACATGTACTTGTTTATCACAACAAGAGGCACTCTTGTACTTTTATTATCTGCTTATATAAAGCTAACTTACGCAGAAAAAAACAAGGTAACTACATATGATGTTGTTAAATTATAATTTTCCAAGTCCCGATAACATGTGGTGTGGGGGGAGACATATGTTTTTGTCTGAAAAACAACCCTCTAGTTAGTCATTGAGTATTGTCACTCCATAATTTCTGAAGCAATTGGGTATTTCAAAATTTTAATTGGGTAAAATGAAATCACACTACCGTTTACATATCCACAGACAGCAATTATTGAATGGTTTGCTTTGAAATGAAAACATGTCTTGGCATTTCATTAGGACAGTTCTAATGAAATACCAAGATGTATTTTCATGGAAAATAAGAAAAATATGCTATATTTGTGGTCCGTTTATTGCTTTCTGTAGCATGATAAAGGTACTATAATTTTTTTTATTGCTCTTTGATACTCGCTACTTCTGATTTAAATTGGGTTTTTGGAAATTTTAATTGGGTATTTATAATTTAAGCAAATGCAGCTTATCTAGAGCTCTGAGGTATGATCAATAAGTGTTTTTGAAACATTTGTCTGTCTTGTTGGAGTTGTAACTTTTTGGAAAAGTCCAAATGGTTCTATGAAATCCATCCATGTTTTATTAATATTTTCATTAAGCAGATCTTTATTAAAATCACCTAGCAAATACAGTTCTTTTTCTGTTGCTAAAACCTTTTCCATACATGTTTCAAAATTCTCATTCCATGCAGCCCGTTGCATTTGGGGATCTGTATAAACTTCCAACAAGAAAACTTTTAGCATTTTTGGAATATATTTCTAGCCAGATGCATTCAACTTCATTACTTTCTAGATCTAATCGTCTTTCACATTTTACACCATTTTTTACGAAAACAATGATACCACCTCCATTTTCCTTCCTTACCTGTGTGTAAGCCCTGTCTTTTCTGTATAACTGATAATTATTTATTTCAAATGAGTGATTGGGATGCATGCTTCGCAGCTTTGTTTCACTGAGCCCTAAATCTGTATGTTGTTTACATTGCTGTTTAGCATTATATCAATTTGGTCCAGTTTGTTTTGTATACCTTAAATGTTAATGTGTCCCATTACAAAACCTTTAGATGACAAACCTACATCGTAAGGAATTTGGGCACTTATGGAAGAACATGTAGTGTCTATTGCAGGCACATGAGAATCCGCAATTGTAACATTACTATGTAGTGTATAATCATTTATGGAAGACTAGTTGTCACCATATATTGTTGACAGATCAAATATATCATCAATATACGTACTACCATTGTGAGGAAATATCGGTATATTGATACTCGCATTGTCAGTATCACATGTTACCATTTGAACACGTGTCTTGTAGAATGCTAAATCGACTTCCTGATTCACTGTTTTGTCCACAATTGTCTGTCAAAATTGGTAGTGTGGCACATTTGCCAGTCCCCTATTTATTCCAGCAAATATAGTCTTTGTGGCCGAAAAAATGACAAGTCAAGCACTTGACTTGTGTTTTGTGAAAACAGTCTGTAAGGCCACATTTCATGCATCGTTCCCAGGGAAGTTGGTCAGAAAACTGATTTGCACGATAATCAATGTCTGAGTTTGTATTGTAGCCTTGGTAAGTTCTGTTTTCGTTACGATTGGCTAATTACCAGGATCGCCCAGTTCGGCATTGGTCCTATGCCGCTGTTGGTATGTATCTATAGTATTCCGAGCGTTGATGTTTTGCCGATGACGACTAGGGTTGCTGTTGTCGGTACATCTATTCTTTGGAGGGTAGAGTGAGTCTTGGAAATTTACAACAATTTCTACATGGTCGTTCATCGATCCTAACAGCCTTTTTGTTCCAGATCGAGATAGGTGAATCCAGTCTCTTTCACTGTAGAAATATGTGCGCAGTTCTCCTTTGTTATTGAAGAATGCCGCATTGGCATCAATATACACTGCACTGTGATCCACACTTAGTCGGTGTATTATCTCATTCACTGATAATGTGTCTGTCGCCACGTGGGCAGGAATTACAATGATGGTTTTGGGATTTGAGTTTGGTGATCAACCGGTCATACCGTTCCTCAAAATATTCCATGTGGTCTTCATCTGACTGTGCAGCGTCATTTCCTCCACAGTAGATGCTAATGTTCACAAATTGAGTCAGGTCAAAGTTACTTATCTTAGTTATGATCGTGTCAACTGTTGCACCAGGGAAGTTTGCTGTAT
This sequence comes from Conchocele bisecta, assembly GCA_029237695.1. Lineage (NCBI taxonomy): Eukaryota > Metazoa > Mollusca > Bivalvia > Lucinida > Thyasiridae > Conchocele > Conchocele bisecta. The sequence continues at coordinate 115,256,672 of CM055268.1, read as the reverse complement.
GAGATTCCGTAGTAGCGTTTCGCGGACTCACTGTTTTCTGTGGCGTATTGGAATTGCTCACTGTTTGTTCTCTCCGTTCAGTTGTGTTTTGCCTTTTAGGAGACATATTTTTGGTTTTACCCATTAGTACTTCACTGTAGGTGTTTTCACCTGGTGTGGTCATTACATTCTCAGCGCCTGTTGCACTCAGGGTTACATACTGAGAATAATCAACACTCACAGAGGGATGCGATTCAGACTCTTTTGTTCCCAGATCGACAGATTTTTGCACCAAACTGTCAATTTTATTATTTGCCATGATTACGACATGGTGAATTTTCTGCACTTGGCTTTGTAGGGAAGTTACTATCCCTTTAGGGCAGTGATCTCCATGTTAATTGAGTCCATAGTTACCGGATCTGGTGTGGAGTGACCAGGTGGTTGAGTTTGAATTGGTGATAATGGAGGAGTACTGTGCATATTCCTGGTCACAGCAGGGGTTGAGGACTGGGTGTGCTCTGTTTCATTTATGGCGGACTCCTGCTGTATCTCAAACTGCTTATCATACAGGCTCCCTGCCAGTCTCACAAATGTAGTCTCTCTCCAAAGTTTCTGTCCTGGGCCCGTAGCAACTATTTATTCAACTATTGATGTTCAGAAGGCAGTGTTTCCCTTTCACATGTACGTTGTACTGGACATTCCCAGAAGCATTCAGCTTGGGTGTAATTTCCTTCTCAAGGGCCTCCATTAATTCGTTGAAAAGTTCCCTTAATGTAAAAAGTATGTTCAGTTTGGTGTCAGTAGCCATGACATGGTATACGGTAATATACCATTGTAGTTGTCTGTTTGTGGCGTGTCAGTATGAGCAGTCAAGGAGGCAGAGAATCCCGAAAAGTCTCGAGTTGCTGCCCTCACTGGAGATCTGTTGAAGCCTTGTCCTGCTGGTATGAGAATACTCGACATTTGAGTATTTTATATTTCATCAGTGCCCAGTTCGCTGTCTTCTACATGTAACTCCATGTTTGAGTGTTCTTGTACTGGTACAATAATACTTGACATTTCCTGGGAATCCAACATCTCCACTGGTTCAGTGTGAAGGACACTTCGTCGTCCACAATGCTGGTCATGATGATGAGCGAGGAAAAATACTTCTTCTCTAGACGCTCCAATTGGAAACACGAATTAGATCTGGTTTTGTCAGGAACATAAGTATTCCTTTAGATCAGCTAACTAGCAGCAGGTATTTGTTGGCCTATAGGCTACCATCAGCTAACTCACAGCAGGTATTTGTTGGCCTATAGGCTACATCAGCTAACTCACAGCAGGTATGTGTTGGCCTATAGGCTACCATATGGTTCCAGACCACATACTATTATGTAAGATTAGGCACTTTCCTCCTGGAAGTTTACTGGGGTACATCCACTCTCCATAGAGCACATCCTAACCCAACAGGGGTTCACACTTTTACATAAAAGAAAACTTTATTTCCTATAAAAACACAAATTTCATATACACGTTTTGTAATCCCAGCAGAATATTTGAAAACTTTAGTTAATTATCTCCACACTGATGTAAATTTTAAATAATAAATCCAACTTTAAACTTGGTAAATTCCTGATTTAAGGCAGAGCAAATTTTGTATGACTGGTCAGTCCGAATCACTAGATAATGCAGAAGTCGCGACTTTCCAGGGTTCGTACGGGTCCTTAAAAGTCCTTAATTTTAAAAAGTAAAAAGTCGTTAAAAATGGCCCAAATTCCTGGAAAGTCCCAAAAGGTCCTTAAATTTGCGATTCCCATGAATAAATCAATGAAAGTTGTTAAGTAAAATTAATTTATTAGAACCGAGTTTTTTCACCTAGGCTACAAGAAGTTACTTTCGATTTCTGCTGATCAGTATCATTAGGCGCTTATTGATTCAATAAGGTAAAGACAAGCACATGTTCAGTGACCATATGATCAGCATCATCAAATGCTTATTGATACACACTGGTAAAGTCGAGCGTCTTCTGATTGGTACCCATGATATCAGCTATTCACTATGGCCAATGTAGTGTGTGATCGGGAACCAGAAGCCAGTTTCATCATCACTGACAATGTCATGAGAACATGACTAACTGCAGGAGAGAATAATGGTAAATTTATCTAATCAGTTGGAAAAGCATGCTTGTTTATTAAGAATACATGTAATTGTGTTTGAGGTAGAAATTACAAAAAACAATGCCTGTGAAGTGCAATTTCCAGGATTCATGGTGTAAAATATAGAAACCAGACTACAAAATATGGCTGGATATTGTATTGAGTATGGTCGAGATGCCAGTTTTTCGGGTAGTCGGAGTTTTCGGGGTATTCACATATTTGGTAATTTACAGACATGTGTGCAGCCGCGATGTGCTTTACGTCAGGTGATTAAAATAAGTATGACTTGACGTACATCAAGTCCTTTAAAAATGCCACCAAATCCAGTGTTTGGAATCAATACTGCTAATTTTAATCTTAACAAAAATCTGATTTTGAAGGCAAGAAACATTGAAAGAAATGTTTACCATTGGATTGAACTGACAAGTTAACTCATATGTTGTGTTTTATAAAAACCGCTAGTTGGTGAACTTGTTAATACCCCGAAAACTAGACCCACCATCATACACTACATAACTCATTACATAAGAGTTATGATGCGGTAGTATTACCAAATTTGCGTTTGAAGCATTGTTTACTTTCTGCTTCCTGAAATTGTGCTATAGAAAATTGCAAAAGTAGTTTGGTATAGTTGCGGCCACAGACACAGTTTGCTTGCAAATCCTGACACAAATTTCCGCCCCCGAATATTTGGACCAAAAATTAAAAGTGTCTGAATGTCTCTTAAATGCAGCAGAATGCAGGAAATGGCATCTAGAATAATACAAAAATTCCGGGGGTACTTCAGTTCCCGGACCCCACTAGCACTAACTCGCTACACTCGGGTCGACATTCGCCTCCCCAATATTAATTTGCTTCCGATGCCTCTGTAGTACCCAAGTTCACTTGTGAAGCATAAGAACCCTGCTTTTGACAATTTCTCGCATGTCTACATGTAGGGAAAAGTTTACTAATTTTGGTTCTTAAATTTTACAATTTTAGTCCTTTTTGGACTTTCATTCCATCCTCCCACGGTAATGGACATAGCATTTGGCGACGAGGATGTGTAATCAACTCGAAATCTGGATTATGAATGTATCTCGGATTATGTGATTCATATTAAACTGGAATTAAACACATTTCTGCTGTATTCGGAATCAAGCGTGTTGTCCACTTGTTGTTTTCGTTACACGGGTACACAGAAATCAGAACAATGGCAGCAGCTCTACCTCCGTTTCCGAGATTTGACATTCATAGTGATGATCATTCTGTGGGGACAAGATGGATTAATTATGTCCATAAATTTGATAACATGTTCGTCGGCATGGTAATCGACAACAAAAAGCGGAAGAAGGCCCGTCTACTGCATTACGCCGGTGAAGAAGTCTTCGAGATACACGACACACTCCCTGAAACTGGGGTTGACGCCAACTATGACAGAATGAAAGCAGCGCTGGAAAAATATTTCAAGCCGCAAGTCAACAAAGCATTTGAAATTTTGAAAATTTTGCAGAATGAAGCAATTGGAGACAGAAACCGTAGATCAATTTGCGATGCGTCTCCGTCAGAAAGCCGAAAATTGTTCATTCACAGAGAAGGACGCAGAAATTAAGAGCCAAATCATTCATGGCTGCAGTTCCATCAGCCTCAGATGAAAAGCATTGAAAGAAAATCCTGAATTAGAAGAATTGCTGTTAGCGGCCAGAACGATTGAAATATCAACAAGACAAACAGACAAGATGGAAACTCCGGACAACCAGGAGAGAACCAGTGCTATCAGACGCAAACAAGTAGTCAAACTTGCACTAGCGACCATGTGCATTAAGCGACTTCGTCTTAAGCGACCACTTTCAATTCCCCCCGACCATTTGGCCTATATAATGACAGTGTATTAAACGACTTTCTCTTAACGCGACCACCGGTCACTTATTTTGTAAACAAAAGCAATTTTAGTTTGTATTAAACGACCATTAATTGACAGGATGTAACTTTCTCCAGGTGAAATTAGCCTCAAGCGTGTGACAAACAAAGGAAACAAATCCCATGTCACTGTCAATGTGTGAATGTTGCATTGTTTATGATTATTGACCTGAAACCTCGTTCTGAATCGCTGGGTTCCTTAGAGTGAGTTCGGTTCATACTATAGTTTAACTACAGATGCCTTGATAAGCTGCAAATACGCAATAAAAAAAATCTGAAAACCCAATTAAAATTATTGAAAAAAATGCCAAAGATGTCAATGGCAAAATCACCGCTAGCCTATCTGTCGTATTTGGTTACAATAAGCGTCTATATCAATGATGCAACTATACATATAATAAGCGTCTATGGATGTTTTATAAATAGCATACGCACGGTCACTATTTTTTTTGCAGATTACACCGTGACGGTATTTATGAAAAGCACTTCATATGCATTTCCGGTCGGTCGATTACGATTGATAATGGCGATTCCTTTTTGCAATTCGCCATTTAATACACACAGTGTTCGCAGGTGACGATGCGTAAGTAATTCAGAGCTGCCAACTTTTCCGATTTTTCCGTATTTGTTCCGGAAAATACGTTAGAAATACGGAAGTACGGACAACAGTTAAAAAGTATGATTTTTAAAAAAATTCAGCGCGGGAATATCGTGAAATAATAATTTTGTTTCCAAATTCTTCAAATGAGTCCTATTTTTTTTTCTACCCGTAATCGTACTCGCCTAGGCGCTTACCATTTTGATTCTTGTTGTGTAGGAATAGTAGTTTCAAGCGCTCAGTGATATTGATTTCTTCATTGCGTAAATTCTTAAAATGTCTGCTCCAAAGTGCGCAGCCGACGAATGTGGGTCTTTTTTATCAAAAGAAGTTAGGAGAACACGGACGTTCATCACTGATTATGGCGAGACATGGCCCCATTTGGTCCTGTCAAAGTGCTGTGATGAATTTGCGTCTTGCAAACAGTGTAATTGTGATTTTTCGGTTGGTCATGGTGGCTGAGACAAGGCTCTAAAAAAATGAATTTAAGATTGAAGTGAGTACTGATTTGTGTTCCGGAAAATAGTCCCTTTTTCTCTCCATGTTCCTCATGTGACCGACATGGGGTTGGCAGCTCTGGTAATTGCTTTGAGATGTGACCGAAAAAAATAAGGAGATGACCGACTCGACCCTGGTCCGAAACGTTAGTGATGCGAAACGTCCGAGTTCGTGCAAATAGACTAAGTTTTATTTCATTTGGTTATACTTCGGATGTTATTGTTTAAGATTTGACAGACGGCGGTAAATACGTCTTCAACAAAACGTGGAGAAAAAAGACGCAGCAAAGGCCCAAATTAAACATAATTTCTAATTAGTTTTAACTAACACTTAAAAGATGTCGCATGTACGTGTTCAATGTTTTGTGTAGCCATGTTTATTGCACATTTTGATACCAGAATTGGAAAATACCCTATTCAATTTTACATAATGGGGTAACGGTTGTTAGGTACCCAATTGATAATTGAAAATACCCAATTGAAAAAAATATCAGGGCCTGTAACTATAGTAGCTGCATTACGCATACGGCTACAGTTGCTTCTGTCAAAATGTTCCGGGTTTATACGTGTACAAAGTGTTGTGCGTTGCGTATCCGTGGAGTTTCCGTTAGTTGCGTTTCAAACCGTGTGTCTCTACGTGTAATACGTTTTCGGCCATGCGTTGCGTTTCCCCACTCTTGCGCATGCGCGAAAGTCGAACAAACCGTGTTCAACGCATTGAGTTTCAAAAGCGTGTAGTCCGTGTACAACGGTTGTAAACGTATACAACGGTTGTAAACAACGTATTGAGTTTCAAAAGCGTGTAATCCGTGTACAACGGTTGTAAACGTATACAACGGTTGTAAGCGTATACAACGCTAAGGTAAACCGATTAAACGATATTTAACGCTTTCTTTGACGAACGGTTACACGCATCTACATGTACACAGCACCGTACAGATGAAACCATGTTATACGTATAACACGTTTCCACGGGTTTTAACGCATTACACGTTTTGGTATGCCAACCTTGTATCGCGTAGAATGCGCATGCTCTGATCGTTCTTCGAGTGTTTATATATACTTCTAGACTCACTGCAGGGCTTCTAACATTTTCAGTTTTCCGGTTCTGGACCGATTTTTGAACTCTCAGACCGATTGAGATTTGAAAACTAGTCTTAAAAATCGGTCCGAGAAAAATTGCCAGTCGGCTGCTATTTCGCTATAAACCTTGTAAATTTACCGGTTTTGACCACCAAGTAATTTATGACACATATCCGCGGGCCATATCCGAGTTAAACCAGTGTGCAGCTCGCTGTGTATTCAGTTTCTCCAAATATCGATTAATCTTAACACACGCGTGGGACAGGTGTATAGCGGATTAGTGACTGAAATAGACTGGCTTCAGCGTAAAGATAATACGAGAGTTCCTAGACTCGCCATTTCTGATGATGTTAAAAATAAAATAAAGAAACCATGCACTGTGTTTATCTGTGTTCGTAATATTTAACCCCAATTAACTGACACGGACTATCGGCCCGGGCTATTCCATATTAAGTTAGGAACTGTTACATTACGCTGTATTAGGCGTCATTTTTGTGTATATAAAATGTACATAGGAATGCCGCAGATCCTGACGAGACGGCTCACGTGATCTACAATTCTCAAACATTTTGATAAACGACAAGGTACATCTGTCGTGTTAAAAGCGTGACTCATTAGTCATCAGGGATTTGGGATCAATTGAAGTGCTAAATCACACCGCCGATGTACTTTGAACTCGATCTGAGGGTATGTATTCGCGATATTTTAAAAGGGACGAAACAAGGACGCCTCGAAGAAATCGGGGCCGAACAGGTATTTGTGTTAAAACGTGTAACCGTTGTACACGTTTCAACGCTTTCATATAGCTACACGCTTCCAGGTAAAGCGTTGTACACGTTTCAACTCTTTCACCTCGCTACATATGTATACGCCAAAGCGTGTTATACGCCTTGAAGCTAAACGTATTACACGCTTTAAAACTAAACGGTTTGACAATGTGTATTACACGTGTACGAACCGTATTATACGTTTAAACAACGTATACAACGCTTTAAAACTAAACGGTTTGACAATGTGTATTACACGTGTACGAACCGTATTATACGTTTAAACAACGTATACAACGCTACAGCAAACCGTTGCGTTCGCGTTGCGTTCGCGTTGAGTTTGCAAGTGTTGTCTACGGTGGAACAAAAACGGAGACTGCACTGTAGTAGAGAATTTCCATGTAAATTTCCCGCTCTCTAGAACTTTTTACCTATTCTCCGCCATCTTAAAACTGGAGGAACAGGCGTCTTTTGGCTAGTCGACCTATAGTAGACGTATGACGTTACCAGTCTGCATTCGCGGTTGTTTAGTTGAAATATAGTTGAAGTATAGTAACCATAGTTTAAGCTTGAACTCGCTCTAATGATTACTAAAGGGAATTAACTCGTGCCTATTTGCGATTTCAGCTGGGCTATTTTATTTCGCAATAACATTCAAATTCTTTCATCTATTTCAATAATTCAGAAAAGTGCACAGTAAACATTACCGGTAGTATTCTAATGTATTTATTTCTATGTTAATTTTTGCGACTTGCTGATTCCGAATATTATAAGTTATTGTGATTCTACATGGTGTAATATTGCCCGTCTTGAGGTATGTTCACCCGAGGCGATAGCCGATAGCCTCGGGTGAACATACCTCCAGACGGGCAATATTACACCATATAGCCTGTGTAGACCTCGGGTGAACATACCTCCAGACGGGCAATATTACACCATATAGCCTGTGTAGACTCACAATAACGTATTTGTCATACCGCAGATCCTTTATTTGGACGTATAAACATATCTCTTCTTTTGGTCTTTGCGTTTTTTCAGGAAGAAAAATAATCCGAGATTCGATTCTACCGTCAGTCTTAATATAAAGGCGTAAATGAACATTTTTATTTTTTTATTAAACAAAAACAAACTAAATATGGAGTAAGAAATCCATCGAAAACAACTTTATGACAGTTTTTTTATATCGTGTAATTTAATTTATATTCCACTTCTCAAACCCATAGTTTGTGACCTAAATATAGCCATGTCACGAAGCCAAGTGTGTTGAGATTTGAAAACACTTTTTCGTTATTTTGGCTAATTTTTCGCTCATATTTTGATGAGCGAAGAATATGTATGGAAAAATAAACAATAAAGACTGGTTTTGAGTGTACAATTTGTTACTTTTATTGATCAATTCGGGGTTTTATTGTGTTTAGTGAGGAATACAATTCGCAATCGCTAGACACTTGCAAAATATGTCTTCATTGGATGCGAGGCGCCAGAGGGGTATCGCAATTCCTCTATGTCCGACGGCCTTGGCAGGTAATATACTATATATGACCAGGCAAGCTAGCCAATCAAAAGCCGAGAAACTTATCTGCGGTATGACAATAAACCATATAATCGGACATACCAGTACCCGGATTTCCATTTTTTTGTCGTTTTTGTGTTAAGAGACCATTGTTCTAAGCGACCATTTTTGGTTGTAGGTCCAAAGCAGACCTTGACACTAAGCTGAAGCCAAGTTTTCAACAAAAACCATCAGTTCTGCACAACACAAGTTTTCAGAAGAATCAACAACATGAAATGACATGTAGGAATTGTGGAGGGACATATCCACGCCCCAACAGATGCCCAGCGTTTGGGAAAACCTGCAATTATTGCAAGAAAAAGAACCACTTCGTGGCCCAGTGTAGGAAGAGACGATGGAAAGACCAGAACATAAAAGTATTACAGGACAGTGACAATCGAAGCAATAGTGAAAGCGAATGCGAAACTGAGAACTATTCATTTATAGTAAATGTCAAGTGGAAATCGCCAAGAACCACTGTTACAATAAATGGACACAAAACACAACTACTTGTTGACACCAGAAGTATGATCAACATAGTAAATGAAACCGTCCTATCAAAAATGAAAGTGAGGCCTAAGTTGATTAAGACAGGCACAAAAGCATAATTATGATTACGGACAAAAGGAATATTTGCCCATGAAAGGGTACGTTTTATGTTATTTCGGGATGCTACGATTCACTACTAAATTATGACACGACCGTGGAATTGAATATTATTCCTGTCATAAACTCTCTAACAAACTCTAAGAGTAGCGTAGCGAATATGCAGACTTTTCAAAGGCTTGGGGAAAATGAAAAACAAACGAATGAAATTGTATATTGATGAAAACGTCACCCCAGTGGCGCAGTCACATAGACGAATACCATTTCATATAAGAAACAAGTAGAAGAAGAACTGGACCGCTTGGAACAGCTAGACAAAATCGAACATGTAGATGGCCCTACACCATGGGTTAGTCCGATAGTTGTTGCACTCTGTTGTGTTGACATGAGGAAGGCCAATGAAGCCATAAAACGGGAACGTCACATAACGCCGACCGTTAATGTCATCATCATGAAATTGAATGGTGCCAAGATGTATTCGAAGATAGATTTAAACAGCGAATTTCACCAATTAGAGCTTGCACCAGAATCGAGGTACATTGCAACATTTTCGACACACGTTGGATTACGTAGATACAAACGTGTAAATTTTGCCGTTTCAGCCGCTCCGGAAATATTCCAAAACGAAGTACGACAGGCCTTGGAAAGTTTAGATGGCGTCATAAACATTTACGATGACATATTTGTGTTCGGGAATACACATGCTGATCCATGACATGCTCTTGAAATCCGTATTCCAGAGACTCGGAGACAACAATTTAACTTTAACAAGAACAAATGTGTGTTCAGCCAAGACAAAATAACGTTCTTCGGTTAAAGGTCACATTACAAACTATAACTTATTTTCTTCAAAATGCTCTACAAACAACAAAAGCGACCCTAATAACCGATTTTCGGTTTGTTTGTATTTTTCGTGATATTGAGATTTCTCATATCGCACATTATCTGACACCTATACTGAGCTAGGCAATGAATTGGTCATCGCTTATCCTGTTACTGCGACCTACTGGCGCGAGGTGGCGCTGTAAAAATAACCGCTATTACGTAGCAGTAGTACAGCTTACCTGATTGGTGGTTTCTTATATAATCTTGTTTGGATTTAAGCACATCATTTATTTATTGCACAATTTCTTCATTTTTGTCGTTTAATATATACATTAATCGTTATATTCCTTCGCCTAGTTATACTTGGATTATTTATAGGTTGCGATCGTCAGCGATGATGATCTGTGCGGAAGTCGATTGTAATTCACGGCCAAACAGACAGCCGAGCCAGAATCAGAAAAAAATGAGGAATTAAATGTTAAATTGGTATTTTTTATTACAAAATGCTGACATAATCTCCAACATTTCGTAAATTGATTTTGCAATGCTGTGCATATATGTGTCACTTCAGCATACTTGTGTTTTGACAATTTCAAGTTGAAATGGATTCTTTAGTTTGAGCTGCCATAATTAGTGACACACGTGTGTCAAACGGATGCCGCCTGATGTCGTTAATAGTTTGGCATAGCAAACAACTTATCCGATGATTTGACCGCAGGCAAATAGGGAAGTGAATTTTGGGACAGGTGTGTTCTTAAATCAACGAAGCCACACCTATTCTATGCTGATTGGTTGAATTCATTTTTATTGGATTGGCGAAAGCCAGCGGGTGGGCGGCGGGTGGGCGGCGGGTGGGCGGCAATCAATGTTAAGTTTTCTCTGTCCATTTCTCTGTTACTGTACAACCTAGGACCACCAAACTTTGACAGCTTCATAAACAAGGGGTGCCCACCACATACCACTATCCAACATGTGACCTTTTTTTTTTACCTTCACCTATTTTTTCCGCGTGAACGACCATTTTCAACATTAAGTTTTCTGTTAATTGTCCATTTCTCTGTTACTGTTTGGGATGGATTGTGGGCGTGGGGTAGAACACCTGACTTCCAATCCAGAGGATGTGGGTTCAAACCTCGCATAGGGCATCAAAAATACTTCATAGTATTTCCATCCCACTGGTCTGTCGGATGAGACTTTAAACTGTGGTCCCGTCTCTATATGACCTTAGCTGTTGGTGGGACGTTAAACCTTTTCACTTTCTTCTTTCACTTTCTCTGTTACTGTACAACCTAGGACCACCAAACTTTTACAGCTTCATTTATTTAAGCAAGGGGTGCCCACCACATACCACTATCCAACATGTGACTTTTTTTACCTTCACCTATTTTTTCCGCGTGAACGAATTTTCAACATTACGTTTTCCTGTTTACAGTGGTAAGTTTTCGTGTTTAAGTCAATTTCTTTGCTTCTGTACAACCTGGAACCACCATACTTGACTGCTTCATAACTACAGGGTTAAATTTTCACGTCTATTTTTTTCCTTCAAGAAGTTGGCCAAACACAACGTGCAAATTAAATCATCCGATGCAGAAAACAATATTAGTATTTTGTGATGTTTGTGCCATTGTATTATCTGTTACCCAAGTATCTATGCCTTGAAAAAAAAACCTTTCTTGTTTTTAGCTCGCCTAAGAGCTTATGGCATACCCCCGGCATCGTCGGCGTCCACAAACTTAACGTTGTGTAACTGTCTAATAACTTCTGTTTCCTTTTATGGAACACCTTGTTATTTCATACATGCATTCCTCAGATGACCCTCTATCATGCTGTAGCAAATCCATGACCCACCACCCAACCCTTACCCCAAGGTGAAGGTCACAAACTTAGCACATTCATAAACTTAACGTTGGGGTAAGTATCTTGTAACATCTGTTTCCTTTCATGGAACGCCTTGATATTTCATACATGCATTCCTCAGATGACCCTCTATCATGCTGTGGCAAATCCACGACCCACCACACAACCATTACCCCAAGGTCAAGGTCACAAACTTAGCATGTTCATAAACCTAACGTTTGGGTAAATATTGTTTAGCTTCTGTTTCTTTACAGGGAATGCTTTGATACCTTAACGTTGGGGTAAATGTTGTGTAACTTCTGTTTATTTACAGGGAACGCCTTGATATTTCATAATGCATTCATCTGATGATACCCTATCGTGCTATCGCAAATTCATGACCCACCGCCCACCCCTTACCCCAAGGTCAAGGTCACACATACCCATGCGGCCTTCATGTCCAAGGTCAAGGTCAAATTACTTATTCCATACCGCGCGCCTGCACACTTTCTCTAAGTTTTCACTAAAATAGATTTACATGGAATAAAACCTTACAATATTGGTGGTACATGTGTGTCTACAACTGTGTATCGGGTCTATTAAATAGTTTGAATGTAATTTATAAATATACATGTGTTGTACTGTTGCTAAGATGTCGTCGTGCCTGGCGGCATGTGCTTGGTCTGCCTTTTTATGCCCCACCACGATAGTGGAGGGGGCATTTAGTGTTACCCGTGACCGCCCCGTCCTTCCGTCCGTCATCAACCTTGTAACTCGTAAAACTTTTAAACCATACTAGCTACATACTTGAAACTTGATATATAGCTTCCTTATGATGAGTATACGTGGAAAGTTACAATCAGGTCATGGATTATCTCCCCCTTTTCGACTTAGAATTTGGCAATTTTGCCTTGTAACTCGTAAAACTTTTAAACCGTAATAGCTACAGACCTGAAACTTGGTATGTAGCTTCCTTATGATGAGTAGATGCGCAAAGTTTATTTCAATTTTTGATTCGACCCCCGGGTAATGGATTATCTTCCCCTTTTCAACTTTGGCAATTTTGCCTTGTAACTTGTACAAACTTCTAAACCTTAATAGCTGGTGTCTTGATGCTTGGTATGTAGCTTCTTTATGGTGTGTAGATGCACAAAGTGAATTTATATTTTTGCTTTGACTCTGCGCCATGGATTATCTCGCCCTTTCGAACTTGGAATTTTGCCTCATTTACTATCAAAGTGATATGTGGGGCATATGTGTTCTATGAACACATTTTCTAATTCTATTAATCTATTTACTATGATTTAGTTATTATTTTGTAAGTAGACAGGTGGACCACTCGATAGGGCCCATCACTAGCTGAATACACTCAGTGGTGGGCTTTATGTAGCGGATGGGTACTATCGCCTTATACAGGCTAAAGTTGATATACGATTGTGCTGATTCTTGCTACTTTGACACAGGGCTGAATATATTGTTTCTCGATGTAAATATTCAGTTCTGATTTTGGAATTTTCCCCCCAATGCAGCAGGTTAAAACGGGATCGAACCCGTTTGCCCGGCCTTACATGACCATAGCTGTTGATAGGCCGTTAAACAGGTCTGGTTGAGGTCCGAGACAATAAGTTAGCCAAGATTATGAAAACACTTAGCACAGTTGCTATGAGATGGAGATGTAAAGAAAGGTAGAGTACAACATAATGGAAGAGGTAAGCAAGGAAATACCTACACACTGTTTACTAGACTTACTAGCATTTCAAGAAAAGAGAACATTTTAGATAAATGACTCGCTAAAACTTGTGAAGGTGCGATATATTCATGTACTGTCAAATCTACACAGGAACATGGTAAGTACTTGTTCTATGTATGATAATGACAGTGATTTGCAGAAAATGCAGAATAAAGCCTTTAAATACATGTACCATGTATTGGTGAACAACCTGTCAACCTAATGTCACTCCAAATCCCCCTATATTTGACAAATATCCCCAATATTTTGTTAAAACATCCTGTATTTTGCCGTCAATACCCCTATATTTTCAAACGTTTTCCCCTATGTTGCCCCTATATTTTCACAAACAAAGTTAATGCACTGCCACATTTCTAGTTGTAATTTTTATTTTTTTAATCCACCACAGATAACAATGTAACGTGGCAACTGCTACAATTCTGCTATTGCTCTACATTGTGTTACTTGATACAGAAAACTCGGATTGGCATGACTGTGAACAACCTACGGAAGGCGAGCAGCAGTGATGAGGTCATCTCTGTTGCCAAGATCCTCATTAAGAGTTGGAGGAAGTTACTACCAGGTAAACATTGTTAGATACAATTATACACAAGGGTTTTCTGTGAAAGGGGAGCCAGGGGCTAGGGAATGGTTAAAGGGTTGGACTTTGGAACCTTCGGTCGGGGTTAGAATCTCAGTGGGACCTCTGGTCATTGTGACGTGACCTTGGTCCTTGGTGAATGCACTTTTGTGCATGCCTAGTCCTTTTGTCCCATGTATGAGATTTAATGGAGAATCTGTACATGTTAAAGAACCAGTGATAACTTCAATATAAGAGCCAGTATCGATATTGTTTGGTCAATTCTCTTGGAGACAGACTAAAATTACCTCCTTTGACATTTCCCCCCACCCCCCCCCCCCCCATTCCAAGAATGTGGCGCATAATTATCGTTACCGAATGGTCTGTCCATCCATTTTTACTCGTCCGGAGTGTAACATAAAAAACAATGCAATACAGTTGAACCTGTGCTAATGGCCACCTGTCCATAATGGCCAGTTAAAAATCCCCATGTCAAACTTTGTTCTTTGTTCTGCCACCCCCGAACTACGACCAGCGGCCAGTGATTTTCCCACACGGCATTTTTGTATGTGAACAGCAGCTATGCCATGTTTTAGTAGGCAAAACAAATAGCCCCACAATCGCAATTTTCCTTTTTATCACAAACTGGCCGCTAACCCTCTTCTGAAAACATTTATCTTGCTTATATCAGTCGGTGTCATTTTGCCGACATTAAAACTTTTTCCATGAAATATCTTGCATAACGCCATAAACGGTAAGCAGAAATTCTCGATATGTATTCTGTGTCGTGTAAGGTATAATGCAATTACATGTAAGTTATAAAACTCCATTATTCACCCTGTTTCATCTCTTGTATATGTTTATATACTTACTTTGGAGTTGGCGCGCTTTCAACACTTTCAGCTCAAGAATAGGAATGCTTGCTATGCTATTTTAAGTGAGAATTTGGCTCGATAAAAATACTTCCGGTTATTCAATGCGATTTCAAATTGGAAAAACACAGGTAGGTACCTTGTTTCATCTCTTGTATATTTGTATAGAGATGTCCAATGAACATGACACTATGCTTGTCTGGACCACCAATGATTCCAATTTCAGCAGTATCTTCATACTTATTGCGAGATTGCCTAGTTTTCCAGATCATTCGAGAAAATTACCAGACATGCCCGTCCAGGAAGCGATTTTTGATCAATTTTCATTTTCCCAGCCCTCGAAATCACAAATATACAAGTTTCCGAAGACATTCTCAAGGTGTATGATCACGTGGTTACAACAACAACAACAAGTACTGAGACTTCCAGAAGCCCTCCGATTCAAAGTACGTATTCTTTTATATTGTCCTTATTATGTAATGGATTTTGATGAAATATGGCGCATCAAACGCGTCATGTTAAGCTGCATTTGGTGGACTCGGTACTTTGGCCCAAACTTCTGTAATTTTTGCAAAGAATCTATTTCCGTGTATACTGACACGTAAATCGATTCTTCGCAAAAACAACATAAGTATGTACTTCCGGGACACCAAATGCACCTCACAAAGACGCGTTTGCTGCGCCATATTTCATCAAAATTTGTTGCCTATTAAGGGAAATATCAAATAATACTTACTTTGGAGTTGGCGCACTTTCAACACTTTCAGCCATTGTTGTTTTTGTTGTAACGTGTGATCATGCATCTTGATTCTGCAGTGCTAAACTGAATTGTGTGATGAATTTTGTTAAAAAAAAATCAGCAGTCGACGAGTTCTCGAAAGCATTCACAATGGAGCTGTAAAGTCGAACTGTTTGATGCGCTGACTGTATAATGCATTTTCAATTTGATGCGACGATATATGGTGTGATGCGGAGCATTGATGACCTTCAAATTGAATGGAAAGAATTTGTGGAAACTGTTCCAACATGACGTTTATGCACGTATGTTTTTCTTTTTCTGTTTGCTTCAGACAATTCACGTGACGGTACAGTTGTTACGCCTTGACATACGCATTGAATGTATGGAAAGGTGCAATCAGACAATCAATTATATTTATATTAACTGTTAAACGTAATGTAATTTCACAGAATTTATTGTATTGTTATAGTAACTGTGATAATATTTCTACGTCTTCTACATTCATCGGGTGGATTACCAAGAAACAACAACAGTGCCAATGTAAACGTTACATGCATTTAATATACATATATAGTGACATTATATAACACAATTACGACAATCGGACATACAGGGTGCCACACTCTATATCATAGGAGGATGCAGGTATGTACAAATCCGGCGTACGCACTCTCCTACCCACCCCCACCTCCCCCGTACACAACATTGTACATATCACAAACTAGGATTTTAAACAATTAGCAATACTGCTGCTTATATGAATTCATCTCCAAGATCAAAAAAATGTAATGGTCAGTGCGCGGAAATTGGGTTTAATCCCCCCCCCCCCCTTCGAAAAAATGTTGGGATGTTCCTTTATAAAATCCGTAAATATACAGCTGTTTTGCAGTTTATAAACATTACTTAGGAAAAACAGTGAACAGTGTCGAAATTATGACTGAAACGCGTCAGAACGCATGACATCAAATTTTTCGTGACGAGCATGTAAGTTATATAATGGGGTTGAGTGATTTGCGGATGGGTAACATCGCATGGGGGAGAAGTAAGGGGTTATAAATTGAAAACGTGGTCGTATTAGCAGGCGGTCTCAATAACGGGGAGGTTGTAAGGTGGAACTCAACTATATTATTAGCTTACTGACACACAATGACAATATTTTTGTGCATTGATTCAATGATATAGTTCTCCACTCTAATACGCTGCAGCCCCGTTGGATTACGGTTACACACGCGGTCCGTCTATGGCTCCAAACAATAATAAAGAAAAATCGACCAAAAAATCTGGGCTCGGTCCGACAATTGGAGCCGGTAAAATTATAGATCGTTCGTAAGAAGTTTCACTTATTTTCATCCCAAAGTTGTCGGCAGTGCTTGCTACATCCTCACTTACATGACACAGTTACGACTTGACCATTGCATTTTCAGATAAACACAGCATTAGTGTAGTCTGAATGAATATATGTACACTGTCACGTAGGCTGTTGTGAAGTTATAAAGGTACTTGTATGCATCTGCGATGTTACCAAACATATTCTGATAAATATAAAACATAAATGGCCATACGTGCATCCTATAATAACTATGAACAGCCAGAGCAGTTATCCATCGGTGAAGACCCTGATCGGCCATTGCTGATGGTGAACGCATTTTCGTAGTCACACATGCAATAAGCCCGTTTTTGTCCGATCACATCCTATATGACGTAGCCACATGTAATAATTACCGATTGCGAGGTTGGATACATCGAAGGTCCCCAACACAGCGTCTAAAGGTTAAATCGTGCAGTTTTGTACCCACCTCATCTTTGAAACACGCCGACGCGCATATCAACAGAGTGTAGGTAGCGCATTTACCATCAACTACTCAACGTTATAGCCATTTCGCGAAATATTATGTATGGAATAGAAAAAACCCATCGACATGCAATATTCGAGGCTTGGCTCTGGAATTTTATCTCATATGGCATGGCACTTTTGCTGTTCTCGCCGATATTGGTATTGGCTATCCCAGAAAATAAAACTGAATCTCGCCGTATCGGCAAAAGAAAATGGACAAAATATTCACGAGTGGCAGAAAATGTTGGGCATGTATTATCGACAAGTATCGTAATATCCGTAATTAATAACGCCTTTGTGTATTTCACTGAGGTCACAGAAACTGTTACGGACTCCAGCCTAAAAGCCGTAATGGTTCGCTACCGACAGAGAAATTAAAAACCATACAGCTATTACCGA